>JAYEVI010000219.1:0-362484 GCA_036346575.1 Dendrocalamus sinicus
GCGCTCGCATCTTCTAGCTGAGCCCGCTGCGCAGAGATCACGCCGATTAGGCGAAAGCCAAACAAATGCAATGGCTGCCGGGCGACTTACAAGGAGCGGAGGGCGGAAGCAGCGAGACACGGAGGGATCGAACCCATCCTCGCGGGGGCCATTCTGCACAACATACTTCCCCAGGAGAGAGTGGCACCGCCCCATGCATCGTGAACTCCTCGGCTAGGTCGCGCACGCTCATTCGACGGGCGACACCAACGAGGCTTTGCAGCTTCCGCGTATCGTCAATCTCCGCCGGACTCGGCGTCTTTGTTCGCGAATCGGCCCGCCTCGCCGATCGCATTATGCTCTTCGATCACGGTGTAATAGAACCACCACGCATCGGCCGACGCCTTGCTCGCACGCGAGGCTGCCACAGGGAACAACGTCGCGCAGGACGCCCGGAGCACGAAGTCCACACCGCCAAAGTTGGACACCGCCCCGCCAACCTTTCTGGGTCGACAGTGTGCATCGTGCAGGGTGGCGAATAAGCTCGCGCTCTGGCGCCACCCCTCTGTCCGCATCGCCCACGTGAAGACAGCTAGGCGGAGTATCGCGTGGGGCGTCAGTTGGGCTAGCTCCAACTTATAGGCCGCGAGGACTTCGCCCACAAACAACGTGGAGGGCATCCGAAGGCCGGCATCAAAGAACACAACGAAAACAATTGCCTCGGGGCCCGGGCCGGCTATGTCTGCCCCGCCGGGTAAGCGAGCCCCACTGCTATCCACGATCTTCCTCATCCACGAGTCGTTGCAGCGTCCCTTCCGTCATGCGGCTCTTCCCCAACACGCGGGAGCAGGAGCCTCCCGAGTGCTCCATCGCGTTCCACCACTTGTTGGCGCGCGAGCTCCCCCGCGGCACCAGTTTGTACTCTTGGGAAGGATGGGTCACCTCGCCCCAGCTAGGCAAGGAACCGCAGCGGGGGTGGTAGGTTGCGTCGTCAGGGCTAGCCATCGCTCTTCGCGGCGAGAAGAAGAAGAAGCGAGCAAAGGAGCAAGCGGTGTGACAATTAGCACGCGCAAGCGAAGCGGCAGATCAAAAGCAAAGCGAGAAAGGGTGCCTCCACCTCAACACTAGCACCTTATAAAGGCGCTCGCGCACGCCTTGTGGCTCAAGACGCAGAGCGGATCAAATTCCCAACGATTGGTGTCCAAGATTTGGAAGAAGAACGGCTGGGCCTAGAGGGCCGCGCTGTAGGTGGCCAAGCAACGCCACGCCGCCTACCTCTTCAACACGCGTCCAACTTCTCGGGACGAGGCGACGGCCGCGGTCACGCAACGCTCACATCCCACGCACGATACCGTGAGTCGCCACGTGCCCCACTGCGGCATGGCGCATCGCACGACGCGGCGGCGACTTTGCGGGACAAGCGTCGGCATAATTCCAACGCCATTAAAAGCGCACTCACGAGGCGCAAGGTCACAACAGCCCCAGAGCGCAACCATCTGGCGCCAAGCTCCGATCGCGATCCATCGCCACCCGTTGAAGGGTAGGGGGCGGAGCGCGCGTCGCGCCGACAGGCGCGCCACCGCGCCACCCGTTCGAAGGGTAGGGATGGAGCGCGCGCACCTGCCGACCAGGCGCCGGCCGCGCCACCCGTTCAAGGGTAGGGGCGGAGCGCGCGCTCGCCGACTTGGGCGCCGGCAGCGCCACCCGTTGAAGGGTAGGGACGAGCACGCGTCTCGCCCGACTAGGCGCCAGCCGCGCGCCGCCCGTTCGAAGGTAGGGGACGGAGCGCGCGCTCGCTCTACTACGACTCAGGCGCCCGCCTCGCTACCACCATACGGACTCGAGCCCCCAACCACAAGCTCGGAGGAATTCACGGGCGCGAGGGACGGAGGGCCAAAGGACTCGGCGACATGGCTTCCACTCGTGAAGCCCTTCACCATGAGAGGCTCTCGTCGTAGGGGTGGCCCCACCTAAACCAGCAGCTGGTAGGAGATTATAAGGCCAGAATAGGCCATGTGTAATGACATAAGCGCTCCCAGAGGATAACTTTGATGTAAGGGTATAAGCTGTAAAGCACTCCTCATGTGTATGTATATATACGAGCAAGCCATGGGGAGGACCCAGGCCATTACACTTATCTTCATCACTCCCCACTACCATCTCTCTCTCTGTTTGGTCAGTAGCCACAACAAGCCACATGTAGTGGGTTAGATCATTGATCAACAACAGGAAGTACCTCTTGTCGCCATGGGTTGCCGGCATGATGGGCCCGCATATATCGCCGTGGACGACATCGAGGCGTTCCGACGTGCGGTACACCGTCGCGGCGGGGAATGGCATTCGCCGCTGCTGATCGATCGCAACCGTCGCAAACCCGATTTATGCGCTCAAGCTCGTAGGCCTCGCACCATCCGCGCAAGCGAGCATGCGGCGGTCGAGTTGAGGTGGCCGAAACATGCATGCCATGTCCAGGCTTCCTCCATGCCCCTCGTCGCGAGGCAAGCGGGCTGTGCAATGTCGGCGTTGAGCACATAGAGGCGTCTAGTGCTCTCGCGAACCCGACATAGCGATCGGTATTGGGAGTCGCGCGGATGTGAGGATGCCATTCTCGATCTCCGTCTTGCGATGAGATTCGTCCGGTGGCGAGGCCGGCGATGTTCTTTGTGGAGGCACGGATGTAGTAGACGCCGGTGGCGCATAGTGATCGCCGTTCTTGCGGCGAAAACGCGATCTGCACCCTCGATGCGGATTAAGTGGCGTCGCGAACTTGACGGAACCGCGCATGCCGGTGTCAAGTTCGGAGGAGAATGTGTTCCGTCGCCCGTCATATGATTCGATGCGCCATGTCCAAGATCCATTCGGATCATTGGTTCTCCTCGTCATGGAGAGTGACAAGGGTACGCTCCTCGTTTATAACGAGTTCGGTGCTTGCTGGTTCGATGTTGATGGCAGGAGAGAGATCATAGACCTGAGCCATTAACAACATGGGCTCGTCTTCGCCCTCAGCCTGCTCTGGTTTGGCTTGGAGAAGATTCGCCTGAGCCAACTTCTCACGATCCGCTTTGCCTTCGGCACTCCTTGCCCGATGGCGGTTTGCGCAATAGTGGCATTTGTCCTTGGAGATGTCGTGGCACGCGGATCGGGATGGACCGGACTTTGGTTCCCGTCTCCCAAATCACGCCGCTGCTGCCGACGTCTTTGGCGTAAGTGCAACGTGTTCCCGCTGTTGCGGCGGCGCAAGAGGTGGACATGTCGGTCTCCTTGGTGTTGTATGATGACCATTCCTTCTCCGTGAGTAGAACCGGTCTCCTTCCTCATCGTCAGACTCTCCATGGTCCTCGACGGCGTGTAGCCACCCGATGAGGTCCTCGATGGACAAAGTGCTAAGGTCAACCAAGGTTTCAATTGACAAGGCGATTTGGCGATACTGGGAACAACACGTAGTAGCTGCGGACCACCTTCTCCTCGACAACTCCTCCCCAAGGAGGCAAAGGTCGTGACGACACCTCGAGGCGAGGCGAAGTCCTCCACATGCTCGCCATTTTTGAATCGCATCGACTCAAATGTCTGGCGTAGCTTCTGCGCCTTGGATTCATGCACTCGATCCGCCCCAACCCTCATCGCCTTGAGGGTGTCCCAGGATTCTTTGGCGTTGTCCTTCTCGGCGAGCGGCCGGAGCATTTCTGGTGGCACTGCGCATAGGATCACTGAAAGGGCCTCACGATCTTCCTGGTATGGCACATCACCGATGTCGACAGCGTACCACAGGCCTTGAGCCTGTAAGTTGACTCGCATCAACACCGCCCAATCGGAGTAATTTGAGCGTGTGAGCGTGGGGTAGGAGATGGAGCCACTACTCTCCTTCACAACCCGCTAGACAATGAGTTCACGCTGGCCACCATCACGTCGATGCGGGCGGCGCGTCGATGGGGACGGCGAGCGTCCACGGCTGTGTCGCTGCGATGTATGGGAGTGGCCTACGGCAAGGGCGGGGGCCGACATTTTGCTCTGATACCAATTGTTAGCCGCCCTTTGCGAATCTCTCAAATCTCTAGCTCTCGCGTCAAATGGAATGCATACACAAGATGGAACACAGAAGTTTTTGGTGCTGCGTTAACACAACTGCAGCATTTTCTTCTTCTTTTATTATGCAACAAAAAGCGATCCTACAAGCGCGCCACGCCAGAGCAAATACTCGGTCATGCCGCAATCCTAGCGTAAACTGAAACCGATGGGCACGCCAATAATGCAGAATAGCGCATGGCTCTCACACGATCGCATTGCTTCCACACACGTTGTGGGCTCATGCGATTATTAATATAAGCACTAATTTAATTAACATGCCTAACGTGTGCAGGATTAAATGATCACGCTATGAGCACAATCCCGGACGTCCTCCTCCAACATGTATCGGCCTTGGAAGACTTAAATCCTAGCTCATGCAGTTTTGTACTCAATCTAGAATACTATACTGTAGGTGCTTGTTTGAATCCATACAGTGCCTTATCTAACTTGCACACATAATGAGGGAAAGAAGGTTTTTCATACCCTGGTGGTTGTTTTATATACATCTCTTCTTCAAGAACACCATGAAGGAAAGCATTTTTAACATCAAGTTGACATAGTCTCCATCCTCTAGACACAACAATAGACAAAATAATCCTGATAGTAGCAGCCTTAACTACTGGACTGAAGGTGTCCTCATAATCTGTGACATATCTCTGTTTAAACCCTTTTGCAACTTACCTGGCTTTATATCTATCCAAGCACCCATCAGATTTTCTTTTGATCTTGTATACCCACTTACAATCTATAATATTAGCACCTTTTTTTTGGAGGAACTAAGTGCCATGTTTTATTTTTCATTAGCGCCATATACTCTGCATCCATAACCTCTTTCCAATTTTTATCAGTTAGTGCTTCACACAATTTTTGAGGTTCTCTAGAGGATGTAAAACAGCCATACCTAACTGTCCCATCAGTATATACCTTTTCTTTCCTGATGCCACTTTGCAGACGTGTTCTTGGTCTCATTTCACTAGACATCGGCAGCTGTATGGATTGTTCTGCTTGCGATTGTTCTGCGTGCGTAGAGGATCCCCCAGGCACTTCCACCATTGTGAATCGATCACCATCATGACCTGCAACCTGATCGCCATCATTCCCTAATGAAGCAGCAGGCGAATTGCGCTCAGAATCTTGTGCTGTTTGCTGCAAATTGCTCTCAGAATCTTGTGCTGTTTGCTGCTCATGTGCTGACGGCTGCTCAGACTGCACTCGCTGCGCCGACTCTGATTCCGAGCGATCCGATTAGAATTCAGAGTCAGACTCTCCTACCGAAGCCATTTCTCCTACCGAAACTGTTTCTGCATCAGGCACCCTATGATTTACACCAGAAAGTTCTATATCTGCATAGTTTTCATCGGAACAATCACCACTGTTAGGCAGAAAATCAGGCAAATGATCATTCTGTGCTCCCCCTTGATCATAGGTAATTGGAACTAGTTCAGCAGGGAGAAGGGAGATCTCTCCATGCAAACGAGCACCAGCATTTGCATGTAGTTGAGAGAAAGGAAAAACAGTCTCATCAAAGGTAACGTCTCGAGAGACATACACCCGTCCAGTCGAAGCATCAAGACATTTGAAGCCTTTATGGAGATGACTAAAACCAAGGAAGACACACTGTTTTGACCGGAATTGCAACTTGTGTGTATTGTAGGGACGAAGGTTGGGCCAGCAGGCACAACCAAACATGCGAAGGGAGGAATAATCTGGCTTTACTGAAATAGCCGTTCTAACAGGGTTTTAAACTGAATGACTGTACTAGGAAGTCGATTAATGATGTAAGTGGCAGCGAGGAAAGCTTCATCTCAAAACTTGAGAGGCATGGATGCATGAGCCAAAAGAGCCAAACCAACTTCTACTATATGGCAATGTTTTCTCTCGACAGCGCCATTTTGTTGATGAGTGTGAGGACAAGAAACATGGTGGGAGATACCTATTTTTGTAAAGAAAGAGTGAATTTTTTAATACTCTCCAACCCAGTCAGTTTGCATAGCAAGAATTTTGCGATAAAATTGTCTCTCAACAAGATTTTGGAACTCATGAAACTTCTGAAAGACCTCCGACTTATGTTTAAGAAGATAAATCTAGGTAAACTTACTATAGTCATCGATGAAACTAACATAATATTTTTTTTTCTTCCAACAGAATCAGGGGCAGGACCCCAAACATCAGAATGAACAAGTTCCAAAGGATAATGAGATATACTCATTGATCTATGATATGACAACTGATGAATCTTAGCTTTTTGACAGGCATCACAAATTGACTCTTTATTGGACTCAGCTGAACATGGTAACTTATTTTTACTAATGATTCTAGTAACTATGGGAGCAGAAGGATGACCCAAACGACCATGCCACCTTGCAAAAGATGGCGTGACACTAAAGGCTTGCTTTTATGAAGATCCTGAAGGAAGAAGGTAGAGGCCTCGGCAACACCATCCTTAAAGAAGCGTGCTCTTCGTGACCCGATCCTTGATCAAAAAATATTTAGGATGGATCTCAAGAAAGGCATAATTATCAATAGCAAGACGATGTGCAGAAACAAGGTTCTTTGCAGCTTGTGGGACATGAAGAACATTTTTAGATATAAAGGACGAGTTGGGGTAGGAACAACAGAGCGACCAATATGCTTAATTTTCATACTGCACCACTTGCGGTGTGGATCGATCATTACCCTTGTACTTGTCGTGAGTCGTTAGCTTCTCTAATTCACCGATTATGTGATCATTTGCCTCGGTATCTAAATACCAATTTGTATCAACACCATAGGCATGTGAAGCTGCAGCAGCTGTCTTGTCTTACGGGACATAGATTTCATCGTATCTATGCCAACAATCGGAAGCAAGATGACCCTATTGTGACACACTTGGCAAACCGAGCGATTTTCAAAGGAGTTGCTGAAGCCACGATTTTCAAAGGAGTTGTTCAAGCCATCTGCGTCCATCGCCGCGTCGATGTCGACGCGACCGCAACTCAACAAGCGCGAATGGAGTTACATTCGCGGATCTGGTTCAACCTAACCACAATCACCGAAACAACAGATCAAACTCGTCATCAAGACCATTGATGACATAAGCAACCAGATCTTCTTCGTCTAGTGTTTTCCATGAAGCTGCAACTTCATCTCCAAGAGCCTTCATCTTTGCAATATACTCTGAGACGGGCAAGTTTCCCTTCTGTGTTGTTGTCAAGGCCAGGCGCACATTGATAACACGCGCACGGGTCCTCGTGACGAAGGTTTCTTCAATCTCCTTCCATGCCTGTGTCGTCGTCCTTGCAGCAGCAACCTGAGTCAGCACCTCCTTCGAGAGAGATGCGAGGAGAAAGCCGAGAACTTGTTGATCTGCGGCAAACCACTCTTTAAAGGCTGGATTGGGAATCTTCACTACCTTCTCTCCTTGCTTCTGATCGATCTCTTCAGCAATAACTTTGGTCTTTCCATTGATATGTCCCTCAAGTCGCGCACTGCGAATTGCCACAAGAACTTGTGCCGACCAGATGGCATGATTCTGCTTGTTCAACTTCTCCGAGACTGGAAAGCCGAATAGCGGATTGAAGGAGGTGGATGATGAACTCGCCATTGTTACCAATCCTGCTCTGATACCATGTGAAGTTTCAGAGAAGATGAGAACGTCATGGTGCAGCGGCCGTGTTCAATGGCCATAAAACCGGCGAGATTACAGGGAACAAATATATAGAAGAGATAGTATTCAGTGGCTCTACTCAAACACAAGAAACAAATCTAAACTTCCTATCTAAAGCCATGCCGGGTTTATCTCTAACTATATCTTTTACAAGGGTATAACTCTAGATATCTAACGCCGATCACTCAACACGACACCGGATCGACCACCTGAACGTTCTGATCGCTCGGTATGACAACGACGCACGAAATCATGGCCTCCTTCCGCCTGAAATCTCTAGCCGTTCGACCACTGCCCGAACGAGTATGCGCGGAGGACAAAATAGAGCACGGAAAATAGAGTAACGGAGCGATGAACTAGAAGTTGTCAAAAATCTTTTTATGGAGAGATTTTGATTTATTATTTCATCATCAAGCTTTTTGACTACAAAGCGCCTTACAACACCCCTAAAAACCTTCTCCACGAAAGCCCTAAAATCTCCTTGTGATAACCTACTGCTTCCTTGCTTTTACAGGTCAGCACACAAGGCGTGTTCCACTCGACCACCTCAAAACCGTGTCCTTAACTACCTAGACACGAGATCCTGTCTCTTCCTCAGATCAAGGGACCCGAAACCCTTCCTAACACGGATTTTAACCACCTCGTACAAATCATGGACTCCATCCATGACTCCATACTTCACACGCGATGAAGCCTCCAGGATACCCCACCTGTATCTCCATCGCGCACCATCACTGCGTGCTCTCGCATTAGACCGATCACCTCGCGCGACCACATGACCGCCTAGACCTCAGATTACCTCCTGCTAGTCCCAGTCTTCCCCATCACCGACCATAACCATCTCCACACCTCCATGCAGCATCCACCTTTGACCTCCACGTGCTCCAGCATGAGCTCGACCAATCTCGCATGACATCCCGACCGCCTAGACCTCATATTACCCCCTCCTAGTCCCAGTCCTCCTCATCACCGACCATGGCTGCTTCCATGCCCACTTACACATGCAAAGACCAAAGACACCATCTCCCGATACAAGTTCTTCCCAACTTTACCATAATCAATACACATTAGCAAAACACACCGTTGTCTATCCCCAGGCAAGATTCAAATCATCTACGATCATGAAACAGATCGTTTACAACCATCACTAACTGAAACAACTCTCAAACCACATAGTACAACTGCTAAAACAGAGTACATGTAACCCACAAGTACTCGGAAACCACACCGGCTATCGAATATCAATCACAGCCCAACACGTACTCGAAACCTATGAATACAGATGAAACCACTTCTATCGAGTACTGAGTCCTCCGACTACGAGTACCTCAAGCAGCAACCATTCATCATCAACCACTACACGCCAACCAGTCAACCACTGGCCCAACATGAGTACTTGACGTACTTGAAGATCATAAGAGTGAAGCACTCGTATCGACCATAGAGTCTTACGAGTACCAACTGTGAAGTCTACGGCAACCGATCGCTAAGCCTCTGACTATCAAAGACAGAACAACAGACTGTGAAGTCTATGAGTGTCGACAAGACTGCCAAAACTACGACCATGAAGGTAGTCTGCAAGACCTACGACCATAGAAGCAATTTGCAAAACCTACGACCATGAAAGTAGTCTGCAAAACCTACAACCATGGAAGCAATTTGCAAAACCTACGACCATGGAAGCAGTCTGAAAAACCTACGACCATGGAAGCAGTTTGCAAAACCTATGACCATGAAAGCAATCTACAAAATCTACAACCATAGAAGTAGTCTGCAAAACTTATGACCATGCAAGCAGTCTGCAACACCTATGACCATCGACCGCAAAGCCTTCGACTATCGAGTACAACCAATAAAGTCTACGACTATCGAGTACTATAGCTATGACCATGAAAAAGTACTGTAGCTACGATTACCTGCTGTGGTCATATGATCAAAGTTGTACTGCCGTGGTCGAAAGATCGAACTCGTATAGCGTGGTCATAAGGTCGAAGTCGTACTGCCATGGTCGTAAGGTAGACATGGCCGAAGCCAGCCGTAGTCAAAAGCTGCCGTGGTCGACAGCTGTTCTGGTTGAAAGCCGGACGTGGTCAAAAACTTGTCGTAGTCATAGTCATGTCCAAGCCATGGTCGTAGTCATGTTCGAAGAGCTGTGCTCGAAGCCAGCTATGGTCGTAGTCATATTCATGCCGTGGTCGTAAGAGTGTTTGAGGCTATGGTCGAAGCATGTAGTGGTCGAAGCCTAAAGTCCATGGTCGTTTGGCCATGCCATGGTCGTAGTCTGATGCAGGAACTGATTAAGGGCACTTCAAGCAGAACATAAACAAAGTCTTTCACAAATGCAAAATTCAAAACAAACCAAATGTCAATTATTCATCATCTCTTTATTTACGACCATCCACATTGTCTAACAATCTCCCTCTTGATGAATATATTGACAACACTTTGAAAATTCTTAAATGATTTGCGTTTTGAAAGAGAAACAAAATTTGCAAACATAGCAAGCTCTCCAATTCAAAATATCTCCAAATATCTCTCCCCTTACTTCAGTTTCTCCCCTTTTAGCAATGTAATCATCAAGAACCTTTCAGAGAGAGAACAATTCTAAGAGGGAGCCATCAGTAAAGATCAAGAAACTTTGGAGATTATACAAGTCAATTTGTATTTATATTTTGACCAAGCCATCAGTGTGAGTAGAGCTTCCTAGGTCATATAAAGTCATATATCATATAGCTAGATCAAAAACTAGTCATATATCATATAGCTAGATCAAAAACTAATCTTTTAGCACAATTAGACAATTTAGATCAATGACAGGCATCTCATCAATGATTAAACCAATTATAAAGAGCACAATGAGATATCACAATGA
This sequence comes from Dendrocalamus sinicus, assembly GCA_036346575.1. Classification (NCBI taxonomy): domain Eukaryota; kingdom Viridiplantae; phylum Streptophyta; class Magnoliopsida; order Poales; family Poaceae; genus Dendrocalamus; species Dendrocalamus sinicus. Next base: position 10,563 of record JAYEVI010000219.1, read on the forward strand.
AAAGTCAAAGCCTAAAATTGAAGCAAACATTAAATCTAGATGGGCTAGTAGTCTCATAAACAATCTATTGCTTCATACTAGATTTTTAGGTATGTGGCATGCTTGTAGAAGATTTCTTTTCATAATGCTATCTTTGTAGAAAACTTCTTTTTGAATGGTGGAATGCTTAAAGCATACTTCTTTTCATTTGTATACTTTTGTGTTTTTTCTTTTGTTTAACCATGGCATGCTTGAAGCATACATCTTTTCAATCTTCTTTTCTCAATTCTCACTTGATATCACTTGTATGATACCACTTGTAGAATTTCTATTTTTATATGTATAACATGCCAATTTGAGTGAGCATAAAAGATCGTGAAATGAAACATACAAGCCTCAAAGTCAAGATTTAAAATAAGATTCATAATCAAGCTAATCCTTTTAGATGAACATCACAAAGTACTATCAATAATTACTCTAGTCAAAGACTTATGTCAAGTCATGTTTTAATTCAAGTATAGCAGATTAATTAAAACTAGTTGTGGTCTGAGCTACACAACATATGAGTAAACATGATAAAGCAAGCTCTACTACTAATTTTATTTTCATGGCTCAATCTTGATGATTTATATGATAGGTATAATAATCACAGCTCTTGACACCACTTCAAATGACATACTCTCCCTCAGAATAATCCCATCTCACTCAAAAAAAAGAGCAAATTGAGAGGAAGCAAGAAGCTTTGAGAGAGAAGCAAGAAAACCAAAATGGAGCTCAGAGACCACTTGAAAAACACCACTTATAACAAACCACTTGTAAAATAACATTACCTTTCCACATGGTCTAACCTAAAGGTGAAGTCTCATGAAAACTCCCAAAGAAGGTGAAGAACCATTCAGTGTTCCAATCAAGCAATGGTGCAAAAGACTGGAACCAAATCAAGTGCCTGTTCTCCTCTCCTTGTTCACTGGTCTCAAATCACAGTAGATGTCAATCTCATAGTACTGGGGTTAGTGAAGCAAGCTTTAGGATTCCAATACTGTGATACTCCATGAAAAGAATCAGCAACAGGCAATGATAAAAATTTAAGTGAAGTGTTGGCCTCTGTCAATTTCTGCTCTAACCGCTATTGAGTAATCAATCTTACCATCTACTTGTTTGAGCGCCTTTGTGTAGTTGGTCGAAACCCTAGTCCGAGCACATTGTAACGACCATGGGAAGATGCATATCTAACATCTGGTCTGATTGCTCTGTTCCGACCATGGAAGAAGGTCAGTCTTACTCCCGACTGGTCTAAACAGGCAGAGACAAAAAACTCCTGAGTGCCTTGACCGACTATAGGAACCAACCGACTGACAACTCTGTTCGACCATGCTCATCTGACCACAAAGAACACCTAGTCGATACTTAATCTGGTCTGGTTGTGGAACGTCCGACCATGGAGCGCTCGACCACGCGGCAGTCTGAATGTTGTGGCATGACTGGTCTGACTGCCGATCGACCACTACGACCAAGTTCATTTGCCAAAGTTCTTTGAACTGCAGAGAGCACATTAGAGGATGCCGGACGACAGTTGGGAGCTTGCACAACCTCAGTTTGGGAACTTTTTTCAAGCTATCTTTTTTTCTCCTTCTTAGCTTTTCAAAAATAGAACTGAACACGTGACCATCTCTACCACAGTGAGTGCATTGATACTTATCTGTTGACTTCACAACACCCACTTTGGTAGAGAATTCCTTTGCAACACCAGTAAATTTAAATATAATCTATTTAGGTTCAGATTCTACTTCAAATTTTCCATGTTCACGAAGCTTAACAACCTTAGGAGGATTATTTTTGGCATTCTCAATGAAATTAAATCATAGACCATGTTTCTTTACACTTATTTTTGATTAATCTAGAATCATGTTCAAATTCTTTTTACCAAACGAGAACCTCTCTAAGGTGTTCTTTAGATATTCATTCTCTTTAAACAATGTAGGACAAGTTGTGCATTTAAAGAATCATTTGCAAGACCTTTAGAAGCAGTAGATTGAGCTAATCTTTCCTTTTTAGCAAAATTGTTGAGTTATCTAGTCAAGACTTCTTTTTTAATGTTAAGCTTAGGACAATTTGAGCAAGAAAGAGTCTCATGATAGAGCATTTGTTGGATTGACTCCTTGGATGAATTAAGCCTAGCCTGAAGCAAATTACACTTAGGGCAAGTCTTAGATTGAGCAGAAGAGCTAGACTTAAGCTTTTCAATTTTATTATTAGCAAGTTTGAACTTTTCATCACACGAGTCATGTGCCAATCCTAATTCATCAAGTTTAGCAGTTACATCACTAAGTTGAGTTGAGTTTGATGTATTAATTGATCTACTAATCTCTAACTCAGAATGTAAAACTTGGCCAGACTCACAAGATTCATCATAAAAAATAAAAGCTTTATATCTATTAATTTCATAATTTAAGTTCTCAACAACAAAATCATGATTTTTTATTTTCTTTTGATGCTTTTTGAGTTCTTCTATCAATCTAAGCATAGCACGAGATAAATCAGTATAAGAAGGTTTTACCTCATCAGGATCACTGTAAAGATCATCATCGTTGAACTTCTCACTGTTTGGCATAAAACACATACCTATGAAGTCCACCTCCTTTACCTTCTTGCCTTTGTCCTCATTGTTGCTCGCAGAATCTTCAACCATTCGACCACCGCCCAAACGAGTATGCGTTGAAGACAAAACAGATCACAGAAAACAAAGTAACATAGCGATGAACTAGAAGTCACCGAAAATCTTTTTCTGGAAAGAATCTGATCTATTATTTCATCATCAAGCTTTTTGGCTACAAAGCGCCTCACGGCACCTCTAAAAACCTTCTCCACAAAAGCCCTAAAACCTCCTTGTGCTAACCTATGTCTTCCTTGCTTTTGTAGGCCAGCGCACAAGGCGTATTCCACTCGAACACCTCAAAACCGTGCCCTTAACCACCTGGACACGAGATCCTATCTCTTCCTCAAATCAAGGGACCCGAAACCCTTCCTAACACGGGTTTTAACCACCTCGTACAAATCATGGACTCCATCCACAACTCCATACTTCACACGTGACGAAGCCTCCAGGATACCCCACCTGTATCTCCATCGCGCACCATCACCGCGTGCTCTTGCGTTAGACCGATCACCTCGTGTGACTACCTGACCGCCTGGACCTCATATTACCTCCTCCTAGTCCCGGTCTTCCTCATCACCGACCGTAACCGTCTCCACACCTCCACGTGCTCTAGCATGAACTCGACCACCTCGCGTGACATCTCGACCGCCTGGACCTCAGATTACCCGCTTCTAGTCTCGGTCCTCCTCGTCACCGATCATGGCCGCCTCCATGCCCACCTGCATATGCAAAGACCAAAGACACCATCTCCCGGTACAAGTTCTCCCCAACTTGACTATAATTAACATACATTAGCAAAACACACCCTTGTCTATCCCCAGACAAGATTCAAACCATCTACAACCGTGAAACAGATCGTTTACAACCATCACTAACTAAAACAACTCTCAGACCACCCAGTACGACCGCTAAAACAGAGTACTCATAACCCACAAGTACTCGAAAACCACACCAACTATTGAGTATTGATCACAGCCGCGACATGTACTCGAAAACTACGAGTACAGATGAAACTACTTCTATCGAATACCGGGTCCTCTGACTACGAATACCTTAAGCAACGACCATTTATCATCAACCACCACACACCGACCAGTCAATCACTGGCCCAACACAAGTACTCGACGTACTTGAAGATCACAAGAGTGAAGCGCACGTATCGACCATAGAGTGGTCATAAGGTTGAAGTCGTACTGCCGTGGTCGTAAGACAGATGTGGCCGAAGCCAGCCGTAGTCGAAAGTTGCCATGGTCGTAAGCCAGACGTGGTCGATAGCTGCTGTGATCGAAAGCTGGACGTGGTAAAAAAACTGCCATAGTAGTTGTCGTGTTCAAGCCGTGGTCGTAGTCACGTTCGAAGTGCTGTGGTCGAACGCGATTGTGGTCAAAGCCAGCCGTGGTTGTATTCGTATTCATGCCATGGTTGTAAGAGTGTTTGAAGCTGTGTTTGAAGCATGCCGTGGTCGAAGCCTGAAGTCTGTGGTCGTTTGGCCACGCCGTGATCGTAGCCTGATGCATGAGCTGACTGTAGGCACTCGAAGCATAACACAGACAAAGTTTTTCACAAACGTAAAATTCAAAATATACCAAATATCAATTATTCATTATCTCTTTATTTACATCATCCACATGGTCTAACAGGTGCAAAGTTCGGACACTCCGGCTCGACATCCATCAGAACGAGGACAGATTTCCTTCGCTCGATCTTCGGCTAGACGACCTACCTCTCGTCTCCCGCCACTTGGCGAGGCTACAACTTGACGGCCTGCTGCTCAACGACAGCTTCCTGTACTTCTCGAGCTGTCCTGCATTGGAAGATCTGGCGATTACCAAGTGCAACTTCGCGTGTGCCAAGAAGATCTTTTCCCAGTCTCAAACACCTGAGCATCAAACAATGCTTTTGCGATGAGCGTTTCCGCGCTCGTATCTGCGTCCCAGGTCTCGTTTCACTGCGACTAGTCCAGCCTTCTTGGGACTTGACTCCTGTGCTTGAGAGCATGCCGGAGTTGATGACGGCATATGTCAAACTTGACTACTGCAGAGACGGGTGTACTTATGATGGCAAGATCGATTATCTTCATGTTACTGGAGAGTGCGTGCTTCTCGGAGGTTTATCAGAAGCCAAGGATTTTGTGTTGATAGGACATGATACGGTATGCTAACACTTTCCTTGACTAATTTATCTTACTCCCTACCGTCTCATTATTTCTGCTTCAGTATCTCTGTATCTGTATCCGTTGTTGGACATCCATGCATTACACTTACGCATGCGTTGCCACTGGAACTATTAATTCATCATACTCGCTGTGAGGATTAGTTGACCTTTTCATTTGCACTTTGTTCAGTTTATTTTCAAATGGGATATGAGATGGTGCCCCATGTTCAGCAAGTTGAAGACTTTGTTTCTTAATGAGTACTGGTTTGTGGCTAACGACTTTCGTGCGCTAGCTTGTATTCTTGAACACACACCAGTTCTAGAGAAGCTCACTTTTCAACTATGGTCCGAGGTATGTGTTTTCTAAGGCAACCGCTGCACTGTTGAAGTTACTGTACATTATTGCCTGACCTGAAATGGAAATAAAAGGAAGCTACAATTCAATGGAGAGATCAGCTAAAATATCAGAACACCTTAAGATAGTCGAAGTCAAGTGGCGGGAGACGAGATCAGGCCATGGTGAAAGAGTTACCAAGCTTTCGAATTTCTTGAGTACACTTGACATACGTAAGCTAACTAACGATACTTTTCTTTTCTTTTATGTTTCTGCAGTTTGCCTTCATATGTCGGAAAGAAAAGCTCATTTGCACTGCATAAACAACACAGCATGTTGGCTTGTTGAATAGTTCTGAATTGTTGACTTGATAAGTTATAAACAGTAACGGATGTCTATTGCATAGTTCTGAGCAGTAATGTAGTATGTTGGCTTGTTGATTAGTTCTGAGCAGAAAGAAATTTCTTAATTGAACAATTCCAAGAAGTAACACACTATATTGCATTGTTGAATAGTTTCTGTTGGAATTAATCTTGATGCTTGTCAATACCACAGACGCTGCTCGGATGACCACTGTGGTCAGAGTGACCGTAGTCGAAGTGACCGTGGCCGGAGTGGTCGTGGTTGGAGTGACCATAGCCAGAGTGGCTGTGGTCGGAGTGACCGTGATCGGAGTGACCATGGTCGGAGTGATCGTGGTCGGAGTGGCGTGGTCGGAGTGACCGTGGTCGGACAGCGTCATGGTCATGGCTCTTGTAAGTGGTCGATTCGACAACGCGTTATGCGTGGTCCTAACGACCAGCGTTGTGGTGCTTGTGTGAGTAGTTGGTTACGACCACGCTGTGTGTAGTCATAACGACCAGCGCCATGGTTGTGGCGCCTGTATGAGGTCGTAGTCATGGCTATCGTGGTCGTGGTCATAGCACCATGGTCGATAGTATAGTGGTCGGTGCTCAGATGACCTGTGTGGTCAGAGGTGCAGTCGAAGACAAGCCGTGGTCAAAGCACCGGTCACTGTAGCAGACGTGTTCAGCCAAAAGCGAGAGCGGCCGATCACTGTAGTAGTCGTCAGCACTTTGCTCAGTGTAGGCAGCAGTTGCGGTTGGTACGCACTATAGCAGTTGTTAGCAAAGAATGGGTAGATGGCGGAGCATGGGCGAGCGATGCAGCAGTTGAATGCTCTGCAAGGAGGCTCGGCTATATATATATATCATGTAATTTGTAAGAGCAGAGTAAGTCGAATAAGCAAAGAAAGAAGAAACAATGCAAGTTGTGTTCGCGTCGGAAAATTTCCTTCATGTCTGTTCATTTGATTTCCCCATGTAGTGTGTGTTCACAGGTAACTTGAGTAGCTCTTCCTCGGGTAGTGTGTGTCCATGGGTAACTTGAGCAACTCTTCCCCATGTAGTGTGTGTCCACATTTAACTCGAGTCTACATTGTTCGCCATCCAACAACAGAGTGGTCAAGAGCGAGCTGTTCTTCTTGTCCTCTATTTTCACAGTAGTCGTAGGAATGACCGAAGCAGTCGTATTGAGTTTGGGTGTACAGATCTTGAGGTGTTTCTTCCCCAACACTTGGTATCAGAGCACTCGGGCATGTGTTCCGACTGAGTATTGATCCTTGGAGGGGATTAAACCCATCATCTGGTATCAGAGTACGGTGTATGCCCAAATACTTACGACCAGAGTCTATGGCGACCAGTGCACAACAGGCGGCGAAGGAGAGCGGCGGCGTGCCCTTCCACTACCCGATGCTGACTTCCTCCAACTACACCACGTGGGCGATCAAGATGGAGGCGCTGATGGATGCCTAGGGGATCTGGTTGTGGAGGTGAAGGACAAGTCGGCGCAGGCCTTCATCTTCCAAGCCATACCCGAAGACCTCCTTCTGTAGGTGGTGAAGAAGAAAATAGCCAAGGAGGTGTGGGAATCTCTAAAGACTAGATATCTCAACGCCGACCGAGTGCAAAAGGCGCGCCTACAAACTCTGCAAAACAAGTTTGCAGCACTGCATATGCGGGAGGGGGAGTCCATTGACGACTTTGCCGGAAAGCTGAGCGGGATGGCAAGCAAGTATAGCACACTTGGCTTAACTCTGGAGGATCCAGTACTCGCGAAGAAGCTCCTCGACTCAGCACCCGACAAATTCCTCCTGATGGTCGCCTCAATTGAGCAGTACTCCTATCTAGAGATGATGCCATTTGAGGAAGCCATAGGGCGGCTGAAAGCATATGAGGAGCACATTTGCCGGTGCGAGAAAGAGAACAAGGAGCATCTGCTTCTCACTAAGGCCGAGTGGGAGACTCGGTCGTCAAAGCGATAAGGAAAGGGCTTCTCTGGCGGCTCTAGCAATGGTGGTGGTCGAAGAAAGTTTGACAAAACCAATGTGAGCTACTACAATTGCCAAGAGTATGGGCACTTTGCTAAGGAGTGTCGTGAGCCGAAGGAGGAGGTGGCTCTTCTTGCTATAGTAGATGCAAAGGGCAAGTTGGCGGACAGCTCGGGTGGTGCGGCGCGGGGCTAGTGGCTGTGTTAGCCCAGGCGACGACGGCCTCGCCTGGGGCTGGTGTCAATGCGTAGCGGCGTGCATTGGGCATAGGTGCACAGGTGCTGGCCGTGAGTTGGCTACAACACCGTGCGCTCAGGAGCAAGGCAGTGAAGGCCTAGTCGGTGCCATGGTTGAAGCTGTGGTTGCAGGATGAAGTCAATGTGAAGCCAACAACAGAAGTCGGTGTGAAGCCGATGACCACACCTCGGTGTGATGCTAAGCAGTAGCGGTGCGATGCTGCTACAAGATGAAGTCGGTGTGAAGTTGACAACAGAAGTTGACGTGAAGCTAATGACCACGCCTCGGTGTGAAGCCGAGCAGTAGTGGTGTGATGCCGCTGCAAGGGTGAAGTCGGTGTGAGACCAACAACGCCGACAACAATGCGAAGCTGTTGTATGGTCGATGGCGGAGTGAAGCTATCATGTGGTCATTTCGACATGTGGTCATTTTGACATGTGGTTGATAGCAGTGTGATGCTGCTACGAGGAAAAATCAGTGTGAGGCCAATTTTGAAGTTGTTCGAGCAGTAGGAGGTGTGTCACATACGTGCGCATTTGTGTGTCATGGTCATGCATGTAGGTGAGTCAGTGCATGATGCATGTGAGTGTGAGTGTCCCTGTAGTCGTGTGTCCAGAGTACTCATGTGTGTTCTTGTGTTAGCTATGTCCACAGGAAAGCCTAAGTAATTAGGAGTGTGTAAGCTCTGATGAGAGTCTCCGTCACCATCAAGCTGTGTCGTCGACGAAAGACAATTGGAGCTCAGGTTGTGATCGTAGTCGTCGGTAAGGTGTGTCACCGACGGTGAAGATGTGAAGAAAGCTGGTAAGTTGTGACACTGATAGAAGGCAAGACTCCTTGAGACACGTCAGGAGATCGAACTTTGACTTGTGAGACAAAGCATCAAGATTAAGGGGGAGAATGTTGGATTTAATCTTGATGCTTGTTAATACCTCGGGCGCTGCTCGGACGACCACTGTGGTCGGAGTGGCCATGGTCGAAGTGACTATGGCCGGAGTGGCCGTGGTCGAAGTGACTATGGCCGGAGTGGCCGTGGTTAGAGTGATCGTGGTTTGAGTAACTGTGGTCGGAGTGACCGTGGTCGAAGTGACCGTGGCCAGAGTGGCCATTGTCGGAGTGACCATGGTTGGAGTGGCCATGGTTGGAGTAGCTGTGGTCGGAGTGACAGTGGTTGAAGTGGCCGTGGTCAGAGTGACCATGGTCGGAGTGGCCATGGTCGGAGTGACCGTGGTCGGAGTGACTATGGTCGGACAGCGCCATGGTCGTGGCTCTTGTAAGTGGTTGGTTACGACCGCGTTGTGTGTGGTTGTAATGACCAACGTTGTGGCACTTGTGTGAGTGGTCGGTTATGACCACGTTGTATGTGGTTGTAACGATCAGTGTCGTAGCGCTTGTATGAGTGGTTGGTTACGACTACGTTGTGTGTGGTCATAATGACCAGCGTCGTGGCACTTGTATGAGTGGTCGATTATGACCACGTTGTGTGTGGTTGTAACGACCAGTGCTGTGGTCATGGCGCCTGCCTGAGGTCGTAGTCGTGATGAACGTGGCCGCGGTCATAGCACCATGGTCGATAGTACAGTGGTCGGTGCTCAAACGACCTGTGTGGTCGGAGGTGCGGTCGAAGACAAGCCGTGGTCAAAGCACCAGTCACTGTAGTAGACGTGTTCAGCCGAAAGCAAGAGTCGCCGGTCACTATAACAGTCGTTAGCACTCTGCTCAGTATGGGCAGCAGTTGCGGTTGATACGCACTGTTAATTGCATGCAGTTGAATTGTTAACAAAGCTATGCTTACCCTTACACTTGATATTATACAATTAGTCCTTCCCGTTCAATGATTATCTTATATGTATGTAGTTACAAGCTCTACAGTAGTTGGCATCCTTACCCTAGCTTCATTCTTCAATCCTATAGCTATTTGTTCCTTGAGGATCTGTAATAACTGAGCATAACTTGTGTATCAGTGTTTGCCACGAATCTTTTTGAGTAAATTTCATAGAACTTGGGTTTTGAGGCAAAGATAACGCAAAATCTCAGGTTTTATAATGTTTTTAAGGAACCCTAGGTTTTGGGGCAAAAGTTTCCAAAAAAAAAACCCAGGCACACCAATGGCTGTCCATTTTGCTCTGAGATTTGTGTAGAATACTGGTACATAATAAAATACATGGTATTTTTTAGTATACATATATTTTTTGCTTAGAGATTTGTGTATAATACTGGTACATAATAAAACACATGGCATTTTTTAGTATACATATACATTGGTGGCCCCACAGTACACCCCTATATGCCTCTCTCCCCCCTCTATCATTCTCACCCTCCCTTTTTTGTACGGATAATCCATTTTTTATTCGAAAATACATAAATATACCCGCGGGAAATTTTTTTACAAAAATAGGCTCAAGTCGCCCCCCATTGGGCGACTCTCACCTTTCGCCCAACTGGGAGGCGACAAAACTTGTGTCGCTCTACCTTGGAGCGACTGCAATTAGTCGCCTTCCTATTGGGCGACTACATGCGATCGCCAATGGATGGGCGACTTATAATCTGATCGCCCAATAGGAGGCGACTTTACTCTCCCCCCGTGATTTTTTTAGAGTTTTGTAAATTTTGTAGTTTTAAACTGGGAAAAAATTTGGTATAGTTGTAATAAAAGTTTATGTTCACTGGATGTTGTACGTGCATAAAAAATTTTGGGAAATTTTTTTTAAGAACGATTGAGTATAGAACATTCGATAAATAAAGTGGTAAGTGATATTTAAATGTTCCTGAGAATTAGTGTATGGATACATATATAGTGTAGAACTTGTAATGTTCAGAACTCCACCATTAGTCCTAACCAGCCTTAGGGAATACAACTTGCTGGGTCTATTACATTTTGTCTACTGGGTGTAGCGTGGTTGTTTCCCCTTTTTCTCGCGCCCTAAAGATGGCTCCGCTGCATCATTCTTCCTGTTACTCTTGGTCTTGAGAGCTGCCTCACGAGCTTGAAGCTCTTCCTCCTGACGCTTGATGGCTGCTTCACGCAGACTTAACTGCTCCCGCCTCCTTTGCAGCTCATCCTCCTTGCCCTTCAGACGAATTTGGTCCACCCTCACGCGACGCTCTTGCTCAAGCCGCATCTGTCGTTCCACCTCGCGAGCCTGAGTCATCTTGACAAAGTATTGTCCTTTGTTTTCCACCTCCTTTGGGTGGTTCTGTGGCCATGCCGGCGGCACCCGATCCACCCATTCGATGAACTTGCAAGGCTATGTGTGGCGTGGTAGATGTCATGGATCAAGTTCAAAAACGGTAACGAGAAACAAAGGATTTAGTTGTCGTCGTTACCACAAAGTCGTCATCCAGGTTTGGACACTTGAAGAACCTATGGCCGTAGTTGGCTCGTTGTACTGGATCCGTCCAGACGCACAACATCATCCTAAAGCCGTAATGGCACTTCGGGCGCTCATGCCACTCCGGCACTCCAAATGGGTCGGACCTCCAGGAAGACATTGTTGCGTAGTAGTATTGTGATGGCTAGAGGAGAAGATGCGGTATTGTGATGGAAGACATAGGAGGCCTTTATGTAGGCAGGTTATCTGGTGCAGTGGGCATAGTCCATGGAGAGGAGGACATACGAATCTTTTCGCTTTTTCAGGATTCCAGTGTAGCAATAAATGTCCCTATGTAGGCTTTTCATAGCCTGTAGTCTCGTAATAAATTCATAGTTCGTAGCCTTTTCAGTCGTTTGCAGGAAACAGTACGTTCCACGAAATAAGTGCTACAACATTGCCTTCTCAGAGGCCAATAATCATAATTTCTGAAACAACAAGCTACGGTCATTACAGAAAACGTGTCGGCCTGAAGTCCATAACGTTCAAATAGTCCATACAGCAAATACTAAGCAAATACATGTAGTAACTAAGTAAACAGAGCAATAATAAGCTACCAGCACAACACCAACTACATTACAGAAAACGGATGTAACATACAAGTTTTACAAGTGGTACATGAAATTTAGCTGAAGTCTCCAATAACTACTGATCAGGATATGTGTTGCATCGTCTAGCTGTGTGCCCCTCCTGACCACATCGCCCACAACGTGCACCAGATGTTCCAGCTTGTGATTCGTCCATGTCATTTCTAATACGTCGGCTCTGTTCACCCTTCCCACCCTTCAAAGATGTTAATATCCGAACCTGGTCCTCGCTGAAATGTCCAAAGTGGTGAAGTTTCCCACCACTCTGAACCCCCGGAGCTCCCCACACCAAGCTTGCAGTATTCTCTCCTTAAAGAAGTATTCGGACATGAAGTTGGAAGGATCCATGCCCACGGTCCCGCATGCAGCGAGGACATGAGAGCATGGCTTGTGTAACAACTTAAGCTTGTTGCATGTGCAGCTAGGTTCGTTTGCATGATCTCCAAGGCATACCTCGTGAGTAATAAGTGAACGAGATGTCCCAAATCTAGCTCATCACGGAGTATCACCTCGAAACGATGCTCCTGTTGCCCATGACATGCACTGTGCAATTGACCCTCCGTGCCTTCGTCTCCATGTACGCAGTAATTTTTGACGAATCTGGGGCTCGGGATTGGCGCATGAAGTGCGGCACTCGCGTCCTCTCCACAAGTAGCGGATTGTGCTGTGAAGAACACCTTCCACGATGGCGACAAGGGGCTGAGAACGGAGACCCCTTAGGACCCAATTGTAGACCTCGGCAAGGTTAGTTGTCATTATTCCATACCTTGCGCCATCCGTATCATGCAACAGCGACCACTTCTCCAATGGTTCCCCATCCACTACGAGAAGCACTTGATGTTTCGTGAGCTCCGCCTTCTTGGACCACTTGGGTTAGCCTCATCAATTGCTGGCAAGCATTGCAGTTGTGCCGCCCCAGGAGTGACCGACCCCTTGCTCCTCTCTTCGACGTTCTTCCTTGTGTGCTCATCCAATAACCCCCATAAAGCATCAAATTTCCTCTGCTGGTTCTGCCTAGCCAGCCTCTTGAATAGCTTCATCAAAGATTGTTTCGGAAATTGCTTGAAAAAGTTTGCCCCTAAGTGATGACTGCACCACCGGTTCCTCATATCCAGCCAAGGAACGGTCTCCTCAAGATCTTCTTGAAGTTTTCTTATAGCCTTTATAATACCGGCATGGCGATCATGGATTACGCACACACCAGGATGGGTGCCTACAACTCCAGCCTTCACATGTCTGAGAAACCATAGCCAGCTCTCATAATTCTCACTCTCCACAAATGCAATGGCCAGCGGCAATATTTGATTGTTACCGTCAACGCCTATGGCCGTCAGGAGCTGGCCTTTATATTTGCCTGTCAAGAAGGTCCCATCTACTGAGATCACTGGCAGCATGTACCTGAATGCTTCAATGCTAGCACCAAATGCAAACAATGCTCTCTGCAACACTGCAAATCCCGGTGGACTTATGGACGGCTTGTCGTGCACGGCGATGTACATACCCGGGTTCCTTTGCTGCAACACCTTAAGCATACGAGGAAGGTTATCGCACGCCGCCTCGAAAGTGCCAAAATGTTTTTCCAACGCTTTTTGCTTGGCACGCCACGCCTTCGCGTAGCTAATCTTATACTTGAATTTATTCTTGATAGCTACCACAATATGTGTGGCCGCAATATCTTTCTTCTGCACTATCTCCCCATACATCAAATTGGCTATAAATCCGGGCGTCAAGTTACGATGCCTCGCCAAGACAGTGTTTAGAATGTAGGAATGCGGCTCCACCTTGGACACAATCCAGTGAGTCTCATACTTGGGTCTACGTGCGTGCACCCTCCAAGGACAACCATCCTGCTCGCACTTCACAGTGTACTATTCCTGGCTTGATTTCACGACGCGAAATGTCCGCTGCATTGAAAGGGCCCAACGCTTGATGGCATCCTGCAGCGCTTCCTTGTCAGCAAACATAGCATGCAACCGAACCTCTGTGTCATGATACTCCCATGGTGATTCATGCTCATCATGTGCGGAAACACCCTCCGCATTAAACCGGTTCCATTCCTGGGGGATAGGAACTTCTTCATCATCGGAATTGTCCTCCTCGTCGTCCTCTACAGCTTGCTCTTCATCCCATGCCCTCTGGTCATCAGATTCCATCTGCTGCACGATATACTCATTATGCTCTCCTTCATCAGCTTGCCCAGTTCCCTCTCTATAGCTTGACGGCTGTAACTCTCCTCCATGTACCGCATCGGCTTGCCCAGTTCCCCCTCTATAGCTTGACGGCTGTAACTCTCCTCCATGTACCGCATTGCCTTCTTCACGAGCAACTTCATCAGCTCCGCCATCGTGCTGCCCGCCCGAGCTGCTAGCACCTCCCGAAGCATAGGCGGACGCACGAGCTTGCGCAGCTGCTTGTAGTGAGCACGGTTGCACAAGTAGTACACACTCGTATCCACGGCGCCGGCACCCTTGCACAAAGCCCTTCCACGAAGCTGAGCGCACCAATGTCTTCAACTCCCATCTGATGTCCGTGGGAGACCGGCTCCAAAGCCCTTGCACAACGACGCTGCACACCTCGGGGTCCAATGAAAAACTCTGGGTCAGCCAATGCTGCACATCTGTCATTTGAGCATTCTCGTCATCCGGAAGTATGAGAGTGACTTGCGGAAAATCGTTCAAATCCACACCATTCGGACCTTCACGAATAATTCCAGCACCATAATACACTTTCAATGTAGTGGTGGCCATTGATGATGTAGGCCTGCGTGTATGATTGAAATTTACGGCATGTCAAATAACATCGTACAATACTAAACTAAATTTTCTATACTAAAAAGGGTGCTAAAATTAATATACTACAAAATGTTCCATACTACAGAATGTATACTACAACTTTTTGACACTAATATTTCCATACTAAATTTGTACTGCATTTTCTACATCTACAATTTTTACTAACACCAATATTTCATCTAAATAATAGTGCAAATACAACATAATCAAAAAAATACCTGGATCCAAATGGATGGAATAGCTTCTACTCCTCCTTCCTCCCTCACCTCCTCCTCCAACCCTGTCTTCCTCTCCTTCTCTTCTCCCCTCCTTTTCTTCCCCTCCGTCCTCTCTTCTCTTCCTCCTTTTCTTCCCCCTTCCTCCTTTCCTCTTTTTCCTCTCCTCTTATTCTCTTGTTTCTTCTCTGTGCGCCTCTTCTCTTCTTCTCTCGTTTCTTCTCTGTGCGCAGTGAGGGGAAAGCGGAGTGGTAGTGGGCGGCCGACTGTGGAGAAATAAATTAAACCCCCCCTGTCGCCCTACCGTTGGGCGACTGAGATTCCAGTCGCCCAACCGTACAGCGACTGTAATAAGTCACCCAACGCTCAGACGATAGTATTGATTCGCTCAACGGTTCCCACATTCCCTAAATGTCACCTCCCGGTTGGGCGAAAGGTGAGAGTCGCCCAATGGGGGGTGACTTGAGTCTATTTTTGTAAAAAAATTTCCCGCAGGTATATTTATGTATTTTCGAATAAAAAATGGATTATCCGTACAAAAAATTCTCTCTTTCCTACCAACGACGGCAAAGGCAGTAGAGAGAGATGAGAGGGTGAGAAAGAGAGAGGGGAGAGAGGTGCAGAGGGAGTGGCGTACTATGGGGCCACCAATGTGTGTATATACTCTAAAATACTATGTATTAGATGCATCGGGTGGTGTATATGGTGCTTTTTGAAACAATTTGTCTCAAAACCTAGGGTTTCCTGAAATTTACTCTACTGAGTTATTATATTTCCTCTTCCTACGACTTTTGACATTTTAATTTTTGACGTTGTAATAAGTTAAGGAGATGTACCCCCTCATGTAATTGCACATTTATCAAAATAGCTGATGTTGAAATCTCCTATTCATATTTATTTTGCTTATCTTGATCACTCTTTCTCTTCCATGTGAATAATAAAACAAGAACGTCCAACTAATTACAAGCTAATTACCTTTAAAACTTCATTCTCTGCTGTGGTGAGAAAACATAGCTCCTCTGCATTGTTTTCTCCCCAGACAATCAGGGGAACCAGCATGTCTGCACTATCGGCTAGAATTCAGCATTAAGGCTCAATCTGAATATCGTAATGAGACGATTTAGCTTGATGTTCTCTCTATGAATATTTGCATTGGAAATGGTCAAATGATATTTCTAGAAAACTAAACTAATAAGTAGTGAAGTTTTCACTCCCCATGTTAATAGAACATTTGTTCGAAGTTTGGTGTAGTTGGATTATGTTGGAGTTTAGTCAAGTGAAATTCTTATGGACTGTAGTCTATTCTTGAATTTCAATGTCAGGGGTGTGGGCCTTGGGCCCAAGGCCTAGTTGGGTTATTATTAGGAATTAGAGATTGGTTTCTATTTGAGTTAGAGATTGGTTTCCTTGTATTAGAGATATAGTTAGAGATATGTGGGCCTTGGGCCCAAGGCCTAGTTGGGTTATTATTAGGAATTAGAGATTGGTTTCTATTTGAGTTAGAGATTGGTTTCCTTGTATTAGAGATATAGTTAGAGATATGTGGGCCTTGGGCCCAAGGCCTAGTTGGGTTATTATTAGGAATTAGAGATTGGTTTCTATTTGAGTTAGAGATTGGTTTCCTTGTATTAGAGATATAGTTAGAGATATGATATTAGTTACTATATCTGTTAGAGATATGATTGGGATTAGATTCCATCTGTTAGGGGGAGCCATCTATATAAGGAGGCTACCGCATGCTATTGTAATCAAGCAGAGAATAATATCAAAGTCTTCCCCGTCTAATCTCTCCCTCTCGTTCTACGCCGATGCCATCCGGCCATCTCCTTGGTGGTGCTTACCCCGGTACATGACAACTTGGTATCAGAGCAGTCGATCCCTTCCCACGACTTCTGCTACCATGGCTGACGGCTACAGCAAAGCGATCGCGATCTGCGATCAGATGAGCAAGACGTTGAATGAATTCTTGGAGAAGTGCAAGAATCAGAGGAAGGCGCAGCAAGAGGCCGCTCGCAGAGCAGAGGAGGCGCAACAAGAAACAACGAGCAAGACACATCATCCAACACCAGATTTCCAACAACAAAATTAAGATCCACAGCCACCGTCAGATGCCGCCGACCACATCGCTGCAGCATCTTCTCCAGCGTCTTCCCCGTCCATCGCTGCAGCATCTTCCCCACCCTCGGTCACAGCGTCTCCCGCAGAGCTTCCTCCGCCGTCCGCACCGTCTCCACCTGCGTCTCCGTCCATCGCCGCAGATCCTCCCGCATCGCCACCGTCGCCCGGGCTGTCTCCACCCGGAACCACATCCGGGAGATCCTCCGCCTGCCGCCGCCCGACGGCCATCGCTCCAGATCCGGCGTCCGGACACTGGTCTCCACCGCGCGCTGTTCGACCCTTGCCACTCCATCGCCGTCGCGCCGCCTCGACCAACGCCGCCGCCGTCCCGGTCGGCGAGATCGGATCGGGCCGGCCAGATCCGCCGCTGCCGGCCGCCGCTCGCCTCGTCCGCGCTCGTCCTCGGTTGCCTCGGCGTCGCCACTCACGCTGCCGTTGTGCCGCCGCCGAGACGTCTCGATCCGCCGGCTCCGCGCAGCGCCGCCATCGGCAGATCGCGCATTGCGATCCGCCGCCCGCTACCCGAGCCGCCGCCACCAAGAGCGCTGCCGCCGCCGCCGTCACCGCATCGGCTCGCGCCGCCGCCGCCACCTCCGCTCCGTGCCGGCGCTCGCGAGCCACCGCCTCCGGCGGCGCGCTACTGGCTGGCGCCCGTTCCTCCGCGCCGCCGCCGCCGCCTGGCTGCTCTACCGTGCGCGCCGCGGTCCGTCTGCGCCGCTGCCTCCGCCGAGCCACCTCCGCCGCGTCGCAGCCACGGGTCCGCCTCGCCGAAGTGCGCTCCTCCGCAGACGGCGCGCTCCGCGTCGCCGTTCCTTTGCCGCCGCCGGCGGCGCTCTCATTGGCGCCCTTGGTGTCGCCCCGAGCCGAAGACGTTTGGGCTCGATGCGTTGTGCTCTCGGTCGGTTCCGTGTGTGGTTTTGTAACGGACTGGCCGACCGGAATAAGTAAAAATCAAAAATCAAAAATTCAAAAATCATCAAAAATTGAAAAAAACTTATTTTGCAGGCATTATATACCAAAGAAGTTACACTTCGACTAGCCTCGTTCCGCTTGGATCTGGCCGGTCGTCTCCATTCGCTGCAGCACCCCGCCACCGTTCGTCTTCTTCAGCGTCGAAGGTCTTCCATTGACCGCCGTCTAGCAGCTCGAGGACGAGCTGCATGTCCGAGAGGGGTGTAGTGTCAGGGGTGTGGGCCTTGGGCCCAAGGCCTAGTTGGGTTATTATTAGGAATTAGAGATTGGTTTCTATTTGAGTTAGAGATTGGTTTCCTTGTATTAGAGATATAGTTAGAGATATGATATTAGTTACTATATCTGTTAGAGATATGATTGGGATTAGATTCCATCTGTTAGGGGGAGCCATCTATATAAGGAGGCTACCGCATGCTATTATAATCAAGCAAAGAATAATATCAAAGTCTTCCCCGTCTAATCTCTCCCTCTCGTTCTACGCCGACGCCATCCGGCCATCTCCTTGGTGGTGCTTACCCCGGTACATGACATTCAAGTTCCTTGTCAACAATGACGCCCCTTGGAACTTATTATGTTTTTTTGTATTTGTACAGATTTCGAGGAGAAGATATTGGGCTTTTTGGCTGATCTACTACTTCTTGATTGCTAAGAAATGAAGGTTAAGTTTGCAGCAGAGACAAGAATGTTGCCTTTTTTTTCCCTGGGATCCTCATTTTGTTTCGACTCAGTGGAACAGCTTAGACAGTAATGAGTTGTTTAGCTCATCTAGCTGGACCAAGTTTACCTCATTATGTTGTTTTTCTTGCTAGTTTGGCCATGGATGTGTTTCGTTCGCATAGCAGTATCCTTATTATTAACATGAAAGAGCTGTTTAGTAATTTGTTTTCGCAGTTTTAAATTTGTTTGGTGTTACGTGGCGGCCTATGAACTTGCTAAACTGAGGAGAACTTTGGAAGCTTGAAGCTTATTTGCAACTTGGAAGGATATGTGAGAGTTTAAACCTAGTAGTTTCAGGTAGGAAACAAACGAAAGTGTTGGATTGTGTGGGCTCCTGACCATGGTTTTGAATTCTTGTGATCTGAAACACATTCAGACATGCCTCCGGTGAGTTCGATTCAGATGAAATTAAAATGCCATAATTGTGTCCCACGGCGTATGAACTGATCTTAAATTATGTCCCTGAATTGCCCAACTCGAGTAAGATAGAACAATAAGAAGACATAAACTAGAGTGATGTCTAGGGGCATTTGTCCCTGACCACCACTGAGCTGGAGAGCAGTTGCAAATTGGTTGTATGTACGCTAACTACTACTACTGCTCGACTCTAAACTGACCTGAGGAATTGTGTCATATGCTGCTTACGGCACTCTGTAAACCAAGAGAGGAATAGGGTTTCCCTTGTGCCACGGCTTTTGCATGGCATCGCACGGTGTCACGAGCAGGCGGATGCACAGGACCAAATGGCGCGCGAGGGAGGAGGGGCCTGCGGCGCCCCAATCGACTGCCATGGCGTCACCGCCGCCGTTCCCTTGTGGCGGCGGTGATCCGATGCACGGCGGGGATGGAGCGGCGACCAAATTGCGGGCGGCGAACGGGGCCGGTGTCCCCGTTGAGGGTGAGAGAGGCGAGGCGGGACAGCGGGCTGTGATTGAGGCTGGTAGGACGAGCCGAATGAAGTGGGCCGGTGCATTGAGAAGAGAATAGGGGAGGCCGGGTGGAACGGGAGGCGAAGCGGGCTAGGGCTGATAAGTTTCAAATGGACCGGATCAATTTGGACTTGATGTTTTCTGGACCAGATTTGGGCTGGATTTGGGCCAGACCGTGGGCTTCAGTTTTTTGTATTAGGGCGGGGCCATGCATGTCATGTCCCGTTGAGAGATCAAAGGGTTAGTTCACATCGGCAACTGTTCGAGGGAGGTCGACCTACGCTTCGAAGAAGGATGCCTCGCCGCCACGTCCTATGATGCGCCGACGCAGGTGCACCCCTCGGCCCTTCGGTTCCTCCGCCCGCCCAATGGCGCCCACGGACTTGCTAGGTTGCTAATGGCGGCGCCCTAGTGTTCGGTGGCAAGGTAGGCGACGAGGGTCACGAAGACGGGGTCGACGGCGGTGACGAGGTCGGGGAAGACGGATCCAACACCGATGGAGTCGAGGAAGATCGATCCAAAGCTGGTGAAGTTGGGGAAGGTGGAACCAATGTTGGTGTCGTCGGGGAGGGAGGATTTGGTGCCGGCGTCGTCGAAGGCGGCAAGATCCGGTGGCGACACAATTGCATCATGGCTGCCTTTCCTGCTACTGCATGCTGTTGCCATCCTTCGCTTCCTTGGCTCTCTCCTCTATGCTATTTCCGCCATCACCACTGGTCCACTGTCCCCCTATGCCCTGCCCACCGCCTACATCAATCATGTGGTCGATGCCGCCACCACCGCCGTCCATGCACCATTGTTCGGCGATGTGGACCTTGTTGCTGCTACTTTGATTTGCTTTGATGTACAGCGATTAAGGAATGAAGATTTACCTCTTTGTTCGGACGTTCTGGAGGAGAGCATGGGCCGAGATCAAGGCCCATTTCTTAATTTGGGCTTAGATTGGACCTAGGCCTTTGTATTTTGGGCCTGGACTAGATTGGGTCAAAGAAACCAAATTTTAGGCTTAGACTATGTTTGTGCTGGGCTTCGGCCCATTAGCAGCCTATTTCTTGGCGCTCAGCTCATTTGGTTAGCCACATGCACAGATGACCTCCGCATGTACGTCATAGATAAGTGAAACATGCACCACAGTTTGTGCATATGTATAGTCCAAACTAGCATGGTCTGTTCTAGGCTACCAGCGAACTTGTACTAAGAATATTCCACAAACTTGTACTAGGTAGGGTTTTAAAACTAGTAAATCCCTCCTAAGGCTGCATTTTTACTATCGTTTTTCACCGAAATGCTGAGTTGTTCCGATTTATAACTGATACATGACCGGCTATTAGTGATTCTGATATTTTTAGTTTTTTTTCTAGCAAGATGATTCAGTGAGATTGTATAAACAGATCGATGGCACTTGGTAAAAGTCGGTAAACGATATGATAGATTAAAAAAAAGTATAGATAGTTGTCGAAGTCATCTACCGCCATCTAAGGTCTTGTTTGGCCATGTTCAGACTGAAGCATCTAGGCTCATACAAAATCAGAAGAATTTATAAAGATTCATGTGTGAGCTCCACAACATATTTGATTTTTGTGAGAGCTCAGAAGTGGTTGGCTATCCTAATAGCAGCGGCAACGACGGACCTCTATGGCATTGGTAGAAGTGGGCGATCCTGCCGGCACATAGAGAGGTTGTTCTTTTTTGTTGAAGTTTATGGATTTTGGCTGCGGTTTATGGTTTTTGAGCTATTTGTACGAAAGATTATGGAGGAACAGAAACTCACGTGTGTTTTTTTGGTGATATAAATGAAGTCGGTAAAATATATACTACAATTAACTAGTAGACTCTATTTTAAAAAGATGCCATATTTAAAAGCTAGATACTGTAGAAAAGCCAAAAAACAGTTTTTAGAAGCTGAAAAGAAAAGGGCCAGAGGCTCCTAACAGAATATCTCCGCAGTGGCTCCCTCAACGGCGGTCCTTATCTTAGCAATGCTTTTGGAGCTGTCAAAACTCAAGACCACACTTGAGTTCTGATGTGCTCCAATATTCATGTGTAGCACCAGCTCTGACTTCGATGAGCTTCTATGAAAAGCTCCACCATTTGGCCAAGCAGCTCTGGCTCTGACCGAGAAAGCAAGGATCTGGAACCCGGTTAAATAGCCTTGAGATTTTGCATTTAAACTCCTTAAGGAGAACTAAGTCCAATTGGTGCGTGTTGACCGGTCATCTCGTGCCTTTGCGAGTCTAGTCGACTGCATTGTCCCATACATCTTATCTCCGGTTTGGAATGCGGAAAATATGCATACAGGAATTGTACTATTACATGTGAAATTCGTGCATTAAGAGTAGGCCCTTAATCCGATTCATTTCATTGACAACAAAATTCATAAGATCAACTAGATGTGGCTAAATGGATTATGCCTACTGGCCTGGCCCAAAGCACGCTATTATAGGCCCGGCCCAAGCACGGCACGGCCTACGAACGAATCATGTTGGGCCAGCCTGACATGAAGCACTGGGTTGTGCCTAGGCTATCTCCCCAACCTAGCATGCCAGCCCAACATGGCACAAATATTGCCAGGCTAAGCACGATACGCATGGCACAAGCAGATAAACACGGCACGACCCATTAGGCATTGTAGCCCATTTAGCCTGTTAAGCCCATTAGGCACAATTAACCTATTAGGCATGGTAGGCATGACCCGTTTCGCATGAATTCAGTCCATTTAGCCTGATAACAACTGGATTTTTGAATTTTCTAGTCATTCTATAGCCATTTGGGAGTTTAAAATACAAAAAAAAACTCAATTTTTCTATAAAAGGCAGCAAACCCCTCCCTCATTCAGCCACACTCAAACCTGCAATCTCTTCTCCGAATCCTCTTGTGAAGATTTTGATACACTTTATGATAATTTGGCAAAATTCAAAATATTTTTCGCCAAAAATCTAAAAAATCGAAATCCGGCTACAGTTAAGAAAAGAGGTAATGATACAAATTTTTATATATTTTTGTTGTTATTACTTTTCTTTGTTGTGATGTAAAATAGGTAAATAGTGCAATTTTCTATTTGCGTTTTTCAGTTTTCTAGATGTCTCCATGGAAAATTTTGACAACTTTCCTATGAGTGATTACGGAATTTCTCCGAAAGATATTTCATCATTTAGGAAAGAAACGTCTATGGCTTCGCCTCCACCTAAAATGGGGAAGGAGATTCCATATTTATGCTTATTTGCATTTATTTTAGATACAATAGCTAAAATTGAACGATCCATTAATGTTCTTTCATTTTTGTGAGTGATGTTGTAGGAATAGATTATTCTAATTATTTTTTAGTTGTTCATACGAAATTATTCGATGTTTTATCAGAAGTACGAATAAAAGTTTTAGGGAGTTCGCTTGCAACGACCTACATCAGCACCCAGGTAAGAAGACAAATATGTGGGACAAAATCTCTGATGCATTAGGTTCCTCCAGAAGATCAAGTTCTCCAACGGGGGGGGTGGCCGAGGTGGTGAGGATGTGGCGCCACGTCGGCTCCATTGGCGTGGCGCCCGGTGGGCGGCGGCGGCGAAGGGGGGAGGAGGTAGAGGAGGAGGAGGAGGAGGGGGACTCTCTTCACCTTGGCGCGGAGCTCGGCGAGCACAGACAGCGGCCGGCGACGAGGAGGGGCGACGACGGCTCGGGTCGTTGGCGGGGATGGTGGTTCGGTGGCGCTCAGGCCTGGGAGAGTGGCGGAGGGGATTTGCACGGGTGCGAGGAGGCCGAAGGAGGCGACGACGGGGCGCGAGGGTGACGGAGGCGGCGGCGATTGCTCACCGTTGCTTTCGCCGGCGCTCGGAGAGATGCTGCATGGAGTGGAGGGAGGGGGGAGCTCGGGAGGAGTGGGCGAGGGCAGAGCGAGGTGTGGCGGAGCCGGGCGGGGTATTTATAGGGCGGAAGGGCGCGGGGGCGGCACGGATTTGACGTCGGAGTGGGGGAGTGGCGGCGGCGGTTGCGGAAGGGTGAGGCCGAGTAGCGCGGAAGTAGAGGGGGCGGGTGCGGGGTGGCGCGCGGCTTGCATGAGGAGTGGGAGGTGGGCTTGGCGCGCGCGCGCGTGACGGGAGTGGGCGGGTGCGAGGGTGCCGGCGGGTAGGGCGGAGGCGGAGGAGGAAGAAGGCGCGGGGAGGGAGACGCATCTGACATGCGGAGTCCACGTGCAGCGAGAGAGGGAAAGGAGCGGTTGACGGGTGGGGCCGAGGAGGGAAAGAGAGAGGGGGAGAGCGGCGCCGACAGGTGGGGTCGGGCGGTAGTGGGAGAGAAAGGGAGGAGAACACGTGGGCGTCGGAGGGCGAGTGGGAAAGGGAGGGGTGGACAGTGGATCGGCCGGCCACGTGGCGGTCACCGAGAGGGGGTAGGCGGGATGAAGCGGGTGGCCAGGATGGGCCGGGCACGAGGGGACGGAGAATTCGGGCCGGCCAAGTGGCACGCGGAGAAGGGGGCTAGGCGGGATCGGTCGGGTGACGTGGGCCGATCCTGGCCGTCCACACGGTGGCTGGAGGGGAGGGGAGAGGGATTTTGATTTTTGATTTTAATTTTAGAAAAGCCTGGGAAATTAATTAAGCCTCAGGAAAATATGAAAATACTTCCAAAAATTCCAGAAAAATACACAGAAGTTTCAAGAGACATTTTGGACTTAATAAAATTATTTTCAACTAATGTTGGTATTATATTTTCATACCTAAAATACTTTTTATTTTCAAAAATACATTTTAAAACTCTAGAAAACTCAGAAAACCCAAATAAAAGCGAAATAAATCCAAATAACTCTAGATAATTAATTTGAAATAGGATTTTTTTATAGAAAATCAAAATATCATTTTATTTAGTAATAATTTTTAGGTTTTACTTAAAATACTTTTCAAATCCAGCTTTTTCAAAAATAGCAAATCCAAGGCAATTCCAAAAATAAAATTTAGGCACAAAATTACTTATTTAATTTAAATTTTTGTTTTAATTAATTTTATTTATTTATTTTTATTTTGATAAAAACCTGGGCTGTTACAATCTACCCCCCTTAAAAAGAATCTCGTCCGCGAGATTCGGGTTGGCTAGCAAAGAAATAGGTTTGGGTCTTACTCTGTATGGCTGGAATTGAGATTTGGTTTAAACATCCCTTCACAAAGGTTGTTGGCAGTTGGTGCTCCAGCTTGATGCTTCCAAAGATTAGGAGAGAGGAGACTCAAGGCAAAGAAGGAACAACGGATGTTTTTCGCAACCCAAAATGAAACACCCACCTAGCAAAACCTTTACTAAGAAAACAACAAGTAATAGCTATGGCTGTCGACAAAAGAAGAAACTAACAGCTTATAGCTTCGTCTACTTTCTAGCTTAACAACTTATCCTAGAGAGATAAGGGTCATCTTAGTGTGATCTTTCGCAGCTCTCGAGGTACGAAACATAACCCTTCAAGGTGAAGATTGAAGTGGCAACAGAGTAGAAGAATTCCAACTATTGACCATCTATAGTTGCTTTGAACAAATTTTCAAGAAATGACAATAAGACGAGAAAGGATTGAAAGATAAGGGTAAGCAAAGATTGAGAGGTAAGAATAAGTAATTTTTTTAAATTTCTGTTTAGTAAAATAAGTCTGTAAGGTCTGACCTTTCTAATCTACCTACGGTCACGTCTTAGAGTCGTCATGGCTCTGATACCACCTTTGTCGGAACCCGGAGTAACGTCTCCTGGATCCTCTGTGTAAATCGCACTAGTCCAGGATCAGCTAGTGCGCACAGTACAACAAAGATACATATCAAGCACAAATGACCAATTTTATTAAATAAAGAGTACGGCCTTATGGCCAGGTCTTACATCAACGCACATTGGCAAAAATAAATAAAGCAAATAACTGCGAAAGCAAACTGAAAAGAAGCGAAGCCCAAGCCTGCCCACAGGCAAACGACAGTAAGACGCAGCCTACTCGTCCTGATCTTCACCATAGTCGACGACATCTTCCTCTGTGTGGAGATAGCAAGGTGAGTACAAACTTGTACTCCGCAAATCACACGGAGAAATGAGACATAATTATAAAGGCTTCAATGGAAGGCTTATAGGGTTAGTTTGCATAAAACAGCATTTGATGAAATACAATAAATAGATTGAAAATACTAAATTTAATACAGTATGTAAAAGCAATACTTGTAGTCGAAAATAATACCGTCAGTGCAGGCTTCGACCAAATACCAACCTATCCACGGGCATACCACCCGGACCATCTTTTCCCAAAAGATCACGTATGGGTTCCATCCATCCACATGTTTCCAAACACTCGTGGATTCCATCCATCCACAAGCTTCCAATCTCTCTCATAGGTTCCATCCACCCACAAGGTTTTCAAAAATATTTTAAAAAAACAAAGTCTAATCCATGAAAAACTTTTACTCAGCATGCCCATGACCGTGGGCACGGCTATCCAGGATAGATTATACACTCTGCAGAGGTTGTACAGCTTTACCCACAAGACACGATCGTCCCATATTACCACACGATTACACACTTCCTTAGGTATGCGGCGAAGAGTCGTGACAAGGCCTTTACAATGCAAAGCCTTCAACCTGGCCAAGCCAACTCTAAGGTTTCACCCCAGACCGGGACCCCCTCTTGAGCCTAGGCGAGACTTCTCATGGCTTAACCACGCTCGCCCAAGTGAGACTTCACATGGCACCAACCACGCTCACTTTCAACCTACAACTTGGCTCAGGTTGGGACTTCGCAAATTATTCAGCCAGGGCTGTCCCATACCAGCTATGTGGTAGTACGATAGGGCTTTGCAACAGTAGCTCATAGACCGGTCCTTAGTTGACTTAGGCCCAACCACATACCCCTGTGCACGACAATCAACCACTGCGGCTCCGACCAACAGGGTATGCCTGCACCCACCAGTCTAACCAATTGCCTAAGTCTAAACAAATTTTTATATTTTGTTTTCAAAATATTTCATAAACCTCCTTGACTCACCAAAGTCAAGAGTACATAACAAAAGCATATCATTTTATGTGAAAGGTTCATCATTTTATGTGAAAAGGTATCCCAACCCATAATTATATCTAAGCAAGGCTAAGCATTTATTATCCATAAAGTCTCTAGTGTACTATTGTATCAACTAGAGTTTTAATCTAGGGTTACAAGGTATCAAGATAGTTCAAGGTCAATGGAGATAATAACAAGTAGGCAATAGCTAAATTCAAAACTGAATTGAAATAATTGAATAAAAATATGCATGCAAAATAATTTTAAACAACATAATTTTATTTTGAAAACTGGGATCAACATGATCAAGGAGTGTGACTTGCCTTGCTCTTCAACTTGGTTTGAATCTTCGTCGAAGAATTTTCCCGAATCGTCGAAGTCTACACGTGAAAATAACCCACTAAATTCAATTAAATTCAAATTGACTTCAAATATTTGAATTGAGGCCAGAAATGGATAGAGGGGAATTTTTGATGAATTTAGAAATTTGAATGGGCTAAATCAGAGTTAGGACCAAGAAGAACGGGCTCCGGGAAGTTTAAATTCAGAGAAAAAGAAAAAGATTAATTTTTGGAATTATTTTTCTAAAAGAAAATCTGAATTATGGCGTCAGCAGGGATTTTAATTTCGGCCGGATTATTTTTCAGCTGGAAAATTAGATTATTGTGCCATCTGACGTCAGCCCAGGGTGAACACCCTGACAGCTGGGCCCTGGTCAACGTGGACCGAGCCCATGGACCGAGGGTGGTGGTGAGGTGGCATGGGTGAAGGAGGCGGCTTGCGTGGCGCCGACGGGGGCGGGACAGCGCTGAGGTGGCTGAGGATGTGGCGCCCACGTCAGCTCTGGCTACTGACGTGGCCAGGCCGGCGGAGCGCGCTCGGGGGCAGCCACGGCAATGGCGATCCGGTGGCCGGCGGCGAGCGGCGAACGGGGGAGGAGGTAGAGGAGGAGGAGGGGGACTCTCTTCACCTTGGCGCAGAGCCCGGTGAGCACAGACGGCGGCCGGCGACGAGGAGGGGCGACGACAGCTCGGGTCTCCGGCGGGGATGGCGGTTCGGTGGCGCTCGGGCCCGGGAAAGTGGCGGAGGGGATTCGCACGGGTGCGGGGAGGCCGAAGGAGGCGATGGCGGGGCGCGAGGGCGACGGAGGTGACGGCGATTGCTCGTCGTTGCTTTCGCCGGCGCTCAGAGAGATGCCACACGGAGCAGAGGGAGGGGGAGCTCGGGAGGAGCGGGCGAGGGCAGAGAGAGGTGGAGCGAGTTGTGGCGAGCCGGTGGGTATTATAGGCGAGAAGCGCGGGCGGCGGATTTGACGGAGTGGGGAGTGGCGGCGGTTGCGGAAGGGTGAGGCCGAGCGGCGCGGAAGTAGAGGGGGGTTGGTGCGGGGTGGGCGCGCGGCTTGCGGGAGGGAGTGGGGAGGTGGGTGCGGGCGGGCGCGAGGGGGCCAGCGGGTAGGGCGGAGGCGGAGGAGAAAGAAGGCACGGGGAGCGAGACGCATCTGACATGCGGGGTCCACGTGCAGCGAGAGACGGAAGGAGTGGTTGACGGGTGGGGCCGAGGAGGGAAAGAGAGAGAGGGGGAGAGCGGCGCTGACAGGTGGGGTCGGGCAGCAGTGGGAGAGAGAGGGAGGAGGACGCGTGGGCATCGGATGGCGATCGGATGGCGAGTGGGAAAGGGAGGGGTGGACGGTGGATCGGCCGGCCACATGGCGGTCACCGAGAGGGGGTAGGCGGGATGAAGCGGGTGGCTGGGATGGGCCGGGCGCGAGGGGACGGAGAATCCGGGCCGACCAGGTGACATGTGGAGAAGGGGGCTAGGCGGGATCGGTAGGGCGACGTGGGCCGATCTTGGCCGTCCACGCGGCTGCCGGAGGGGAGAGGACAGGGATTTTAATTTTTTATTTCTGATTTTAATTTCAGAAAAGCCTAGGAAATTAATTAAGCCTCAGGAAAATATGAAAATACTTCCAAAAATTCTAGAAAAATACACAAAAGTTCTTGAAGACATTTTGGACTTAATAAAATTATTTCCAACTAATGTTGGTATTATATTTTCATACCTAAAATACTTTTATGTTTAAAAACACATTTTAAAACTCTAGAAAACTCAGAAAACCCAAATAAAAGCCAAATAAATCGAAATAACTCCAAATAATTAATTTGAAATAGGATTTTTATAGAAAATAAAAATATCATTTTATTTAGTTATAATTTTTAGGTTTTACTTGAAATACTTTTCAAATCCAGCTTTTTGAAAAACAGCAAATCCAGGGCAAATCCAAAAATAAAATTTAGGCATAAAATTACTTATTTAATTTGAATTTTTGTTTTAATTTCTTTATTTATTTCTTTATTTTTATTTTAATAAAAACCTGGGCTGTTACAGTGTACTGGACCGGTGCCGCACTGTTTAGCCGAGATCATGCACGACGATGATGAACAAGCGGGTCCAAACACTCACCAGGCAGCACACCGCAATGAGGCGGTAAGCCAATTGTTGTAGGGGTGGCCCCCACCTAAGCCCAGCCAGCCTGATAGAGGGTTGTAAAGTCCAAAATGTGATATATGTAATGACATAAATGCCCTTGTGAGGGATACTTGCATGTAAGGGTATAATTGTAAAACACTCCCCATGTGAATACATAAAGCTGTCCAGGGCATGGGGAAGAGCCCAAGCATTGCTCACCTAACATCTCCGCTACCATAGTACCATTTTTCTGTTTGGTCTGTAGCCACAACAGTTGGTGCCGTCCGTGGGGAAGACAAGAGCAAGCTCCAAGATTTGAGAGAGAATGGCTCCGAAGAAGGCTTCATCGTCGGCGGCGAAGAAGAAGAGGAATACGAAAGAGGCGCTTGGTGGACGAGGGCCCCGACGTCGGCTACGGGTGCGGGTGACAGCGCCGGCGCTGCGATGGCCGACCTCGACGCTCGTGGTGCGACGGCCGACCTCGACGCTCGTGGCGTGACAGTCACCCCGACCGCTGGCGCGGCGGTCGGTGCGGGTACCGATCGGGCCGTCGAAGGTGATGACGCCGATGCTCACGCTGCCATCGCCGTTGCCGCCATGCCCGGTGCGGGAGCAGAGGGGGGCCTCGATGGCAACGCCGGTCCCGTCACCGACTCCGGAGCCCACCGCACCGACGCATCGAGCAGTTCTGGAGCGCTAGCCGTGGTCGCTGCTAGCCCGACGGTACAATTCATTGTTCCAGCCGCTGCAACCACATCGACGGTGGAGAGCGCTCGGCCCTCGGCACGCTGCAACAAGAGCTGGCAGATCTCCGCGGAGCCGTGCGGGATATACAAGAGGCTCGAAGCCAACAAATCCCGCCAGTGGTCGCGCCAAAGCCTACAACAGAGCAGGCGGACAGCCGCGACACCCCTACCTCCAGTAGCATTCTGCAATTCTAGACAACAATATAGCAAATCTATCTCTAATCAATCAAATGATCACAATGAGGCAAATAAACAAAAGCTAAAGAGACAAGTGACACAACCGATGTTTTTACCGTGGTGATCGAAAACTTGCCGATTTCCCCTAGTCCACGTTGAGGTAAGCCCGGACGAATCGGACCGGCTCCACGAATTGAGCCAAACACCTCGATCACTAGTGTAGCTCTTCCCCACTCCGGGTAGGTGAGCTCCGACCTTCACAATTGACGGGTCTTCTCACAATCTTCTTGAGAAGATCGCCGAACCAACCTCCACCGGATCGTTCAAGTGCCGGCAAGCACTAAGAGTAATAGATCCTGGTGTTCGCTAGAATGCAACTCTAGTGCCAAGTGGATTTGCAATTGAAATCTAGCACTAAATGCTCAACCACCTCACTTTGATGTGCAAAGGGAGAATTGAGGTGAAATGAATACTCTAGGGCTCAAGAAATGTGCAATGAGTCTCTAAAAAATGCCCTTGTGCAGTGGTGGGGGTATTTATAGCCTCCACCAACCAAAACTAGCCGTTTGGCACAATTTCCCGCAAAAATTAGCATGAGCGGTACTACCGCTCTTCTGGGGCCGGTACTACCGCTCCCAAATCTTTGCGTCAGAATGGCTCTGTCAGACGTGAGCAGTGACCGTTGGATTTGGCGACACGGTACTACCGCCGTTGATATTTGCGGTACTACCGCTCTCCGGTAGTTCCGCAAAGTCGGCGCGGTACTACCGCTCTGGCCAAAATTCGAAGGGTCCCCAAAAATGCCGCTCTTTGGAAATAACATACCGCTTGGGCTCCGGATCAACCGGACTCTGGAAGTACCGCTCTAGGTGCGGTACTACCGCTTCCTGCGGTAGTACCGACGTTGAAAATCCCGGTACTTCCGGTCTGGTTAAAATCCGAAACCGATCCGAGATGCTTTCTGGAAAAATCATACCGCTCAAACTTTCGGTTCTTCCGGGATCCAGAAGTACCGCTTAAGGATGCGGTACTACCGCTCGCAGCGGTAGTACCGACGTTGAGACGACCGGTACTTCCGTTCCGCAGAGATTCAACCGAGTTCGAGGGGTGCTCTCTGGAAAAAAGGTTCCGCTCGAAAGCGGAGCTACGCTGCGGTACTACCGCATTTGGCGCGGTACTACGCCGCCGGTAGTACCAACGTTGAAATATGCGTACTACCGCTCGTCGACGAGCACAACCTTAATTTTAAATTGAATTTTCATGAATGCAAGATTCAAAAGATAATCCAAATGGCACTAGAAATATGTTTTCAAGTTAATAGCCAAGCTCCCTCTTGATGGTACGATAATATATCCTATAATCCGGTCTTCCACCATTCTCCAAGATCGGTAAAAATAAAATAGATCCTACACTAAGCGTACCTTTGCCTTGAGCCAGAATTTGGATCTTCATAAGAGTTCCTTGGCTTGTATCTTGTCGCTCATGTGTGGACTAACCCTTCACATGCTCATAAAACACGTTAGTCCCATATTCACATAATTTCATTAATTACCAAAACCATTTTTAGGGGCCTAGATGCTTTCAATCTCCCCCTTTTTGGTAATTGATGACAACCCAAATTTGAGAGATAAAAAGGTTGAATATATCAAATTGTTTGACAACAAATTGTATATTCTATGTGGACTTTTAAATGAGAGAATAGTTCTTATGCAATGAGATTTGTTTAGGTAAAAGAAACTATTTTCATTTTAGAGTCCAAGAGAGAATATGACTCCCCCTAAACATGTGCATGGATAAAGATTACAACATTTCATACAAGATGCACAAGACAAAGTTATGATATCAAATGAGAGTAGATAGACAATTAAGCAACAGAAAATCAACAGATAATAACATGAACACTTATGATCATAAAGGTTCATTACATTCAAAGGATAAAAGGAGTTCATTACATCCAAGCACCAAACATAACATAAGTTCATTACAACCATTAAAGACAATAAGAACAAGATAGTAGATAAGCTGTAACATCCTGATTTTTCAGAGCCTTTTTGAATTTTTAAAAATAAAATTCACCATTTGAATTTTTCTGAAATTAATTAAAGCTTAATAGGAATTTTAGTAATTAAAAGGATTTAATATGATTAAGTTAAACCTTAACATATGACAAAAATATTTTATTTGAGTTCCTTGAGCCTCAAGGGCTTTTCTGTATTTTTATGGGATTTTTATGGAGTTATTTGCTATTTTCTAAAGCTCAAAAGCCTTTAAATGAATTTCTGAAAAAAAGAAAAGAAAAGAAAACCCCAAAAGCCGGCGGGCCGAGCCCACCCACCTGGTCCACCCGCCACCACCCGACTGCCCGCCCGTGCCACGCGGCACACATCCGTGCCCGCCCGCGCCGCACCCCTCCGCCCGATGGTTGACGCGCGTCTCCCATCCGCCGCTGCCGCTTCACCCGCGCGCCATCCCGACCGCTCGCCTCGTCCGTGCGACTGGCAGGTGGGGCCCACCTGTCAGAGTCGTCCCCGGCCGGGACTCTCGTCTCCGAGTCCGGCTCGAACCCGCCCGCAGCCTTCCTTTTCCCGCCGCCGTCCCCGCCCCGGACTCGACGTCCGCGCCGCCCAGGACTCTTCGTCTCCAGGTATAAAGGGGGCCGACCGGGCTCCTCATCCCGCAGCGCCGCCTCGCCGCCGCCACCGTCGCCCACCGACGCCGCGTCAGGCGCAACCGCCGCCGCCGCCGTTCGCCGCTCGCCGCCGTCCTGTCGCCACCATTTTCGCCGCCGGTGAGTCATGGACCGCCGTCGCCGCCCCGAGCCGCCGCCGACCCAGACCGCCGCCGTCCGAGCCTCGCCGGCAGATCCGCCGCTTCGGACACCCGCGCGCGCCTCGCCGCCTCGGCCGCGCCGCGCCTCCTCGGTCCCCGCGCCCGCCACGTCAGCCCTGATGTCAGCGCCGCGCCCCTACGCCTCCCCGTGGACGCCGTCCACCGTGCACCCCGCCGCCGCCATGTGGGTCCCGTCCGTCAGCCCGAACCATAGACTCGTGAGCCGATCTGGCCACGTCAGCGCCCAGTCAGCCTTGCCACGTCAGCCCTAGGGCTTGCGTGTCACGACCCGTCAGCAGCCACGTCAGCCCTAGCCGCTTGCGCAAGCAGCCCCGCCTCCGCACTGTTCTGTGCACCGGTTCCACCGTAGACTCAGCTCCCCGTGCGCCCGGTCCACAGCACAGTGCACTTTTCTAATTTTCTCGATTTTCTGTAGATTTAATCTTCCAGAGGCCCGTTCTCCCTCGTCCTAGCTCCGATTGACCCGATTCTTTTTCCTAAATTCATCTAAAATTGAGATCTACCTTTTGGTTCAGGTTTGAAAGTTTTTGGAGTTCATTTGAATTTTTATTTGATTTTATTTTGTCTTTTTGAATTGCTTTCTCTCTCGTTAGATCACGTGTTCGAGGGAGCGGAAGTTGGATTCGAAGATCAAGAGCCATCAACGGAGCAAGGCCAAGGCAAGTCGTGTCCTTTGATCATGTTGAACCCAGTTTTCAAATCTATTATGTATTACTTTGTTTTACATAATCATGCATCGCTATTTTATTATCCAACCCTTGTATCGGTAACTATTATCCAATTTGATTATTTCCTCCTTGATAATTTGAATACCATGATTCCATTGTCACCATAGGATGGGTAATTACTTAGTGATGCAATATTAGTTTTCACATGGGTTGCGCGTCTAAATTGCTTAGCCATGCTTATTGCTAGTACGTTGGGTCTATCATCACATGTGGTTAATTAATCTTGACTTAATGATATATTGGAACGTGGTGGTAACCACAGTAATAAAATTTGTGTGCCATGACATGGGTAGTGTCATTGGTGTTGGTTATACAAAATTGGTTTTCACTTGGGCGATTGATCGTGCAGTAAAGGGGGTGCAGGTTGCACATTGGGATGTGGATGCTTCGCCTGGGTATTACTTAAGGACTTAACTTTGTGCGCCATTGATCTGACCCTTACCGTACTACCACATGTCCAGTTGGGATGGACCTGGCTGATTAATTTGTGATGTTTCAATTTCAGTTCAGTCATTGGGATGAGTGTGGTTTGGCCGTGGCCATGGATCCACATTGGCGCAAGAGGGGGTGTGAGGCGAAACCTTAGCGAGGCGGAACTGGGTTGAAATTGAACATTGTAAAGGCCTTGTCATGATCTCCTCGCCGCACACCTAAGGAAGTGTGTAACTCGCGTGGCAATCTGGGATGATCATGTCTTGTGGGTAAAGTTGTACAACCTCTGCAGAGTGTAAAACTATTCGAATAGCCGTGTCCTCGGTCATGGACAATGCTCGATGATTTCACACGATGGGTAGAGTTTTCATAAAACCTGGTTGGGTTAAGTTGGGAAGTGAATGGTTAGTTCACGGGTGTTCATTTCATGGATCTTGGTTCATGGTGGATTCCTTGGGTGAATGGTCAGTTCACTTGTGGTCGGTCTCAATTCCTTTGGTTACTTATTTATTATCATTTACAAAGCTTGCTTTTCAATCTACTTATTGTATTTACTTTAAATTGTTGCTTTCTGCAAAATTAACCTTTCAGCCATCCTTTGGTAAGCCTTGCATACTATATTGCATTCTTTGTTACAAACGACTTGCTGAGTACTCTATGTACTCACGGCTTCATCCATATTTGCTCAGTTGAGGAAGAAGGACCAGATCAGCAGGAGCTACTAGAAGGAGGATACTTCGACAACTTTGCGGATTAGGACTTCGCTCCCGACCGATTGCTCGTGGGCATGTCGAGTGGTGCTACGCTTATTCTCGGTTTTCACGCTAGTTTCTTTAAGCCTTTGGGCTATTAATTGTAAGCTTGGCCATAAGGTCGCACTCGATAATTATTAATAATATTTGAGTCTTTTCTTAGTAAATT
This sequence comes from Dendrocalamus sinicus, assembly GCA_036346575.1. Lineage (NCBI taxonomy): Eukaryota > Viridiplantae > Streptophyta > Magnoliopsida > Poales > Poaceae > Dendrocalamus > Dendrocalamus sinicus. The sequence continues at coordinate 45,269 of JAYEVI010000219.1, forward strand.
GTGATATGTTCGATATTTTATCTTTGTTAATACTGTGTGCACTAGCGTGATCCTGGACTAGTGCAGAATACACAGGAGAGTCCAGATTTGCATATTCGGGTCTCTACATAAGCCCATAGGTCCAAAAGTAAGCCTAAGCCCCAATCCCCAATCCATTCTCCCCCTTTGGCATCAAGGACCAAAAAGAGGTCAACCCTAAGAAGGAGAAGGAGGAGGAGGATCACTACGAAGAGTACGACGGCGGCGAGCATAGTGACGAGGCGATGGAGGAAGCTCCAGATCCGCAACTCGACCATCTAGCGAGGTCAATCTGCTGTCAATGGAGTCTAGACTCTCATCCACCCTATCCATCCTGGAGTTGAGAGTAGAGAAACCCTCAAGCACGGAAGTGTAGATCTGCTGGAGAGTGGGTGGCGGGCTCCTGATCGAGTGGTTGCTCTTCCGCCGCTGCTCGCAGGATGAGCTGCTCTGGATCCGCCAAGTGACGAGCGTGAAGACCAGTGGGAATGGGAGGCTCTGGTCTCGGCTTGTATTGCTTATGCACTCCACCCCGTCCTCCACGAAAGTGAAACTTGGTGTCGATCAGTGCCATGATGTAGGGCGCATAGTTAATGCGCTTGTTACGATCATTTTTGGCCTCCCTCATGATCACATCCACAACATCAAACTTCTCCCCCTTCATAATGTAGTTAATGATGTTCCAGACATGGCCTCGAATGGCATCATAGTTACCACCCTTAGGGAGAATAGTGTGGTTGATGATGCGGTTGATTAGACTGGGAATAGGAAGCAGTCCAATGTTTTTACCAAGCATATACTTCTCAGCCGTGTTGTAGAAGGGACACATGGCATGAATGTCAAAAATAGGCTTGTCATGAATCTTCTCATAAGCGCTCAGCTCTGCTTTTATTGCCAACTCAAACTCGTGCTTGGTGGCATCCAATCTCGTGCATACTGTCATCCATCTCATGTGCTGAAGATCAGGAGAAACATGCACAGTGGCGTAGAACTGACGAATCATCTCCTCATTATAGTCCCGTTTCAAAGCCACAAGCTCATGAATGCCTGCCTGCCGAAAGAGTCTGTATGTCCCGTCATACTTGTCAATGCTGTCTATATGATCCCAGTCAACATATTTGTGATCTACAAACTGGCGATCTGGCCCATACAACTCATCGAACACCTTCTCCTGGAACTTGGTGTGAAATTTTGGATTTATGGAATTGGAGGGCAGCAAATACTGGTTTGTGTGTCGAAGGCGAGTGTACTCATCGGGTGAGATTTTCTTGAGATCAATCTCAAGATCCTCTCTGTCGGCTAGGTCCTCCTCAGAAGGTTCCATGGGAGAGCTCTCGCGTAAAGACCGCTCAGACTCGGTCTCAGAGTCTGACTTGGACTCTGGAAGAGGGGCTTTGCCCTTGTCTTGGGCAGCCTTCTGCACGACCTCAGGTGATGGAAGAGCGGGAGTTTCAGAAGAGTCCCCTGAAATATAGGACTTCCTGCTAGCGGCTCTTGTTCTAGGCATCTAGAAACAAGAAGAAAGGATTATGAGAATCAAAGAAGTATAGCCAAGATGAATTAAAAAGAAATGAACTTAATTTGCTGCACTGTCAGGAGAAACCGGTAGTACCGCCGTTCTGGGCCGGTAGTACCGCACCAGTCGGGCGGTAGTTCTGCTTCCTGGCAGATTCTAGGGTTTTGAAATTTGAATGGATTATTTGGTGTTTTTCCTGGATTGAATCCATGAAATAGGTTTGTATATACCCCCAAACACCAAATATATTCAATTTCCCTAGAATTAATCAGCAAAATCAACTGCATTTCAATTTTAACCTAAGCATGACCTAGGGTTCAAGAGGAAGATCACAAAGAGCTTTTTGATATGAAATACCTTATGGATCGGAGGAGTTGAACCCTTGGAAATTGATTTGAGATGAAGATACGAAGAAATCACCACTGGATCCGAAGATTTGTGGTGCGGTTTGAGTAGTTTTTGTGGAGAGAGAGAGAGAAAGAGGAGAGAAGAGGTACGGGCTCGGGCGGAAGTGGGGAGGAAGTACCGGAGGTGGAAAGAGAGGAGGGGTTGAGCAGAGGAGAGACCCTCGGGCGCGGCAGTTACTCCCCCCTAAACTCAGATCCGGTAGTACCGTAGATGCGGCCGGCAGTACCACTCAGAACGGTAGTACCGCTTCCTCAACCGGAAGTACCGCAGGAGACAGCGGTAGTTCCGATTTTTCTGGAACTTCGCAGACTTGGAATTTTAAGAGAATATATGCAAATGATCCCTAGTTTTTGCACTCAAATAAAATCTTTAAGGATCATTATGCATTAAATAGAACAAGATATTATCTTTTTAAAATAAATTTGCCCTTTCCTTTTAAAATAAAAAATTTTGCATAAGAACACAATTACAAACAACCTTTCAAGCTCCCTCAAATGAGCATGCATTTAAATTTGCAATAAATTTATGCAACATTTGAGTAATCCAAGACATTTAATTCACTCCTAAGCTTGCAAAAGCAGTTTTCATCTAAAGGCTTGGTGAAGATATCTGCTAATTGGTCTTCGGTCCGGATGTGGCTAATGCAAATATCTCCCTTTCTAACATGGTCCCTCAAGAAGTGGTGGCGAATATCTATATGCTTGGTTCTTGAGTGTTGGACCGGGTTGTTGGATATTTTAACAGCACTTTCATTGTCACATAATAAAGGCACTTTATCAAAATTTATTCTATAATCCAACAATGTTTGCCTCATCCACAATAATTGAGCACAACAACTCCCGGCGGAAACATATTCGGCTTCGGCGGTTGAGAGTGCTACGGAGTTTTGTTTCTTTGACGACCAAGACACTAAGGATCTACCTAGAAATTGACAACTTCCCAAAGTGCTTTTTCTATCCACTTTGCAACCCGCATAATCGGAATCCGAATATCCAATTAGATCGAATTTAGCACCTTTGGGATACCAAAGCCCTATATTTTGGAAGTGTTTCAAATATCTCAAGATTCTCTTTACGGCTTTTAAATGACACTCTTTTGGTGAAGCTTGAAAGCGAGCACACATGCATACACTAAACATAATATCGGGCCTAGATGCGGTAAGATAAAGTAAGCTACCAATCATGGATCTATAAAGCTTTGAATCTACCGACTTATCTCCTTCGTCGAGGTCTAGATGCCCGTTGGTTGCCATTGGTGTCTTGATGGGTTTTGCATCTTCCATGTCAAACTTCTTGAAAAGATCTTTAGTGTACTTTGTTTGGCTTATAAATGTCTCATCTTTGTGTTGCTTGATTTGGAGTCCAAGAAAATAGCTTAATTCTCCTATCATGGACATCTCAAACTCCCTAGGCATCATATCACCAAATTCTTCGCAAAAATCTTGGTTGGTAGAACCAAATATAATGTCATCAACATAAATTTGGCAAACAAAGAAATCATCACCAATGATTTTTGTGAATAGGGTTGTATCTACTTTACCAATTTTAAATCCCTTCGAAACAAGGAAATTTCTAAGGCGTTCATACCAAGCTCTAGGAGCTTGTTTTAAACCATACAATGCCTTTGAGAGTTTATAAACATGATTAGGGTATTTAGGATCTTTGAACCCCGGAGGTTGTTCAACAAATACAAGTTCGGAGATTGTTCCATTCAAGAATGCACTTTTAACATCCATTTGAAATAATTTAATATCAAAGCTAGATGCAAAAGCAAACAAGATTCTAATTGACTCAAGTCTAGCAACGGGTGCAAATGTCTCATCATAATCTAACCCTTCGACTTGAGTATAGCCTTGAGCTACTAACCTTGCCTTGTTTCTTACCACAATGCCGTTCTCATCTTGTTTGTTTCGAAAGACCCATTTAGTGTCAATCACATTATGCTCTTCGGGTCTTTCCACCAAGGTCCATACTTCATTTTGCGCAAAATTGTTCAATTCTTTGTGCATGGCATTTACCCAATCCTGGTCATCTAGAGCTTCATCTACAAGCTTAGGCTCAAGAGAAGAGACAAAAGAGTAATGTTCGCAAAATGAAGCTACTCTAGAGCGAGTTTGAACACCCTTACTCACGTCACCCAATATTTGATCTATTGGATGATCCTTGGCTATTGCATTGTGAATCTTGATGTTGTTTTGTTGTTGATCCTTTTGTTCATCTTCAACAACTTGAATATCGCTTGGAGTATACGATGTGGGTGGCTCTACTTGTCTTGATGAGCTTGGTGAAGATGGATCTTCCTTTGGCTTGATGTCTCCAATTTGCATATTTTCCATAGCTTTGCGCAATCCTTCATCACCTACATCACCCAAAATTTTTTGCTCTTCTTGAGAGCCATTAGTTTCATCGAATTGTACATCACATGATTCTTCAACTAAACCCGAATTTTTGTTATAAACCCTATATGCTTTGCTATTTGAAGAATAACCTAATAAGAAACCTTCATCACAACGACTTTGAAATTTTGAGAGCCGAACACTCTTTCTTAGAATATAGCATTTGCAACCAAATACTCTAACATAAGAAATGTTCGGTTTTCTTCCAACGAGAAGCTCATAGGAAGTCTTTTTCAAAAGGCGATGTAAATAAAGGCGATTTATGGCATGACAAGCGGTGTTAATTGCTTCCGCCCAAAACTTGTCGGAAGTATTATATTCATCAAGCATTGTCCTAGCCATTTCAATTAATGTGCGATTTTTCCTTTCTACAACTCCATTTTGCTCCGGAGTGTAGGTTGTGGAAAGTTCGTGCTTTATTCCAATTCATCACAAAAATCTTCAACTTTTGTGTTTTTGAACTCGGAACCATTATCACTCCTAATTTTCTTTATTTTAAGATCAAATTCATTTTGGGCCCTTTTTGAAAAACTTTTGAAAATCCCGGAGGTTTCACCCTTGTCATTTAGGAAGAAGACCCATGTATATCTAGAGTAATCATCCACAATGACTAAACAATAGCTATTACCTCCAATGCTCTTGTAGGTTGTTGGCCCAAACAAATCCATATGTAAGAGCTCTAATGGTCTAGAAGTTGACATGATACTTTTGGAAGGATGAGAATTAGCGACTTGTTTCCCGGCTTGACATGCACTACGAAGTCGATTTTTCTCAAACTTCACATCTTTCAAGCCAATCACTAGATCATGTTTGAAAAGCTTTTTAAGTTGCACCATACCCACATGACCTAGTCTCCTATGCCATAACCAACCCAAAGAAGTTTTTGCAATTAAACAAGTTTTTAAGCAAGCATCATTTGAAGTGAAATCTACTAAATAAAGATTTCCAAATCTAAAGCCTTTGAAAACAAGTTCATTATTATTTTCTTTTGAGATGATTACATTTTCTTTAGAGAATGAGCATGTTAATCCTAAATCACATAGTTGAGCAACGGATAGCAAGTTAAAATTTAAAGTTTCAACTAGGGATACATTAGAAATGGAAAGATCATTGGATATAGCAATTTTACCCAAATCAAGTACCTTCCCTTTGCTATTGTCTCCAAAGTGATTCTTTCATTGCTTCCGCTCTCAAAGGTTGTAAACATTTTCCGGTCTCCGGTCATGTGTTGAGTACATCCACTATCCAACACCCAATGCCTTCCACCGGTTTTGTAATTTACCTACAAAAGAAATTTAAGCCTATTTAGGTACCCAAATTTGTTTGGGTCCTTGGAGATTAGTAACCAAGGTTTTGGGCACCCAAATGGATTTCTTTTTAGTACCCAAAATTGAGGTGCCAATAAAATGAGCAATTACATTTCCATTCTTAGATTTCTTAAGTATATAGCAAGAATCATATAAGCTAATGGAATGCATATCATTTTTAGAACAATTATTTACCATATGTCCTACGTTCCGGCATTTAGTACAATACTTACCATTCTCATTCACAAACCTTGGAGATTTGTATACCGGCTTCTTACCTTTCTTGGGAATATGCCCAAGTCCTTCCTTGTTAAAAGAACACCTTTGCCCGCTTAGCAACTTATCAAGGATATCCTTTCCCTTGTATGCTCTTTCTAAGCTTTTCTTCAACTTTAGCACTTGTTCTTTTAAATTCTTGTTTTCACTTACTAGCATATCATCATGAACATGAGGTAAAGCATTATATGAATCAACATTAGATGAGCATGGCATAGAAAGTAAATCATCACAAGAGGTTGACATGCTAGATGTTGATTTTTCTATACTAGGCATCTCATTCAAAATATTACAAGATATACCAATGCTAGTACTAGACTTCTTTTTGATTTTCTTGGAGAAGCAAATCATGAGCTTCCTTTAGCTCCTCATAGGATTTTTGAAGAGATAAATGCTCTCTCTTCAAAACCTTAAATTTTGATTTCTCTTTTCCAAGAAATTCATTTAATTCTACTAACATGTCCATCAAATCATCATAAGAGGGCTCATCGTCATCTAGAGTTTTTACCTTCTCCCCTTTTGCCATAAGACATGTGGGAGTGGAGAATAGCGATGTAGCTTCCTTTATGGCGATGCCGACAAGTCCCTTCTTCTTGGGAGACTCGTCCTCGCTTGATTCGGAGTCGGAGTACTCCACGTCAGAATCCCACTCACCAATGTGGGCTTCGTTCTTGCCGTCCTTGTGAAGCTTCTTCAAAATCTTCTTCTTGCCTTGATAGCCTTTCTTCTTGAATGACTTCTCCTTGTCATCCTTCTTTGTGGGACATTGAGAGGCAATATGCCCCTTCTCGTCACACTCATAGCAACGGATGTTGCTATATTTCTTGTTGGAGGAGGATCGCCACTTCTTGGACTTGTCATTGCTTGCACATCGATTTGAGCGCCTTCTCATGAACTTGTTCATCCTTCTAACTAGAAGGGCAAGTTCTTCTTCGGAGTCTTCTTCTTCATCTTCGAACTCCTCGCTTATTACCGCCTTTGCTTTGAAAGCGGTGATCTTCTTTCCTTTGGAAGAAGATTGCTCCATGATCTCCTCCTTGTCCTTTTTGTACAACTCATTGGTAATTAGATTACCCAAGAGTTGTGTTGGCGTCATCCTTGACAACTCCGGAGAGTTGAGAAATAGTGTCACTAGCATTTCATACTTCTCCAGTAAAGCCCTTAGCATTTTCCTTACAATGTCAACATCGGAAAGGTTAGTACCAAGACCCTTGAGCTCATTTACGATGTTGTTTAGCCTTGTGTACATCTCATTGATGTCCTCATGGGGCAACATCATAAATGTCTCATATTTGATCCTTAGCCGATGCAACTTTGCTTCCTTGACCGTGGATGTCCCTTCGTGTATTTCCGAAAGGGTGGTCCAAATAGCGTGAGCCGTCTCAAGATTGCTCACCCTATTGAATTCATCCGCGTTAAAGGCTCCAAAGAGAGCATTCATGGCTTGGGCATCTAAATGAGTGTTACATCCATCTTGCTCCGTTGGATTTTCGGGATCAAGAGGCATGACGTAACCATCATTTACGATTTTCCAAATGTTAGGACTCATGGCCTTTAAATAAATTGACATTCTAATCTTCCAATAAGCATAATTTGAGCCATCAAATAGAGGTGCCTTTCCTACCGCAATCCCCTCACTAGCCATCCTTTTCTCTCTAGATGGTTAAGTCTATAAATGAGAGACCAATGCTCTGATACCACTTGTAGGATCAAGGATACCGACTAGAGGGGGGTGAATAGGAGGTTTTTAAATTTCTTGTTAACTTGATTATTTCTTTACAATTTAAATGACAAGAATGTAAAGCAATTAATCCTATGCAATTCTAGACAACAATATAGCAAATCTATCTCTAATCAATCAAATGATCACAATGAGGCAAATAAACAAAAGCTAAAGAGACAAGTGACACAACCGATGTTTTTACCGTGGTGATCGGAAACTTGCCGGTTTCCCCTAGTCCACGTTGAGGTAAGCTCGGACGAATCGGACCGGCTCCACGAATTGAGCCAAACACCTCGATCATTAGTGTAGCTCTTCCCCATTCCGGGTAGGTGAGCTCCGACCTTCACAATTGCTGGGTCTTCTCACAATCTTCTTGAGAAGATCGCCGAACCAACCTCCACCGGAGCGTCCAAGTGCCGGCAAGCACTAAGAGTAATAGATCCTGGTGTTCGCTTGAATGCAACTCTAGTGCCAAGTGGATTTGCAATTGAAATCTAGCACTAAATGCTCAACCACCTCACTTTGATGTGCAAAGGGAGAATTGAGGTGAAATGAATGCTCTAGGGCTGAAGAAATGTGCAATGAGTCTCTAAAAAATGCCCTTGTGCAGTGGTGGGGGTATTTATAGCCTCCACCAACCAAAACTAGCCGTTTGGCACAATTTCCCGAAAAATCAGGATGAGAGGTACTACCGCCCTTCTGGGGCCGGTACTACCGCTCCCAAATCTTTGCGTCGGAACGGCTCTGTCAGACGTGAGCAGTGACCGTTGGATTTGGCGGCGCGGTACTACCGCCGTTGATATTTGCGGTACTACCGCTCTCCGGTAGTTCCGCAAAGTCGACGCGGTACTACCGCTCTGGCCAAAATCCGAAGGGTCCCCAAAAATGCCGCTCTCTGGAAATAACATACCGCTTGGGCTCCGGATCAACCGGACTCCGGAAGTACCGCTCTGGGTGCGGTACTACCGCTTCCTGCAGTAGTACCGACGTTGAAATCCCGGTACTTCCGGTCTGGTTAAAATCCGAAACCGATCGGAGATGCTTTCTGGAAAAATCATACCGCTCAAACTTCCGGTTCTTCCGGGATCCAGAAGTACCGCTTAAGGGTGCGGTACTACCGCTCGCAGCGGTTGTACCGACGTTGAGACGACCGGTACTTCCGTTCAGCAGAGATTCAACCGAGTTCGAGGGGTGCTCTCTGGAAAAAAGGTTCCGCTCCAGAAACGGAGCTACCGCGCTGCGGTACTACCGCATTTGGGCGCGGTACTACCGCTCGCCGGTAGTACCAACGTTGAAATATGCGGTACTACCGCTCGTCCAGACAGAGCACAACCTTAATTTTTAAATTGAATTTTCATGAATGCAAGATTCAAAAGATAATCCAAATGGCACTAGAAATATGTTTTCAAGTTAATAGCCAAGCTCCCTCTTGATGGTACGATAATCTATCCTATAATCCGGTCTTCCACCATTCTCCAAGATCGGTAAAAATAAAATAGATCCTACACTAAGCGTACCTTTGCCTTGAGCCAGAATTTGGATCTTCATAAGAGTTCCTTGGCTTGTATCTTGTCGCTCATGTGTGGACTAACCCTTCACATGCTCATAAAACACGTTAGTCCCATATTCACATAATTTCATTAATTACTAAAACCATTTTTAGGGGCCTAGATGCTTTCACCAGCGCCATCAAGCCGTATAAGGGCGACACGGACCCTTGGGAGTTCGTGCGCGTGTACGAGACCGCCATCGAAGCTGCAGCCGAAGACGACACCACCAAGGCGAAGGGGCTCCCCCTCGCGCTACAAGGAGTGGCGCTCTCTTGGTTTTTCACCACAGAATCAAACTCCATCTATGCATGGAAGCAGATCTGCGACCACCTCTACAACAACTTCCAGGGAAATTACGTCAAGTGCGTCGACGCGGACCAGCTCTTCGCCATCAAGCAAAAACCCTCGGAGGAGCTCCGAGAATACTTCAAGCGCTTCGCGAAGGTCCGCTGCCAGGTCAAGGACGTCAACGAGACAACCATTAAAATGCAGCGATACAAGGCCTCCGCCCGGGGCCGTTGGCCGAGTACAATGCGCGCAAGCCAATCAAGACGGTCGCGCGAGGTTGCTGAGGCCGGGGGCGAGGGCGCGGCCGGGGTCGCGACGATAGGCTTTGTGCGGAACAAGAAGACCAGCACTACGGCACGTGGTGCGAGGTGCATGGCCGAGGTGACCACAACACGCAGGCATGCACCGCCATTGCGGCACTCCGCCAGAGTGTCGCCAGGGATAGAGCCCTGGAAGCGGGGCCGCTCGCCATGGCCCACGTGCACCAGCCCCAAGAGGGCCCCCTGTAGATTCAAGCCCACGTGCAGCAGCCCTAAGAGAGCCCCCTGCGAATTCAGGCCTTGGAGGGCGCCCAGCGCCGAATTATAAACGTCATCTCCGGGGGCTCTTCGCTGGAATTCTTCTCGGCGTGGCAATAGAAGGCCTACGCGTGAAGGCTACACCATGTGGCAGCGTACTCGGCGCAGGCACCGCCAGAGTGGGCGCAGCATGAAATTACCTTCGCGTCCGCCGACGCTGAGGGCATAGATTTCCCTCACTAAGATCCCCTGGTCATCCAGGTCGCCATCGCAGGATGCGATGTCAGGCGCGTCCTGGTCGATGGGGGCAGCTCCATGAACATCCTGTTCACGGCAGCCTTCGACCAGATGGGGATCTCCCGGAGTTGCTTGGGCCCCTCGGGAATCCCATTGCAGGGCTTCGGGGGCCAGCCGCTGAGGGCGTTGGGCCAAATACACCTGCAAGTCTCCTTTGGCCAGGGCAACAACGCGAGAAGCGAAGACGTCACCTTCGACGTCGTCGACATCCTGTACCCATACAATGCCATACTGGGGCGCCCAACCCTCAACTTCTTTGGGGCATTCCCACACCATGGCTTCTTATGCATGAAGCTCCCGGGCCCGCAAGGTATCATCACCACCTGCAGAGACCAGGACCTCGCTCGGTGCTCGGGGCCCGCGCTGCAAGGCTCGCCAAGAATCCTAAGGTGGACATGTACTTCCCCCAAGATGGGCGCCTAAGCCCTGGCCGGAGGGCCATGGGGGTGCCCCTGCGCGCAGGTGGACAATGCGTGTCCATCAGCGAGGCTAAGCCGACGGTGCAGAGGCTTTGGCGCAAGTCAATCGAGTGGCAGCAAGCGACCGGGGCAGAGGTAGCGAAGCTTCTCTGGACTGGAACCATTCGTAAGCCTTTCCCGCACTGGTCCCCCAGCACCAGAGGCTCCCCTCCTGCTCAGCAGCGGTCAGCGCCGCCTTTGTCCTCGAACGGTCAATAGTTAGTACCCTGCCTTTTTGTAATCGCTCGCCCGCGTAAACGGGACATTAATAAAGCCCATCGTTTGCAAAACTCTTGGCTCGTTCTGTGCAAAGACGCACGGAGGCTTGCCTCCGCATGCACTCTACAGAGTATAAATAAGACGCACGGAGGCTTGCCTCCGCACGCACTCTACGGAGTATAAATGAGACGCGCAGAGGCTCGCCTCCGCGCGCACTCTACGGAGTATAAATAGGACGCGCAGAGGCTCGCCTCCACGCGCACTCTGCGGAGTATAAATAGGACGCGCGGAGGCTTGCCTCCGCGCGCACTCTACGTGAGTATAAAATAAGACACGCGATCTCCGCGCGCACTCTATGTGAGTATAAAATAAGACACATGGTCTCCGCGCGCACTCTACGTAAGTATAAACAAGACACACGGTCTCCGCGCGCACTCTTCGTGAGTATAAAGTAAGACACGCGGTCTTCGCGCACACTCTTCGTGAGTATGAAATAAGACACGTGGTATCCGCGCGCACTCTACGTAAGTATAAAATAAGACACACAGTCTCCGCGCGCACTCTACGTGAGTATAAACAAGACACGCGGTCTCCATGCGCACTCTACGTGAGTATAAAATAAGACACGCGGTCTCCACGCGCACTCTTCGTGAGTATAAAATAAAAACATGCGGTCTCCGCGCGCACTCTTTGTGAGTATAAAATAAGACACGTGGTCTCCGCGCGCACTCTACATGAGTATAAAATAATACATGCGGTCTCCACGCGCACACTACGTGAGTATAAACAAGACACGCGGTCTTCGCACGCACTGTTCATGAGTATAAAATAAGACACGCGGTCTTCGCGAGCACTCTACGTGAGTATAAACAAGACACGCGATCTCCGCGTGCATTCTGCGGAGTATAAATAAGACGTGCAGAAGCTCACCTCCGCGCGCACTCTACGGAGTATAAATAAGACGCGCAGAGGCTCACCTCCGAGCACACTCTACGGAGTATAAATAAGATGAGTGGGGGCAAGCCTCCGCGCGCATCCCACGGACTATAAATAAGGCACGGATTCCGCGCGTACCCCGAACTATAGGCAAGTGCCGCCACTTCGAATGGTAGGGGACGGAGCGTTCGAGCATCTACTTCGGCTAGGCGCCAGCTCCGCTGCCACCACTCGAAGGGTAGGGACGGAGCACTCGGCGTCTGCCGGCTAGGCGCCACCGCGCCGCCACCACCGAAGGGTTGGGGACGGAGCGCCGAGCGTCTCACCGGCTAGGCGCCCGGCTCCGCTGCCACCACTTCAAGGTAGGGACGGAGCGCCGAGCGTCTACTTCAGCCAGGTGCGGCTCGCCGCCACCACCAAGGGTAGGGATGGAGCGCTCGAGCGTCTACTAAGGCTAGGCATCAGCTCCGCTGCCGCCACTTCGAGGGGTAGGGGATGGAGCGATCGAGCGTCTACTTCGGCTAGAAGCCGGCCCTGACTTCCTACGTGGCAGTCGAAGCCAGGCTCAATCGCAAAAGGATAGACACGGGATCCTACGAGTTGTTCGGAGACAGGCGCGACAATAACAAGCGACAGGGACATGTACTTCAATCAAGGTCTTTTATTGCATTCATCAAAGAATGAGTACAAAGGTTCAGCAATCACACTTGTGAACAACTAATGTCTACAAGTACCTTCGAGTACTTAAGGACACTACTCGTCCGACTCCACCTTAATATACTCCCACGTCGAAGTCCCACCCGCTAAAGACTGGGCCGCCCAAAAGTTCAACGAGTCCTCCGCCCACCCCCAATGCCGAAGACGCCGTCGAACCACGAGGTCCGCGACTAGTAATCGGCCCCTACCAGTCATCTGCCTGAGGCGAAACAGAGCAAGTAATCAGAACACTCGGGCAATTTTCATTCCATTCATAAAAAGGGGAGTGGGACCGTATGGCGCCAGATTACAGAAAGGCTGGATACAGTATAATACATGCCTACACGCTAAGGACCCCAGCATCACACCTGTGGGTCCGCGCCACGCTCTGGGATGGCGGCACCGTCTTCGTTGCGCCGCGGAACTGCGTCAAGCCATTGGCCGAAGTTCCCCTCACCATGCAAGGTCCGTCGTAGCGCTACCTTCGCCGCGACCTCCCCGATGTAATCCCAGATTCAGTCGTGGAAGGCTCGGACGGCGTCACGGACAGTGCGCATGGCGCCCGACATCACTCCGACTCCGGCTGGCATCTCCAACTAGGGTCGGCCAACTCGTCGACGTGCCAGAAGCTTCGGTGCCGAAGCAGCGCGAAGGCGAGGCGTGAGGTCACGAAGGAGCAGTGGTTCCCGAAGGCCTTGGCGGCGGTGAGAGCAAGGTCGGTAGCTTCCCCGATTCGGCAAAGCGTCCACAACAAGTCTTTGGGACCAAAGGCCCGAGGCGGTACGTCGATGGAGAGATCCTCGAGGGCGCCTTCCAGAGCCATCATGGCACGCAAGCCGCCACCGAGGCATCTCCCAGCAATCGGTCCCTCTCCCCGAGGGATGCGGCGAGGCGGGCCTTCTCCTCCTTCAGCGCAGCGATTTGTTGCAGCAAGCCGTCGCGCTGCTCGGCGGCCGCGCATTGCACCTCCGCCGCGAGAGCCTGAGCGTCCGAGATAGCCTTCGCGCCCTCCATCTCTAGGAACCAGATAAGGTCGTCCTTGACGGAGTGCACCTCTTCGGTAGCGCGCAGGGCTTCCTCGGCAGTGTGTAGCCAGCCTTCCAGTATCCCCCGCTCTCGGGCACGAGCCGCCTGTAGGGCTCGGGTGATGGAGAGGGTCTACGCAGCACAAGCGTCAGCGACTTCCCAAATGACAACAAAAAAACCATCGCAGTCGGGCACTCACCCTCATCTCCGAGGCCTCTAGTGCGCCTTCCAGGAGCACAGAGTCGCACGCCAGTAGTGCTTGGCGGTCCCAGTTGGCATCAGCGTCATCCACGGCACCCTGCCAAGCCCGTAGCATCTCCGGCCGAGGGACGAAGTCCGCCAATGTCGGTCACAGAGGCTCCGCTACCGCGACTTTGAGGGTGGCGGCTGTCGATGCCACGTCTGGGACGGGCAGGTCGGAGACTTCGCGGCCGCCTCCGCCCATCGAAGCTTGCCCACGGCCAGGAGACCATGACCCGACTAGTAACAGAAGACGGTGATTAGAGAAGTACCAAAAAGCCCCGTGGAATCATAAGGAGTCGCACTTACCTTCGGCGGCAACAGGCGGGGTATGTTCAGGTGTCCGCTCGGCTTCGGAAGGAACCACGGGGACAACAACGCCGCTCGGTGCAGCCGGGGAGCCTCTATGTCCGAGTCAGATGCCGCCAGGTCTTTGATCCCAACCGCCATGGCAAACGTCCCCTCTACCCGGGAGGGGTGATTGCGTCCGAGGCCGCTTCGCTTGCAAAGACCGGGGCGAGGATTGCTCAGCCCCGGTAGTCGACGTGGGCGAGGATGTTGCGCCTTCCTGGTGGTCCGCGCCGCACCCTTGGTTCTCGGTGCCGCCCAAAGACTCCTCGCCTAGAGCCGTCTGTTCCTCCCCCGCCTTAAGGTCAGAATCGGCGTACTTCGTCGAGTCAGAGTCAACGGCCGTCGTACCCTCGGCTCCGGCAGGGTTGACGGGAGCGGTAGCCGCCGGGTTGGATACGGCTGCAGGGGATCGAGCCCTCCGTCGGGAGGGCGACCCCTCCTCCTTCTTGTCGCCATCACGGCGGCGAGCCCAGCCCGAAGCGGGAATGGCACGCTCCGGCACGGGAATGCCCAAAGCTTCGCACACCCTGTTTATCCGCCCCAGATTCACCTCCGCGATCATGGCTGCGCGCAGGCTGTGCTCCTCGGCTGCATACGGTACGAAGAACCAGGGGCGAAGCCCTATTGTGTGTTATGGGTGCAGATGCACCACCCTGATTTTTTTTCAACTTATAGCATCCAAGTTTTGGCCCTATATGCACCCCCAAAGCCCAACAAGCTGCACCCCCCACAGCCCAGCCAGCGCGGCCTCACCAACGCCGACATGAGTCGCTCAGACTGCCGTGGCTGGACTGCAGGCGTGCGGCAGCGGCGGCGGATCCATCACCCATTCGACGGCCTCGGCGCACAAGGCTGCTGGCGAGCACGCCGCCACGCCGATGGATCGCGCGCGAGGGACGCCGGACTTCATCGGCAGACGACGTGCTCGTGCGCGGCGAGGACGACGCACCGAGGTCAACATCAAGGGCCTCATCTTCGTACGTCCCATCCCAACTAACTCTATTTCCTTCCTTCCTTGATTCCTTTCTAACTAATTAATCACCGCGAATGATCAATCGATCAATTTTGCCATTCTGTCTTGCAAAGAAACTTGATCATTGTTCTTGAGTCGACATCTCAACATATAAAAACAATTGCACATATTAGGGGCAAGGCAGGAGCTTTAATTATTATTGTTTTTGAACACAAGGCGACGACAGCACCATCACGGCATCACCCAACAAGCACGAAGAATATTTTAAGGTAAGATTAGATGTTTCATGCTTCCTTTTCTCTTTCTCAATTAATCTAATTTTTATATACAATTAGAGCCGGAACTGTGTTACATCGTTAGGCTATTTGGGTTGCAGACTTGCAATAGTGCAGTACATATTTACGTTCCTTTTATTATGTGCTAATGGTAGGTTAATTGATGGAACGATTTTACAAAAGGAAAGCACCAGAGCCTGATAGTGCCAATAATCCCCGGAATTCTTGTTTGGATGATATCAATTGGGAGGAGGAGATTAAATATGATCCAGGATTAAGGAAACAAATAGATGATTATCATCCTAATCTTAGAGAGAGGGTGAGAAGGAAGTACTTGGAGAATGGGCCTTGCCAACCTCGCACACTTAATTTTCCTGTGACATAGATTGGAGGAGCTCCGAGAAGGTTTGTTCGAGAATGGTTTGATGAGTTTGGAAGTTGGCTTGAATATAGTGAGTCCAAATGAGCAA
The DNA here is from genome assembly GCA_036346575.1 of Dendrocalamus sinicus. Lineage (NCBI taxonomy): Eukaryota > Viridiplantae > Streptophyta > Magnoliopsida > Poales > Poaceae > Dendrocalamus > Dendrocalamus sinicus. The sequence continues at coordinate 61,209 of JAYEVI010000219.1, forward strand.
GGCATTAGGGTGTGGGCAACTTGAAACCGGGACAGGGTTGAATCAAGAGCAAAGTCTTCAAAGACCTGGGGATACTCGTTGGAGTTCCAATTATAAATCTCTCAAAAGTTTGGTTGGCATGTTTTCTACAATAGTCAAGATGCTAGAAATTGTGGAAAAGGATAAAAAGGACTGGAAAATTAGAGACCAAGCATCAAATCTTCTAGAGTACTTCCAGTCTTTTGACTTTATCTTCTATTTGCGTCTCATGTTGACTATATTAGGAACCACAAACATCTTGTCATTGGCATTGCAACGGAAGGATCAGGACATAGTGAATGCTATTAAATATGTGGGAGCAACTAGATGCCAACTGGATGAGCTTAGAAGAGAAAAATGGGGAAAATTATTAGATGAGGTGTATGAATTTTGTGACAAGAATGATATTTCCAAATTGAAAATGGAAGATGAATATATTGATCCCAAGAAGCGGAGGCATAGATCTGGAATTACAAACAAACATTACTATCAAGTAGATTGTTTCAATGATGTTATTGATTGGTTACTTCAAGAGCTTGACAACCGCTTCAACGAAACAAGCTCTCAATTGCTTGTTTGCTCGGCTGCTTTTAGTCCAAGAGACTCATTTCATGATTTTAATTTGGAGAATTTGATGAGCCTTGCAAAGCTTTATCCACATGATTTTGATTCTGGGGATTTGAGGGACCTTAGCCACCATCTTGGCCTCTACATATCTGATGTGAGAGATGATGATATGTTCTCTAACCTACAAACTGTTGCTGAGCTTTCTCAGAGAATGGTGGAGACTAGAAAACATGATCGATATCCATTAGTTTATCGACTCATGGAGCTTGTACTAGTGTTGCCAGTTGCTACTGCTACAGTTGAGAGGATTTTCTCCGGCATGAAGATTGTGAAAACAACATTGCGCAATCGCATTGGTGATGAATTTATGAATAATTGCCTTATTTGTTTTGTGGAGAAAGAAGAGATGATGAAAGTCACGAATAACGCAGTGGTTCATCGCTTCATGAAAATGCAAGGACGTAGATTTCATGATGAAAATTAAAGGTAATGGATTATATTTATTTCCATTTGATCATTTTTTGTTGAAAAATGAAATTTGAATCATAAGTCATTTATTTTCTTTTTTAGGCCGTCATTTTGTCGAGGATGTTCAAGACTTGGAGTGAAACGATGTATTTTGCCTATGTTAACGTTTTTGGCCATTCTAATGGTACTCATTTTGGTAAACCCCTTAATCACTTATTTGTAGTTGCACCACCCTCTATTTTGCTCTAACTTCGCCACTGCGAAGAACACAACCACCGTGCGCTCCGCGTCCTCCAGGAGAACTCCTACAAGCAAAGTGAAGCCTTAAAAAAAAGAAGAAAAAAGAGGCCTTCAGGGCGAAACTTACGAGGGTTCGAAGGCCTCGACAGCAAGGATACGGACGGCCGGACACCGTTGCGTCAGAAACCTCCAGGCTGGACGCGCCACCGCTCAGCGAGTGGTGCCACACCGAACATGACGAATTCCTCGGCGAGGTCGCGCATGTTGAATCGGAGGGTAATCCCCACAAGCCTCCGCGCTCTCCGCATGTCCTCGTCATCGATCGTCATGCTTGGCGAGCTGTTGAACGATATGGGTATCTGTATTCATGACCGTATTTGTTTCGATTCATATTCATTCTGTATCTGTATTTGATATTATTCGTATTTATATTTATATCCGAGTATCTATATTTGTATTTGTATCTAAAAAATATAAAAATAAATATGATAAAGCATTATCCATATCCGTGTTGCATCCATTTGCATCCTTACGTCGCTCGGCAGGAGGCTTGCGCGCACGGAGGCCGCGCCAGGGGGTCCATAAGAGGAAAGACGACATGCAAAGCGTCATAGCCGGGAATCTCGCGCCACAGGGGCAAAAAGGTCTTCGTCTCCCGAGTTAGCGACGCACGCGGCACGCCCAAACCCTACCGCACCCCGCACCCGAGCCCGGCCTGCCCGGTCGCCCCCATCCGCCGCGCGACTCCGCAGCGTGCCCAGCTCCCACGCCGCGCCTCGCGCTCCCAGCCTGCCACGGCCCACGCCGCATCGCGCCGAAGCCAATCCAGGAAGGGGATTGCCTGATTGGGGAAGCCGGGAAGGCCGCGCCGCGCCGAAGCCAGGAAGGGGAAGGCCGTGCCGTCCCTCGGCCGTCGGCTCCCGCGCCGCACGCCGCTGGTTGCCGGTTGCTACTCTACTATACTTCCTGTCTTCCTCCCTACTCCACTGTTGAAGATTTGAAGTCTGCCCGTGTGTTCCAGTGCCCACCACCCGTTCGACGGAACGACACAGAGGAAAGAATAAGAAAGCGTCCATGGCGAGCGGCACCGACCGGATCAGCGCCCTACCGGAGGAGGTCCTTCTACACGTGCTGTCCTTCCTGCTGGCGGACGAGGCGGTGCGGACGAGCGTGCTTGCCCGGCGCTGGCGCCACCTCTGGAGGTCCACGCCTCGGCTCCGCATCACCCGGTGCGGCAGGTTTGAGACCACCGTGGAGATGGACAAGTTTGTGAACAGTCTTCTGCTCCTCCGTGACCACACCTCGGCTCTTGACGAGTGCCAGTTATCCGTTGATCACTTCTTGCGTAACATCGGTGGCAAGGGCCACTTCTACTTTTGCTTTGACCTCTGGGCTCGACAAGCCCTGCAGTACCAAGTTCGGGTGCTAAGGCTCCACGTGTATCGGTATAGCAGCCTGACACTAACGGACGAGCCTCTTATCTCTCAGCACTTGACGAGGCTAGAGCTTGAGAATGTAGGATTAATGGGTCGCTTTCTAGATTTCTCAAGCTGCCCGGCATTACAGGAGTTAAAGATGCGCAACTGTGATTTTGGCTGCTCTGACGACACTCGTATGTCTGCCCCAACTCTCCAGTTGCTGGAAATAGCTGGTTCTTTGGGATCATTCCCTCTGCTCGAGAGCATGCCGTCATTAGCGACATCTTTTGTTAGACTTGGTGAAGGCAATTTTGAGGACCACAACAGACTTCCTCATGGCAGTGATACCCTTCACGTATTCTCAAAGGTTTGTCAAATGCTACAAATTTGGAGTTGACGACTGAAGCTGATACCATGGTATATTTATGCTTACTTCTGTCCTAATGCCCTTCTATTAGTTCTCTGGCAGCATATGTATCCATCAATAAATGTGGTTAGATTCATACTTACGTGAGGTGCCTGCATTTTACGCACAAAGATTCATTGGCGTATTGAAATCCTTTTGTTTTAATGCGAAATTTCATTAATAGTTTTTTCTTTCCATTTCGGTACCTACCTGTTCAGTCTATTCAATACATCTAAAACACCTAGTGTAATGTGATAATGTAATCCAGGATTGATTAGCAAGTCAGGCTAATTTCTACAAAATTTTATTCGGTATGGCCATTTCGTAAATGTACTTATGTTTCTGTGTAATTAAGAGAAACTCATGTATTCCTTACTAACATCTTTCACAGCTTTCCTCCAGTGAGTTTTGAATTTTAAATACATACTGAGAGCTCCAGTTCAACTCAGTGTCATTGGATGTCATACATTATAAATTAGACCTTGAGTTATTTTAATTCCTTTGCGCATTAACAGGTTGTTTTGAAAAGCGATTTGAGAAGGTGCCCTACATTTAGCAAATTAAAGACACTTTTACTCAACGAGTGGTGCGTGATTACTAAGTCCGGTGCATTAGGCTCTGTTGCATTAGAGACTGGTGCATTAGTTTGCCTTCTCCAACACTCACCAGTTCTAGAGAAGCTCACGCTTCAACTTTGTGAGGTATATGTTTTCTAAGCATTATAGCTGTTGTTTTGTTAAAATCATCTTCATGATTGATTGATCTTAGTAAAAAAAAAAAATTGTGCTCTGTAGCTTGAAGGTACGTTGAAAGCAGAAAAAATGTGTGGACTGAGGGAACATTGCTTTGCATCTAAACACCTGAAGTCTGTTGAAGTAAAATGCTATAAGATTGATGAGTGGTCTGATGAAATTTTGAAGGTCTTGAGTACCTGTGGGGTACCTCCTGAATGTATTATTTTCCGGCAAACCAAATTGTGGTCCAGTGGTAACTTACTCTTGACAATAGCCATTCTTATATTTCTGCAATCTTCGTGAATGTGTACGTGGTAGCAATGAAAAATGTCAACCTAATTAGATAAAGTAAAAGGTAAATATTTTGTGTTAGTTGAAAATTGAGAATATGGGCATTCCCCATGTATGTTTGGTGACACATCCAATAATTTTTCCTGTTAAATAAGACACTGATAGTTTCCAAATTTGTCGAGGGTGGTTCACGAAAAAGTGCTTTTGCTTTCCATCACTCCCTCTTTGTTTGTGCCTTTCTTCTACAAATATTTGTTTGGTTGTCATTGACATAACATCAGTACATCACATCCAAATATTAGAAGGACATTGAAACAAAGATAATTTAATTAATAAACACTTCTCCCAACTAATTATCACATATGAAGGCTATTGCAATAAATTACTTGTTCAAATTTGCAGTAATTGCATCTGCCTGCAGTGTCAATTGTACAAGTGTGATTGGTTGTAATTCCTCTATTTTTATTTGAGGCCCCTAATTAGGCAATTGAAAGATTTTTTTAGGTCTCGCAATTGAAAGTTTGGAACTTCCATTTTTCCCCCCAGTCTGCCCTGCTTAATGTGCATCTTCGTGCTTGTACAGGTTTCAGTTTCGAGCGGAAGTAGCTGGGTGGTTGATGGATCTCTCTTTATCATTGTCTTTCTCTACCAGGATTGTGCACCCGTCCGATTCTGGTGTATTGTTGATAATGCAACTTACTTGGAAGTAGCTGGAGCTTGTTTAAACAAGTCATTTTAGAACACTATTTCACTTGCACTTTTGGTTCATCTACATATTCGGAACCCTGTTTAGCCAATCTAGGATTATGGTAATGTGTTTGATTCATTTCTAAAGATCTAATCACATACTGCATTTTCTGTACTTGCTCTGAATAGATTGCGCGTTTGTAGTTGATCACTGTCCCATAATAGGTATATGCAGAATTGCTAATTTAAGATTTCGTACTGTCTTACAAAAGTTGAATCCAAATCCAACAGAGGTATGTGCTACTTGTCAAGGTTTTAGCGGTTACAGATGTGCTCAGTTGCCATATGAATCACACTGGCAGTCCGTAGATGTTCCTGACATGTACAAAAGTTGAACGTCTCTTGCAGTTTGCGCATTTGTGCTTGAGTGCTCAGTCCAAACAGAAAACGGTTAAGCATGTATGCTGATGAGTTTGCAGTGTTGCACTGGGTTGGTTTTTTTGTTGTGATTTTGGCTTATAAGTTTTGAATTCTTACTGTTTGCGAAATATAGTATGTAAAGAGAAACAGTCATATACAATTTTAACTGATATAGCTGAATTTAGTACAGTGTCTACTATAATCTACCTATAGACTTTGTCTTAAAAAGATGTATTATTTAAAAACTAGTTAATTTAGCAAAAAGTGATAAGCTAAAGCCAAAAAGTACTTAACCACTGTCTTTTTCCATGCTTGTACTGGTTTCGTTTTCGGTTGTGGATGTTGATTTAACTGTCTCTGCTTTGTAATGCCAGTTTCTTTGCCCGATTAACAAAAAAATGCGCTAAATCACACACCAAACACTAAAAATCTTTATATAAAATTACCGAAGTGCGTGCAGCTCGACCAGCACGTAAAGGTTGAGGCCCCATTTGGAAATCCGGTGATCACTCTTCCCCCACCGCCCCGGCCGGTGGAGTCGCCGGCGGACGAGGCGACGAGAGCTGTAAAATGGTCTCCAAGAAGAAGCCGAGGATGCAAATGGACTCAAGAAGAAGCACCCAAATAATCAAGTGTGTTCAATATAAGTGTTTAGAGTTATAAAATGGTCTCCACGCTCCCTTACAAGGGGTTTTATTTATAGGGTAAAACGAGACGAGTGCAGTTACAAGTTTGTCTTTAGGATCTAGCTTACTCTTAAAAGTATTTTCGTCCTTCCCACCACGTCTGAGGGACTCTAGGGCAGTTCCATGAACCTCATTCGGGGTTGCTTTCGGACTCTATCCAAGATTGGCCTCTAGACCACGTCTGAGGTTGGACTCTGGACTCCGCCCAAGGTGGTGGACTTTGGATCATGGCCAAGATTGGTCTTCGAGCTCCATCTTGGTTTCCCAGACCTCGCCTGGAGTGGCACGGGCTCTGTCTAGGACGAACTCTAAACTCCGTCCAGGATTAGCCCGCGGATCATGTCCGGAGTAGATTCCTCTATGTGTGTTATTACAACAAAGTTGTCGTAGGCCTAAGGTAGCACAGGGACCCTTCCTTAACAACATATATGTCCGTTTCTGTGCATGCATGTGCTTGTGTATCTATGTTTGTGTATATGCAAGCATATATATGGACGTGACAGTGTACGTGTGTATAGGGTTCTTATGTCGGATTCAGCTGTATGACTAACGGGATTTTTTTTTTATTTGGCCCTGCGGGGGAGGATGGCTCCGTCCCTAATATGGGGTTGTCCCCGTTCCGTCGTAGGGGAGAATACCCTGTCCTCACCACCGATGGAAAAATTCTCCACGGGGTTCTGCCCTGCATGGGAAATTGATATCCCTAGGAACAGCTGGCTTAGAATTAGTACAACTTGTTTATATCATCTAGGTTTTATTTTGACAAAATTTATATCATCTAGCTGAACCTAGTTTACTGCACTCCAGCCTAGCCCAGGCAAACCCACGGGATTCAGGCTGGGCTATATAATTGCTTTGCTCAGGTCTAATCTTGAAGAGGTATATGTCACCAAGAACTAAAAGGGAACCCTACTTGGTTCTGCCTGGCCTCATCACAGCCGTTGAATCTGTCACCCAAATGACGAGCAGATTAATTACAATCCTAGGCCCTCCTCACGCCTTAAGGGATATACAATAGTTCACTAAGGGCCTGTTTGGTTACCTGCATGAGCTGATGCAGGCTGTATGAACGTGGCCAGACTGAGGAGGGAAGCTCCTCAGCTGCGTTCCTACTTAGCCTAGCTCCAGTTTTTTTTTTGTATCCACTCGTGCAAGCTCTCTCTTCTCCGCAGCCAACCAAACACCATTTCCCTGCATACGCTGGTACGAGTCACCCGCATGCATGCAATCAAAGAGGCCCTAAAACCTTCCGTATCATCTAGAGACAACCACTCCTACGCGTTGCCTCCTGAATTGTGCCTATAGGGCACAACTAGCATTCAATTCCTGCATGCACTTGATAGAGATGGTGATTCAACTAGCATTCCATTCTATCTTTGTGACCTACGTGTGCTTCGTCCTTGCAAGCATATGCAAGTACAACCGATCTACGGATTCGTTGGGCATATTGAGCATCCAAAGAAGAAAAGAGAACGTAACCATAAACGATAAAGGATTAAAGGTACTAATTTCATATTTCTAAAGTTCATAGATAGGCAGCAGGTATAAACGATCTTTTCTTGCTAGATTCCATATCCCATCACTCACATTCAGTTAAATAACGTAAGTGACAGAAAAAGATAATGTAACTGGCAGCAAATTGAAACAACAGAAAGCTGGAGATTCATGCTCCCACAAATCCACAATATAGCACATAATGACATAACCTTAGCCCAAATAATCAAAATTATGTACTGCAAACCAATGAATCAAAATTAGTAGGTTGATTGGCATCATAGTTGACAGCATTCTCAGCTTGAACTTGAAGTGTATGTGACTAATTAAGTAGTAGTAGTACTAGCAGCTGAATCAATCTCGGCGAGATGTAGGGTGGGTTTTTTGATCTATAGATTTGATTTTTGGCTTGTGGTTTTTAAATTCTAGCAGCTCGTAAGAGGCAGTATGCAGATAGAAATAGTCAAATACGATTTTGACCGATATAATTGAACTTGGTACAGCGTGCACTACAATCTACCTGTAGACTTCGGTTTGAAAAGACGCACCGTTTAAAATATACTTACTATAATAGAAAGTGATAAGCTAAAACCAAAGTCTTACCGAACCCACCTGCAGTACTAAGCATGGCTGTTAATTGTCACATGTGCGCACTTACAGAACAAGATAAAGAGACGCATATCTACATGAAAAGTCCAGAAGTTTAGCTAGCACTACTACACAAGATAAGTACTCTAGTTCTCCAATTCCAGTAACAAAACTAAGATTCACAAAATAGAATCGTCTATCAAATAAGAGTAGTTACTGAAGATGAAAGGAAATTGATAGACCAAAACAAATTTTGTTGCAAATGTAGCCATGCTGCGAAAAAGAATGTTCTGTACTCAAGAACCTACCGGCTGTGTTAATTGAGCACCCAGCACTACGTCTTGATGAAGCATTCCTATCCATCCCTCTAGATCAGGGGCTGAGAGCAGTCGGAGGGGCAAGGGTGGATCCAAAGGAGGCGAGGTTTTACCGGAACGAAGAACTGGAAACAATCAACAATCAAGGTCAAGTGATGAAGGAGCAGATGAGTCTGGTCGATGATGGACGTGTGCGTCGTGCGGTGCCTATTGGCTTGATGCCTTGGCCAGTTGGGCCTAGGCTGTCAAACCTTTCCTTGGGCTGGGCTTCTGGGGCCTGGGGTCACTCGGTTTTGCCTATTAGGTTAACCCACAAAATACACATGAGCTCCTCCTTACACTACTGGGCTGTGTTGGTGTTATTGGACCCCAATGCCACTGCTTTGGATTAGCCCCTGACCCTCCGGCTGCTCTTCGCTCCTGATCCAGAGGGACGGATAGGAATGCTTCATCAAGATGTAGTGTTGGGTGCTCAATTAACACATGCGGTAGGTTCTTGAGTTCAGAACATTCTTTTTCACAGCATGGCTAATTTGCAACAAAATTTGTTTTGGTCTATCAATTTCCTTTCGTCTTTAGTAACTACTCTTATTGGATAGAGGATTATATTTTGTGAATCTTAGTTTTGTTACTGCAATTGGAGTACTAGAGTACTTATCTAGTGCAGTTGTGCTAGCTAAACTGATCTTGTGAAATCTTTTGAACTTTTCATGTAGATATGCCTCTCTTTATCTCGTTATGTCAGTGTGCACATATGACCATTGACAGTTATGCTTAGTACTACGGGTGGGTTCGGTTAGGCTTTGGCTTATCACTTTGTTACAGTGACTAACTTTTAAATGATGTGTCTTTTAAGATGGGGTCTACAGGTTGATTTTAGTGCACGCTGTACCAAATTCAGCTATATTGACCAAAATCATATGTGACTATTTCTCTCTGCATATTGCCTCTCACGAATAGCCAGAATTCAAAAATCGTTTGCCAAAAATCAAAGCCACAGCCCAAAATTAAGAACCCATCCTACATCTAGCTGAGATTAATTCAACAGCTAGTACTACTACTTAATTAGTCACATACACTTCAATTTCAATATGAGAATGCAGTCAACTATGATGTCAATCAACCTACGAATTTTGATTCATTGGTTTGCAGTACATAATTTTGATTATTTGGGCTAAGGTTATGTCATTATGTGCTACATTGTGGGAGCATGAATCTCTAGCTTTGTGTTGTTTCAATTTCTTTGTCATTACATTCTCTTTTCTATCATTTACATTCTGTCATTTATTTCCACGGAGTTCAATTTAACTAAAGATGAGTGCTGGGATATGGAATCTAGCAAGAAAAGATCGTTTAGAACTCTTGCCAGCTGGGTCGCATTGGTGTCACCGGACCCCAATGCGACCGATTTGGATCCACCGGAGGAGGTGAACAAGTTTGTAAACCATCTACTACTCCTCTGTGACCACTCCTCTGCTCTTGAGGAGTGTCACTTCTACATTGAGTCATACTTCACCGACAATTGTAAGCACGTCGACCTATGTCTCGACAGCTCTATGCTGCCAAGTTCGGCGCTTTGGTTTAATTCGTGTTGTTTGTGCGAGCTCTCGAGCTAGACGATTTACCTCTAATCTCTCAGCGCTCAACCAAGCTAGATCATGATAGCATGTCGTTAAAGTGCTGCTTTCTAGATTTCTCAAGCTGCCTTTTGAAATAATCGTGTTTCAATTATAACATCACCAATAGTTAGTCTGAGGATTTCAGTATGCATTCATTCATTCTATTTTCACACTTCTGGAACTCCTTGCACTAATGCAATTCAAGATTGTAACCTTAAGATTAATTAGCCAGATATGCCGCAAGACCATCAGTGTGGCCATTTGGTCAATATGCTCAAGTTTCTGTGTATGTAAGAAAAAATTGTGTATGGATTACAATTTTCTTTCATAGTTTTCCCCTAATTTGTTTTGAATTATAAATACACACTGAAAGCTTTGGCACAGACTAGCTATGGGCTGGGTCCTAGGCCTTGGTCATATGGGTTATCTTGATCAATGGCCCAACTTGGAGACATGGTGCAGTACAAGAGGGCATCGATAGCAACAACAGGGGATCCACGAATAGAACAGAAGACATTGCCTCGACTCCTCTTTCTCCCTGCTGCTCCCCTTCCCAAATCCTCTTTCTCTGATTCCCAACCCTCTTCTTCCCATTCCCAGTTCGTGCTTCCTATTCTCCTCAATTTGTATCTCCAAATACCTGTATCTTGTATTGGATTAGAAATTTAGCTCTTGACTTTGGTGTCAATCGGTGATTCATGATTTAGCTCTTGACTTTGGTGTCAATCGGTGATTCATGATTTAGCTCTTGACTTTGGTGTTGATTGGTGATTCATAGTGAAGGGCCATGACAAATTGGTATCAGAGCTGTCAATTTGTGGGGCTCCTATCAAGGAGATGGTGTGGGAGACCTGTAGCAGTAGTAGGTGTGATTGGCAGTTGGATTCTGGCATGGGCAGTGCTCATGGCGAGGGTGTCAGCTAGGTGTTCGATGGAATGTCAAGCACTCAAGAGGTGTTCTCGGGAGGTGTTCTTCAATCACCATGAGCCATGTGTTATATCCAATGACGAAGGAGGTGCTACACCAAATCCTTGATGCGTATGCCGTGGAGGAGATGACTATGTCCCCGAGGGTTGCTCACGTGGAGGCCGTGGTCCAACTCCGATCATGGCACGATGCGGTGTGAGCTCGTGATGCTTTGCATGGTTGGAACATCTACGACGACTATTGCTTAGCTAGTGCAGCTGACTCCTGACTCTGCTTCCACTACATCAGTGCAATGTGAGGTGGTGGCCTCCGCGCGCACCCCCAAGGTCATTGTTGTGGCTCGACATTCTTCACCGCTAGACACGTACTCCACTGACGCCAACGAGACCAGGTCTGAGCCAGTCTCACCACCTTCCCCAGGATGGGATTGGGATGCCATGTCCGACAAGCAGAAGGAGAGGTGCTTGAAGATGTTGACTAAGATAAATGAGAAGCTAAACAACATACTCCGGCAGCCTCTATCTTCTTCATCCTCGTCTGATGTGATGACCCCAGATGGCTTGACTAGTGCAACCATTGCTTTAGATGGTGTAGAGGTGGACCTGCTCCCTGTTGGCACGGCCATTGCTACTTCTCTCTTGTGAGTGGAGGTGCAGTCGCTCAGTGCACTAGAAAGGTGTTCGATGAAATGTCATTGAAGACTTGTACCTCCTTGAATGATAAGCCATCATTGTCGTCCTCCTTGGTCACCGACATGGGCCACACTATAGCCTCTAGTGTTCCACGTGTAGGCGCCCTCCACAACTTCACCACCAAGATCACTGACACGACGCATCAAGTGCTCAATGCGAGGGGTGCGCCATCGGCACCAACCGTGATGTTGTGGCCATCGATAGCGACCCTAAGATGCCCTCCAAGTGTTTGACTCCGAGCCTCAACATCCACAATGACATCAAGGATCTCCACATCAGCTGCAGTGGGACTACCACCAAGTTGAACATCATGGTGCCCACCAAGGTGTTCGATAAATGCCCATCAAGGCTGGAGTGATGGAGGGCAAGACTGACTAGCTGTCGTGGGGTGAGGAAGGAGATGACCGATTGACACAACAATGGCAAACTCTGGTCCTAGTTTCTGACTGAGTGGTGTTCATATAAATGTCACCAGATGGCAAGCCACAAGAGCACCTATCACAAGAGCAACTCAAGGCATGGCTCCAACCAGTTGCAAGGATGAGTTCTTCGACTATGGTGGACGAGCAGTGCATAACCCCTATGAGTGGGTGGTGCAAGCATGGACCACCATGGCTTGTACGGCTATGTGGCGTGCATGCCACGGCCATGGGTGACAAGGGTGCACACACAAGCTAGGTGACAATCAAGACACTCTTTGCATCGACAACAACGGGTGGCTGATTCTAGATTGGAAAAATAGTAATGCACGACAGGTGTTTGAGGAAATGACACCATGGGGAAGAAGTGCTTTCAGACCTTGGAAATATGAAATGGGTTGGGCTTGCTTAGTATTTGACAAAGTGCAGCATGGAGATGAGGAGGTCTCAGTCCTAGGAAGGAGGAGATGTGGACCATCAAGAGCCAACTACTGCATTGGTCTTCTCCTCTTCAAGTAATAGTAGCGCATTTAAGTGTGAGTTTAGTATATACACTACCTAACCAACCATGGGGTCCCAATGTTCAATTGCTCGTCTACGAAAGTACAAACATGGTGGGAGAGATTAGGAAGTCTGTGGAGCAACACTTTTCTGACTGTGAACTACCCTGTAGTAACAAGAGTAATGTCAACTTTAGCCTTGACCTATGTGCAACACAAAGGCCACCTGTAGTCTGCATATTCTTGTTATTGTGTGAACTAATGCAAATGGAAATTATCAAGTTAAATGGGGAGCTTCTAAATGTTGATGTTTCAGTGGTTGTTCCAGTGCATAGGGTGGTAGCAGGGGTGATTCATATTTCTAAAATGAGGTCTTCTTGCATACTCATGCAGATGTTCAGAGACTATTGCCATGTCCTAGTGTATTTCTATGAGAAAAGAGTAACCAGCTCAAGATCTGAACTTCTCATCAACTGGATTCACCTTCAGACCATTACTTCCATGAAGAGGACATCTACAAGAGTGAGGCAATATCTTAATTTAGGCCCATATCAACACCATTTTGAAACTGAGGGATTTCAAATTAGGCCATGTTTCATCAAACCTACATGGGTTATTCACATCAATCATTATCACTTCAAGGAGTGTAATGATACCCTATGATGGGGACGGGGTCCCGATCTTCCAACAGGTTCTGGATATATTCGATTTGGTGGATGCGCGACACAAATCGATCCGGCTTCCGAACAACACGTCCCGAACCCCGCAATCGCAGCACCACGTCTCCTCAGGTTATCAACCGTGCGCAGCCCGGTTGACCTCGCCAAGAAGGCTAATCCTCGCCTGCGAATCGAAGAACACAAGCAAGAACAAGGAAGAACACAACTGAATTGCAGATGTATTGATTTAGCACTCGAAAGTTGGGGTCTCACAAACCGATGAACGGCGAAACTGTTCAAGACAGAATTAATCTAAGCAAAACCCCAAACCCTAATGGTGGGGGTGGCGGCTGGATATAGAGGATTTAGGGGCGTGCAAAACCCCTGGACGCGCCCCTAATGGGCTCCAACACGATACAAAGCCGAACGGCCCAAAAGACGGTGGCACAGCACCCTGACAGATTCTAAACGCCCACTTGTTTCGACGATTCCCGTTGACTCAGAAGAAATTTTGATATGGGACTAGAGCCATTGGAAAGGTAGTCTTCTCCGCTTTCCATACATATGTGGAACGTCCAAAACGGAGTCCGGATGCGATCTGGGCGTCCGTTTTAGTGCGGCCTGGTCCTGGACTCCGAATTGGATTCGAAGTCGGCTTGAGTCCACTTGTTTCGACGATTCCCGTTGACTCAAAAGGAATTTTGATATGGGACTAGAGCCATTAGAAAGGTAGTCTTCTCAGCTTTCTATACATATGTGGAACGTCCAAAACGGAGTCCGGATACGATCTGGGCATCCGTTTTAGTGCGGCCTGGTCCTGGACTCCGAATTGGATTCGAAGTCGGCTTGAGTTGGACCTCCAACATGATTCGACCACCCTTGCTGGACTTGTGCGCCTCGTAGCCCATATCCAAGTACTTCTAGGTCCTCTCCATGGTTCCTAATCATAATTAAATCATTAGGTAGCAATCGATTCTCAAATGAACAAAAGAAGTACTTAGGAACGAGCTCACCTGTAAATTCAATTGTCGGCGCGAGCTCTAGTGATTGGTCCTTGAATGTCAAGTGGAGGAGTGTTGTGTGTATCCGAAGAAGTGATGTCCTCATCATCCTCCCCCTCTTGAAGCGGAGTTGTCCTCAACTCGGTCTCATCTTCCTCTCCCAAGTATGGCTTCAAATCTGAAATGTTAAAGGTGTATGCATGGTATATGTATATGTCATCCGTTTAACCGTTCTTCGTTGTTGCACAATTAATGCTATAAAACAGCAATGATCATAAAAACTCGTTGTATTATTAACCCAAGAGTAATCATATTTGTTAATGAGCAATTCAAAATTTATCACACAGTAATTATTGCAACTTGTTTTACAAATGTAAGTGAAGCATTTATGCAATTCAAATCTTTGAATTTGTAAACTTGTAGTGGTGGCACACATGGGCAAAACTACAACTTTTGGAATCAAGCAAAGTTCATCTATATAATCATATCTCAATCGAACAATAGCAAATTCATCTAGTAAGAGTGAAGAGCTTTGTATGTTCTGCCATAATTCATCATCTTTATTCAGATTGTCTATACTAGATGGTGCAAAAGAGATGAACACATAGGCATTGAATGAGTACTAAATTTTACTTCCTCTCACATTCAACATGATTCAGCATACAAGAATTGTTGTCCCAAACAACAAGTTTCAATTCATCCATGTGATCGCAAGTTATGCATATTCGATATACAAGAAATTGATTTTCCACACCATAATCTCCAATCAAATTAAACTTATATCCAGGGTGTAGGTACTAAATAAGAATTTGAACATACAAGTTCGAAACTTTCTCCATAGCATGTGACAATTTCATAGGTAGATCCAACATGATGTAACACAATGAATTAGCAGGAGAAATTCTAGTCAAAACTTCTTTATGTGTTATTAATTTAATATGTGCAAAATTATGAGAATTTAGATCAGCACATGGTTTATTTAAGTCAACACAAGGAATATCAAAAGATTGCACTACAGCAGGTATATACTCACAAGGTTGCTCTATGTCTTGTTGTGGCACCAAATCAATACCGTGAGCGATGATAGTACCATGTTCTTTACCTTTTTGGCTCTCCTCAGATGATGTAAGTGCATCCATCTCCTTATCTTCATTCTCAACCAATGGGGTCGTGATTCAATCAGCTCATGCTCTTCTTTGGCATGGTTCTCAACTACCGCAAGTTGTTAGTCACAGAAAATGGCACAAACACAGGTTTGTTCTCATGATCATCACCATTACCTGCAAGGTTAGCTGCAAGAGCATATTCATCCTCAACATCACTAGCACTTACATAACCACCATCTTCTGTCGCAATGTACGCCCGCTGACTTGTGCAATCTCTCATGATGTGGCCCATCCCTTTACAACGGTGGCACACAATGCCCGTCGTACGGCCCGTGGAAGCAACCGATGAAGAGCTCTGTGCTGGTGCTTGCACACTAGTAGATTTGCTCGTCTCGGGTGCGCGTGATGGTGGCGGCGGTGCTGCTGAACGCGCCCTACTCACAGAGGGGGCAGCAGCTCGACAAATAGGAGGTGGGGCTATCTTGGCTTGCCCAGACGTTGATCTCGATGTAGACGCACCTCCAAAGTTGCTCCTTGTCCTTTGTTGCCTACCCCGCAATTCTTTTTCGCAAGCATAGCAAGTGGAACAACTGGTTGATGATAGTAAAATCTTTATAATAAACAATGTCCTGAATTTCACGCCGTAACCCCGTAAAAACGACAAATCTTATCCTCCTCATCTTCTACAACATTACAACGCAACATGCCTATTTGTAGTTCTTGATAATATTCCTCATGCATTTATTACCTTTGTCTAAGCACTGCAATTTCTTATGCATTTCATGTTTAAAAGGGGAGGAACAAATCTAGCACGCATAGCTTCTTTTAACCGCTTCCATGTATCAGGTTGTAGCGCATGGTACCCATATCATTCCACCATATAATAGCAAAGTCCTTAAACTCACTAGTAGCTTGTCTAACTCTATGTTGTTCAGAACCAAATGAGAATTAAACTTCGCTCTACCGTCATCTCCCAATCAAGATATATATCAGCATCATAAAGACCAGAAAAGATGGAATGGTAAACTTGACTTTAGCAAAAGGGTCGTCGTTACCATGACGGTTTTGGTTATTACCTCCCATAACCTGTCGGTTTTGCTGAAGACGCCGACGTAGTCGTGCATCTTGTGTCGCCCACGATCAATGTTGCCATCCGCATCATACATCGTGTCATCATCACGACGATGGCCGTCATTGGCAGTGGCGGTGTGCCTCAATGTGTCCATCCGACCGGTGAGGTCACCAAACGCCGCTCCACCCGCTCAATGCCTTCGTGGTGTTCAATTTGGCAATGGCGGCGACGATGGTGTCCATTCTCGCGCCGAGTGAAGCATTTTGTTTGTCGAGCGCAGCTTGTAGCTGGCGCGACTAACACACTCGTTGAAATCGACCGTGTCTCATCCCCTTCGTCTCGCCATGGTTAGTGGAAACACGGGAAAACAAAAGGATTATCCTATCAACTAGAAAGGAAGGCGTGGAAATCCGCAAAGGAAGTGTCTTACCAAGCTCTTACAAGTGTTCTTACCAAAGCAGCAGGTGGTACAACCGGTGGCTGGTTCGTGAAACCATGTCGAGCGTGGGTACGATTGCAAGGGTCAAAACGGTGCTATCCAGAAGTAGATATATGGAGCTTGGCAGGCCAAATATGTCAGTGGAACACAAATCAATAACAGATAGTAATGCTGAATAAACGTCCAAAGCACTGGTCCTAGTTGCTGGTCTAAATGTGTCCTATATCAGGGTTAAGATATGATGAACAAGGAGTCAAGACCAGAATAGTAAGGCAAAGACATCAACAAAGATGGCCAGGCACTGAGAGACTTAATTCAGCATAAGCACAAAACAAATGAATTTATGTCACCTAAAACTGTAAACTGAAGATTTCTGTCCACTGGACAGCACGTCGGTATTTTGGCCGTAACTTTTTGTCAGATGCCTTTTTTTCACTGATTCTTTTTTTATTTATTTTCTGACGGCTTTTTCTACAGATTTTATTTTGGGGCCAACTTCCAAAACCCGACACAGAAATTCGCACAAAAATCACAACTGCTGACAGTTGCAGATTCAAAACAGATAATTTGGTCCACTTTCACCGCATATATCTCTTAACTGCCTTGCTGGAATGACGTGAAATTTTACAGATAGATGGATAAGAAATTTTTGAATCTAATGGCGGTGATCTCACTCAAAAATAATCTCGGAATCAAAAGATATCACGTTTTTAGTGGCGGCTGCAGAGAAAGGAGAAATCAGCCGAAATTGGAAATTAGGGTTTGGGGTGGGGAATTTTTCTTTTGTTTGGATTTTTAATGGAACAAGGATGTGACCAGCAACTAGACAACGCTAATATGAACACAAATTCAATTTAGCAAACCAAAACTAACAGATTGAATGGCACAACGGGGTTTGGACAGCGGAAGTAATTCTTTTTGTGGGGCTTTTTCGTGGACTCTAGGATGAAAACGAAACAACAAAGGTAGGGTAAACTCGAACCTGAAGGAACACCTGAAGCTCTGATTACCACTTGATGGGGACGGGGTCCCGATCTTCCAACAGGTTCTGGATATGTTCGATTTGGTGGATGCGCGACACAAATCGATCCGGCTTCCGAACAACACGTCCCGAACCCCGCAATCGCAGCACCACGTCTCCTCAGGTTATCAACCGTGCGCAGCCCGGTTGACCTCGCTAAGAAGGCTAATCTCGCCTGCGAATCAAGAACACAAGCAAGAACAAGGAAGAACACAACTGAATTGCAGATGTATTGATTTAGCACTCGAAAGTTGGGGTCTCACAAACCGATGAACGGCGAAACTGTTCAAGACAGAATTAATCTAAGCAAAACCCCAAACCCTAATGGTGGGGGTGGCGGCTGGATATAGAGGAGTTAGGGGCGTGCAAAACCCCTGGACGCGCCCCTAATGGGCTCCAACACGATACAAAGCCGAACGGCCCAAAAGACGGTGGCGCAGCACCCTGACAGATTCTAAACGCCCACTTGTTTCGACAATTCCCGTTGACTCAAAAGAAATTTTGATATGGGACTAGAGCCATTGGAAAGGTAGTCTTCTCCGCTTTCCATACATATGTGGAACGTCCAAAACGGAGTCCGGATGCGATCTGGGCGTCCGTTTTAGTGCGGCCTGGTCCTGGACTCCGAATTGGATTCGAAGTCGGCTTGAGTCCACTTGTTTCGACGATTCCCGTTGACTCAAAAGGAATTTTGATATGGGACTAGAGCCATTAGAAAGATAGTCTTCTCAGCTTTCTATACATATGTGGAACGTCCAAAACGGAGTCCGGATACGATCTGGGCATCCGTTTTAGTGCGGCCTGGTCCTGGACTCCGAATTGGATTCGAAGTCGGCTTGAGTTGGACCTCCAACATGATTCGACCACCCTTGCTGGACTTGTGCGCCTCGTAGCCCATCTCCAAGTACTTCTAGGTCCTCTCCATGGTTCCTAATCATAATTAAATCATTAGGTAGCAATCGATTCTCAAATGAACAAAAAGAAGTACTTAGGAACGAGCTCACCTGTAAATTCAATTGTCGGGCGCGAGCTCTAGTGATTGGTCCTTGAATGTCAAGTGGAGGAGTGTTGTGTGTATCCGAAGAAGTGATGTCCTCATCACCCTACATACCTTTGCCAATGTTCTGATGATCCCTACTGTGGCTTAGGTGTGGCCTTCCACATACTACTGCATCACTTCAAGAAACAAGGCATTTCATGGGCTGCTGGATCATGTTGATTTGCCAATGATGGCTACAATAACCATATACAATTCATAGTTTCTCTCAAGGAGCTTTTGGTTTGCTGATGTTATCAACAATCTAGATGCTTTTCATGGAAATTATTTGTGGGTGGTAAGCATGTTATGTTCCAAGTATAGTTCTAGGAAAAAAAATAGAGAAATGGTTGAACTTTTCAAGATACATCTTGATGATGAGGACACCAGTAGTGAAAAGGTTTCTTATTCCCATGACGAGCAAGTACAGTTACACAGGTGTGTACAAACTAAAGGCTCAAGCTAATGGTGGGCACGCAAAGGAACTACTGCAAGTGCCTGGGATCTAGGTGGCTGTGAGTTGCTTGATGATTTCACGACAGCAGCTTGGGGTCAAGCTGCATTTCAAGGTGGAAGGAATGCTACGAACCGAATATGGGATGGGTCCTAGACCTTGGTCATGCAGGCTGTCTTGGTCAATGGCCCAAGGTGGAGACATGGTGCAGTACAAGAGGGCATTGACAGCAGCAACAGGGAGATCAACGAATAGAACCGAAGGTATTGCCTCAGCTCCTCTTCCTCCCTGTTGCTCCCCTTCCCCAAATTCCCTTTCTCTGATTCCCAATCCCCTTCTTCCAATTCCCAGTCTAGAATTGTTCCTCCCAGTTCTTGCTTCCTATGCTCGTCAATTTTTATCCCCAAATACCTGTATCATGTGTTGGATTGGCAATTTAGCTCTTGACTTTGGTGTTGATTGGTGATTCATAGTAAAGGACCATGACAAGCTCAACTCAATTATGTGTGATTTGATGTCATACTTAAACAATTAGACCTTGAGTTGTTTTAGTTTCTTGCACCTTTGCAGTGCATGTTCAAAAGGCATTTTAGATGGTGCCCTACATTTATCAAGTTGAAGACTCTGTTGATGAGTGGTGCATGCCTACTAATGTTATTGCATTAATTTGCTTTCTCCAGCTCGCCAATTCTAGAGAAGCTCACACTTCAACTTTCTAAGGTATATATTTTCTAAGTATGCTAATTTTTATACTTTCCACCCCAAATGAGTGTTGTTTTGGAGATGTTTTGGACACTGACATGGTCTCCAAAACACAATTTGACCATAAAATTCTATCATAATATATTTGTAATATTATTGAAATATTTTAGAAACAATATACTCGTCATTTTCATATGACCTATCTAAATGTTTGTAAAGATACTGTTGATTAAGTTAAAATAGTTTGACTGCATGTTTTCTAACATGACACTTGCTTTTCACTTGAGGATGTATCTGTTATCTTATTAAAATTAACATGTATGATTGATTGACCTTGTGAAAATATTCTGTCTTCTACAAAAAGCCAAGTATGTAGTGGAAGCAGAAGGAAGCTACACATCAAGGGAACAATGCTTTGCATCTAAGCACCTTACAGTTATTCAAGTCAAATGTGATGAAACCGACGAGAGGGTTCATGAAGTTTTAAAGATCTATTTGTTGTGGTGTGCCTCTCGAGCAAATTAGTGTCCAATAGTGGAAAATGTTGGTCTAGCTATAAATTAATTGTTGTTAAAATTCATTCTTTCTATAGCATTCATTTAAGAAAGCCTTGTTAGGTAGGACAAAATTTTCATTTTAGAAGGCCTTGCCAGGAGGGGCAAAAACTTGCTATACTCAACAATCTCCTAGTAGATGGAATATACAACACCTTTTGCTTGTGTTTTTGTGCGTCATACCTTCCTTCCACAAAAAAATTTTGCTTTTGTTATTGATACCAACATCTGATTTTTTTTTAAAAAAATATGGAATCCTAAGTATTATCTACTTGCATAATCTTGAAGCTACAATGCCTATAACAAAATTGTAAGTTGTAATCACTTCTCACAAGTTCACAACTAATTGTCACATAAGGAAGCTTTTTATAAAATAAATAAATGGAAAATTTTGAATCAATTCATGTTGATACAACATCTACCTTACTTTGCAATAATTAGATCATGTTGCATGTTGGTGCAAGTGAACTTATTTGATAAATGCAATTCCTCTATATTGAGATCCCTTACCAAGTAGTTGAAAGTTTGGAACTCCCACTTTCTCCATCTAGCCATCTAGCTTTTTGTGCCTTGTTCATGTTTGTACAAGTTTCAGTTTCGGGAAGAAGGAATAGATGAGTGCTTGACTGTTGCTTGGCTAAAATTTGTAGCTATGTAGCTGTTGTCCATTGTCTACTAGGATCATGCATCTAATTGCGTTTCAGTCATGGAATCGATTATGTCACTTGTTGTAGTTGGACTTGGTTTAACAGGTCGTCTTACTTTGTTGCTCTATTGCTTCATTATGTGTTTGCAAGCGGACCTCGATCTAAGATCTCGACTAAAGCCTATGCCTTGTTTATAAGTGTTTTAGGAACCTAGCTAGTATTAACTCATCTAATTGTGTATGCTTGATAAATTGATGTAATGTTGAACTACTTTCCATGATACTTTCCATGCTCTTAAAATATACTGCCATTGGTTCACCCCATTATATTCAAGGAAATTGTTGAGAGTTGTGTTTTCGTATGTATAAGTTGTGAAAGATTAGGCTAGTGTTGTTGGATCTATTCATCTACTTTACATTTGCTCGATCTATCCTTATTGCTCAGAAACATGTCACTGAAGTTTGCGTTCATGAGTTTGTCTATCTGAACCTTATAACAAAGGGCAATTCCTTATATGCCAATGCAAATTTTCAAGATCCTGGATATGCTATCGATTTTCTTATTGACACAAGGAGCTTGTAGACTTGGGCTCCACATGTCAATGACATACGGGATGATATATCTAGGATTTGTGCAATTTGCAGTGACAAGCAAAAACATTTTATAATAAATTGTAGCTGCGGTTCTAATAATAAATCAATTTTTGTTTTTGTTGCTCATGCAAATCTTCATCTCTAACCCTGAGGCCCTATTTGAAATGCAAGAATTTCACAGGAAATAACTTATCATAGGAATCGAGAAAAATCCATGCGTTTGAAATGGGGCTTAGAAATTCTCTACAGTCAATCACAACTTTTAGACCAAAGAGATAGTAACAATCAGCTGCCAGCTCGTGTGTTTTCAAAAGAAACTATAACATACATCAATTCCTGCAAAAATTTATGTGATATTCTTGCGTTCCAAATGTGGCTTAATGCCACATCCCCTATGGGTTTGCTATTTGTAAGTTTTTAGATTTTTTTTAATCTAAGGGTCAGTTTGCAGTTGCTATGTTGCACTATGGAATCTAGCTTGTTAGGAGAACCATTGCTAATTCCAGAGAGATTTTGCTATCTATGAAAAAGATGCTTTCAACTAACTATGACATTAGAAAAAGAGAAATAAATGAGTGCTTTTGAAAAGTCACCGCAATGCCATACGAGCCTATGTTAATTTTCATATCCTTTAAATTACCTCTTAAAATGTGCGTGTCTAATTTTTTAGTAACCCGATATTCCAAAATGTGAATTGAACTTAAGAAAGCATAAGCCACCTGAAATGGACATTCCCTTTCCAATAACCTCAAGAGGTCGAGACCAGAAACCCATATGTTTTACTATCAAGCATACACCCATTGGGAAACTATTGGGTGCACAGCTTCCAAAATAGGAAGGACAAATTGTAGTAGAAATAACACCCTTGAGGCCTTGTTTGGGAGCCCAAAATCCTGACCCATCCACGGGGATGGGCCAGGGATTTTGGGCTCTTAAACAAGGCCTGATGGTGACCCTTTTTCTCCAACCAAGATGAACCAGCCAGCCGCAACATATCACTAGAATGTGTTCAACAAAACAACTCATATCCTACAACAAACCAGATTTGATCTCCAAAGAAATTTTGGAAAACCCTATTCCCTAGATAAAATTCACTTGAAATTACAAACCTCGCTCCTTTATGAATATGTGCTTGAAAAGTTAGCACAGAAGTTTAAAGCATAACATATTTATGATGTTAAAACCATTGCAACATTTTAATAATACATATGCAACAAATTGCAACAACTCTTGCAACAAAATTGTAATGATCTCAAAAAGTTCTTGCAACATTAAAAAATAGTAGTTACAACATTTTTGCAAACAAATATGCAATAACAATGATAAAATGATAAATCAAGAAACAAATTGAGCTACCCATCTAGAAACAACAAAGTAAGGGGGCACACCAAATTGAAATTGATTTGGCAATAATGAAGAAAGGGTTGCAACAAAATTACAAAATGCATGCAACAACCCAACGGAGGAGGATGCTCATGGATGGTGGTGAACCCAAGGCCTTCAACGGTGGCAGTGCAGCATCGATCTGGCCAGGAATAGTAAGGGTCGGGCATGGTGGTTGCTAAAGTTTGGTGTGTACCTTAGTTGTAGGTCACCTGAGCAGGTTGCCGCAGCACCCCTGCATGGCTCAACGGCGTGCACCTAGACTAGATCTCACTTGAATAGGGCTTGAAGGAACCTCCCGCATCGCTCAATAGCAGCTTGACTATGTGCACCACCACACTGCTGCAGCACCATCCCCTCATCAGACATGATTGAGATAGATAGAGAGTGAGAGATAGAGAGGAGGGAAGGGGGAGGGGCAGATGAAGGGAGGGGGAGGGGGAGGGGTAGATGAAGGGAGGAGGAGGAGCATGGCTCTGGCGGCAACCTCTAACCACTAGCGAGCTATTGAATGTGGGAAGAGGGGAGAAGTTGATTACAAAATTGGAGAAATAAATGGGAATTGAGTGAGAGATATAACATCCCAAAATTACAATCACCAAATTGAATCATGTGTAAATCATCATTTTTTGCATTTTAGTGAATTTTCAAAAAATTTCGGCATTTATTAAGAGCTCTCTATTTTTTAGCAGATAAAAATAAATTTCTAAAATTAATTAGAACCTTACCAGAGGCTAGAAATAATTTAATTAGGTTCTAAATATTCTAAAGTACATCTATAAAAATTCATATTTTTGGGAGTTGATTTGCTAATTCTAAAAATTCAAACTCAATTTATGTAATTAAAACAATTAGAAAAGAATTTCGAAATCCAACTCCGTCGTGGGCCAAATTCTATCCCCTTAGCCTGCACATTGCTATATTAGCCCAGCTCTAGCTTGCACATCATCCCTGCCGAGCCGCCTCTGATTTTTCACCTTCTCCGAGCGAAGACACCTTCCTGCCATTTCCGCTTTTCTCTCTTACTTTCTTCCTCTCTCTCTCTTTGTCTTGTGGGCCCGGGACACATCCACCAGCCCTTTTCTTCTAGCTCACGTTTGTGCCATGACTGACCTCCTACAAGCTCTGCTATGCACTGCATCAATGCCACGATGCTCATCGAGTGCCTCGATTTTCCTTCCCCATATGCCTTGTTGCATCCCCTCTGCACCCCTAAATCGTCCCGTCACCAATAGAGTTGTGCATGCCTTTTCTGTGTTGTGGCATGGGAAGAATCACCGAGCCTTGGTGCTTCATCGTCCCTTATTAAGCCCACCTAAGTGCATCCTTCCCCTCCCTAAAGCATTTCATCACCATTTTGCCACTTCCCAGCGCTTCTCCTCCACTAGAGCGCTTGGGACGCGTTCATCGCTTTCAGCTCTAGTGCACGCTCGCAGCCATGCTCCACCATGGCCTGAGCCCTTTATGTGAGCTCCATGCTTTCTATTTGCATCGCCTTGTGCCTAATGGTCACCTCTTTCAATTCCGTTGTTCAAGTTTGTTGCATGTAGCAGTAATCATCGAGCCTCTTCCTCTACTCTGGCCAAACCTCGTCGCTATCTGATTTCTTTCCCCTCCAGTGAGTTTCCTATTGATTCATCATGTTAGAACCATCCTTGCCTCTAGTCCAAGCTAGTGTGCTCCTATTTTCTAGTAGAGCCTTGCCCAGGAGTTGTGCCATAGTTGGCAATCACCGTCGTAGTTCACCGCTGCCCCAATCTGCGCCACCGTTTTTCTCTCACCGCCGACAACTGCTGTCCTCTTTCGAGCCCTGCACCTAGTGCGTAGGCCTCACCAACACCTCTTTCAATCCCACACCTCGCCGCCCTCCGCCGTGCCGCATAGCATCTATGACCATCAGTCCCCATCCATCGTCGTCACCATCGAACCACGTGGCAGCTACACCGTCGCCATGTCAGCATGTTCGAGCCAAGTCAACGCCCATGCATGGGCTTGCATGGCACTGCTATGTTAGCCGTGAGCCCAGTCCACTATGAACCATGTGCCTTTTCCGTGTACTCGGTCCATAGACGTGGGCCCATATGTTAGTGACTCAAAACATTTTCTTTTGAAAAAATAAAAACCTGACAAGTAGGCCCCACTTGCCAATCTAATGACGCATAAAATATAGATTTTCCTTTAGAAAGAAAAATAAAAATAGTGCACAACGTTTTCTCTCTCATTTTCTAGGATTTTCTCTCCCAACAAAACTTCACAAGCCTATAACTTTTGCATTCGAACTCCAAATTGAATGATGTTTATCTCTAAAATTTTATATAATCATGCTATTTCATCATCTGCAATTTGTATGATTAACTGTGGAATTTTATAATAAGTATAAAATAGAGTTGCTTAGCCATGAATAGTTGTCAGTATATTAGACGAGCGGTTGGTTACACTTTCAAAATATGGATTGGTTATGTTGCTAGACCAATATGGCCACTCTTGATACTTTACTTAGGAAACAAAACTGAAAAACTATGGTTTTAACTTGGGCAAGATATTTCTATAACTTGTGTGCGAGAGGAAATTCGCATGTAGTGGTTTGATAGTGGCGACTATGTGAATATAACTTGTGGTGCAAAAGGGAACTCGCATGTAGTGGTTGATTGTTGGAGGCTCTCGCCCGAGTCGGTTAAGAACCGTGAACTTATTTGTTGCTGATTTAAGCCTTATGTACAACCACAAGCGTCTTTGTGGGAAGCCCCTAGCATAATAAGTTGTTTTGAGTCAAATCTTGCACCCATGGTTGATCAAAGTTGTGTGAGTACTAGAACAGTGGCTCGAGGTGGTTCCTGTCATAGTTGAGCATGGGGTCAAAACCACTGACACAAGATGGATTCTTCAGGGTTCAATGTGTTCTAACTCCCGAGGACTAAAATTCATCAGGAAGGGTAATGTTGGAGTCGAGCAATGTAAAAGCCTTGTTATGATCTAGTGTTGGCCACACTGTTCGTATCTTGTAGGTAATGTATACAATCTCTATAGAGTGTAAAATCTATTAAAGTAGTTGTGCCTCCGGTTATGGACAAAGCTTTGTAATGTCGCTAAGGTTAGACTTACGTTTTCAAAACTTCGTTGGAAAATGGGAGGTATCCACTTTTGAGACTTGATCACGAGTATGTAAAAGTTATTTCTCGTGGCTATATAGGGCCAGTTGTGATTTATGCTTATGTTACTTACTTGTTATTTTGTATCAAATGTCAATTGCTTTTACAACTTTTGCTTTCAATCTATTATTCGTTATCATAAATAAAAATAGGTTTTTACAAAGTAATCTAGATTAGACAGCCACATTTGTCTTAGCTTGCATTCTATATAACTTTGCTACAAAGTCTTACGGAGTACATTTTATTCTCACAGTTGCTTGTTAAATACTATCAAAGCAAGAAAAAGAAGATCTCTAGATCTGTTACTTTTACGCCGCGGGTATCAACGAAGACAATGTCATTTGCTAAGATTTAGCTCAAGTTAATTAGCTGTTGTGGGCTATGTCATGCTTGCTAGAATTTTTATCTCATTTATCGTTATTTCTGTTGCTATTTACTCGTTATGTGAACTATTTGGTTGGTTGGCTCTTTTGTCAAAAACTTAGATAAGCCTATTTTCGTATATTTATTATTAAACAATATTCTATTCATTTATGTGTGTATGGATATGATACAATGTTGTAATATATATGTGCTAATCACTAATTACAAGACTAGTATGGTAAACATAAGGTTTAAAATTAATTTTCTATATCCGACAAGAGAGGATGCTACTACTACTTGTGGATGGGATCACGGAAGACGAAGCATAGCAATAAACAGTACTCAGCGGACCGCGCTGGCCTCTTCGACTTAAGAGCGCTGTCCACCTAAGGGCATGTCCAATGGTGATTTATGAGCTAGCTCTAAACATATTATTTTATATTTTAATAGAAGAGAGAGAAAAGCTAGCTTTTGATCAAAAGCTAGTCTCATACACACATTCCAAGATTATATAAGGATGTCATGTGCGACTATTCATGTTATGAGCTATGTGCTAAAAGTTAATATCATTGGAGAAGTTAGCTTAGAGCTAGTAACTAGCTCATACCAATGTACATGCCCTAATAACAGCAGGGCGCTAGCGTCTCTTCGACTTAACTAGCAACAGTATAAAGAGCGCGCTTCGTCTTCTAGCCTTCGGTGAGGATAAACACATTCCATTTGTGCCGCCGCGGCGCCGGCGAGTGAAGCTAAGCCCGGGAAGGTGAGCAGCCGATGCGTTTGAGAGTTTTACGTGTGCTTTCTTTAGCTCCTTCCCTCCTGCCGTCCCTTCACTTCTTCCTCTCCTATCCCGCAGCGCTAAGTTCGACGGAATGGCTCACAGGAGCAGGACCAAGAAAGCGTCCATGTCCTGCAGGGAGGACCGGCTCAGCGCCCTGCCGGACGGCGTCCTCCAGCACGTCCTTGGCTTCCTTCCGGCGGTTGAGGCGGTGCGAACGAGCATGCTCGCCCGTCGCTGGCGCCACCAGTGGAGGTACATGCGCCGCCTGCATATCACGGCTTGGGAGAGCGACAGTGATATGAAAGATTTCGTATACCCTCAGCTGCTCTTCTGCGACCATGGCTCGACTCTTGATGAGGTCAGGTACGAATTTGACCCAAGCTTTCACAAAGACGGCACGCACATCAACACTAGTATCCGACTTGCTTTGTTGCGCCAAGCTCGGATTCTCGCTGTCGAGCCTCTGGGCGAAATCGTCACACTGGACCACCCTCCTCTTGTCTCCGGGCATTTGAGAAAATTGAAGCTCAGTTGTGTGGTGTTGGAAGGCAACATTCTTGATTTTGCAAGTTGCCCAGCATTGGAGGATCTCGAGATGACATATTGCGGCTTACACGCTGATAGGATCTTGTCCCAGTCTGTAAAGCGTCTGAGAATCAAGAGTGGCTGTTTTGGCTTTAGTTTCCGGACTCGTATTTCTGCCCCTAGTCTCGTTTGGCTGCATCTCGATAATATCGGTGGTAAGGGTCCTTTGCTTGAAAGCATGCCTTCATTAGAAACCGCATTTGTCAGACTTAACTACTACAATCAAGATTATTGTCACAAGGGTGATTTTGGGGAATGTTGTGGCATTTGTGCTAATTGTTCTGGTGAAGACGACCATAACGGTGGCTGCGTGCTTCTTGGTGGTTTGTCGAGCGCTATTAATTTGGAGTTGATAGCTGACTCTAGATCGGTATGTACTGCATCTTATTTCTTATTTCACTAGTGTTGCTTTTTAGTTTTTAGTTTCTTTTCAGTATATGTATCTATTTTTAGATATTGATGACTTAACAATTAGTATTCACGATCATCACCACCGGGTACGCATTTAAATAATCTTTGGTTCAGTGAGCACATGAGATAGTTGGCCTGTTAGGTTTTTGGGATATTCTTCTTGGTATAAAAATGATTGTACTACTGTGCTTTGAGTTCGTACATAATTATAATTAAGAATGTAATGTGAATATGCGATATTCATAATAACCATGGACTCCATTTACTCATGGTCAATTAATATGTCGATATTTCTATGCAAATGTGTAGAAACTTGCTAATTATGGCATCTGTTATATATGAAGTATCTTTGATTACTTTCTCAAGCTATGACTTTTTAATTATCTATCCAAACCTGCTATGCACTTTCACTTTCATGGCATCATGTACTTTAAACCTAAATCCTTAACTGTTCTTACTAAGTTGCACTTTGTTCAGTTTATTTTCAAAAGGGATTTGAGATGGTGCCCTACATTTAGTAAGCTAAAGACATTGTTGCTGAATGATTGGTGCGTAGCTATTGACCTCCGTGCACTATTTTGCATCCTCGAACATTCACCGGTTCTTGAGATGTTGACTCTTCAACTATCTAAGGTATGCATTGTCTGAAACGCTAGTTGTGTTATTAAAGTTATTATGCACTCTTATCCTTTCTGTGTTTCTGCATGCTTGTCATGGGGCAGTTTAGCCTGATGCATCTTGCTATGTGTAGGTGGAAATGGTCAGTTGTCATAGCTAGAAGTCTAGTTATCAAATAAGTTCATAGCTTTTGGCTAAATTTTATGTTAGTAGAACATATCTACAACTTTTTTTAAGGAAATATCTACAACTTCTGAAATTACTAGGTTAAGCTGCATGCTGGTCAAGCGAACTTCCTATATACTGAAGTCAGCTCTTGTATTTTAAATATCCTTGTCAAGTTATTGAACAATTTTATTTCCAGATAATGTCCCTCTGAACTATTTGTACCTTTTCATTTTTTTACAGGTTTCAGTTTCGAAGTGCTGTTAGGTTGTTGATGGATCTATTGTCTCTTGATGATTCAGGAATGCAAGGATAAAAAGTTCGGTTGCTGTCTTTTGTCTGTGGGAATGTCATGCCGGTTCTAATCATAGAAACAGCATATGTAGAATTGGAAAAGCAACTTTGTTTAGGCCATCTTGTTGGACCTGGTTTACCATGTCATGATGTTTTTCGAGTTCTTTCTGTTATATATATTTATTCTGCTGTCTGGACTGGTTAGCTTGCTTTCAGTATATATTGCTTAAGCGTTGAATTGGTGATATGACTTGTTTCTCTTTAATATATCAGCCATCTACTATATTTCATATTGCTATGTTAGTTGGGTCTATTGTAAATCATAACGTTACTTTTACATACACAAATATGGAAAAGGATAATCAAGCTAGCTCGGTTAGGAAAGAGTGGGCGTCGTCCCCTCCCCCGTCCGGGATCAAATCCTTGGATTCACCTGATTTCTCACTTCTCTCAAGTGGATTTGGATTCACCTGAGTACTCACTTCTCTCTTAAGTGAATGTCAGAATTCCTGGCCAAATTTCAATACCAAATCCGAGAGAATAACAAAACCGGTCGTGGGTCTAGGGTAGCCAAGAACTTAGCCAAGTGGATTTGGATACACCTGAGTGCTCACTTCTCTGTTAAGTGAGTGTCAGAATTTCTGGCCAAATTTCAAAAATAAAAAAATATGGAAAAGGCTGTTTTTTAAGTAACGAGATTGGAAAAGCGAAAAGGTGCTGCTTACAGACTGGATACAGTCAAGCTATTATTGACAATGAGATAACAATTCTTCTAAACCGTACCTTGTGGTACCTCTGTACAAGTTGTACCGTACAAATGGTTGCCCACTATCGCTACATTGCATGAACTATTCATGAGGTATATTGATCGTTGATTTGAACATGTGCATATAGAATTGACTGTGAACTGCTCCTTGTAGAGCTACGTTGCAACATACAAGGCTAGTATATGCTTCTGAATTGCCAATCTCTCGCAGAGCAATTTCATCGTCCATGGATGCGTCGGTGCGTGCTACATTGGCTACACATAGGATTTAGCGACAAATTGGTAGCATGGTTAGTTTCCACGCAGTTGGACCTGGTTTACTAAAGCCATTTAGGTTCTCTTCTAAAACGATGGCACATGCATGTTTGAATAATAACAGGCCACCTGCTCGCTCTCTTCATCTGCCCGTCACGCGTTGCCGCTGTGCGTCCCTTCACTGTTTCACCGGCTTCTCGCATCCGTGCTAGGCTCTTCGGTGCTGGTTCCCAACGCCGGATCTGCTCCGCCCTCCATCGCTGCCGGCAATGGCGGAGCCAGCATTTAGTTATGTCCCAGACTCAGTGCAGGCTAAACTAAATTTACCCGAACTGTACACTAATATTTTTCCACACACAATTGCTCGCTCGCCGTTGCCTCCTCCCCCGGGTCTCGCCCGTGCGCCGCCAGCTTCGGTGCGCTTCGACAGTTCTGGGCCTTGCCGTTCCCTTCCTTTCCCAGGTCCCGTCCGTGCACAGATCGCTCACCGTTCTAATGAGTGGACCTTTCTTACAATGGATAATGCTTATGGAATTTTGGCTGAAGACAGTTTGGTACATATTAGTTGGAAGGTTAACTAAATACAGTTTGCAATTAAATGCTATGATCAGTACTTCGTGAACTGAGTGTATCCACTTGAAAAGGCATCAACTCCGGTCGCATCTCTCCATGTCTGTCTCAAGCTGCAATCGCTTTTTGGCTAAACTTTGTTTGTGCGCACAGATTTAGGGCAGGAAGGCAGCCGCACGAGAAATCCATTTGCAGCATAGGAGAGTTCCTCTCCTTCATCTATTACGGTGCATTTCCTTCCCATAATCATGCCATTCTGCCTTCACTTTTGGATTCTATTGTAGGGGTGGCCCCACCTAAGCCTATCCGGCCTGCTAAAGGATTGTAAAGCCTAAAATAGAATCGGTGTAATGCATAGACACCCTTATGGGGGCACACGGATGTAAGGGCATAATAGTAAAATACTTCTCAAGGAAATATATATGCCCTCCCCTGACATAGGGAAGGAGGCAAGCATTGTTCATCCGTCATTTCCACTACTACTCTCTCACTTTACTGTTTGGTCAGTAGCCACAACAGTTGGCGCTGTCCGTGAGAACGACTGAGCAAGCCTTGAGATCTGAGGAAGGATGACACCTAAGAAAGCTTCATCACTAACAAAGAAGAGGAGGAGCACAACGGAAGCGCTCGTTAACGCCAAGGCTTCTGCATCGCCCACGCCGGCATGCCCACCGACCTGGCACCCAGTTTGGGAGCGGCGGGTGGCTCTAGCGGCAACATCGGCCTCGACACCGACCCTAGAGCCTACTGCGCGGGCGCGCTAAGCAGTTCCAGAGCGCAAGCTGTGGTCGCCGCCAACCCAACGGTGCGCGTCGGCGCCCAGGCTAGTGCAACCACCTCGATGGTGAAGAATGCCCTGCTGACAGCCCTCGACACGTTGCAACGCGAGCTGGCGGACCTCCACGGAGCCGTGCGGGAGATACAAGACGCTCGGAGCCAGCAAATCCCGCCACGCGTTACCGCTGTGCGTCCCTTCACTGTTTCACCGGCTTTTCGCATTCGTGCTCGGCTCTTCGGTGCTGGTTCCAAACGCCGGATCTGCTCCGCCCTCCATCGCTGCCGCCATTCCCTAAACTGCTCGCCACACTCTCGATTCCCTTCCCGTTTTCGATTCCGGTCAACCGCACCTCGCTCTTTGTTTGTCTCATGCCATTCTGCCTTCACTTTTGGATTCCTTTATCAGCTTCGAATATTTAAAACCTAGCAATTGTTCGCCACAGCACATTGACAGGGAAGAACATTACAGGAAGTATTCCTGTGGAATTGACAAGGTTATCAGTATTGTGTGAGCTGTAAGATCGGAATGGTTCATTATTTTTCGTCTTCCCTTTTTGTCTGCAGGCTTCCCTATGGGAATCAAGCTCCTTATAATGTGGCGGTATATTCTGTCATCCTAAATTTTTGCGAGATGCATGAGCCACATATTTTTACTAACTTCCAACTACCTTTGTTATACTGTTGGATTTCAGGTAACTTTATTTGTCCCTGGGAATTACCAGGGAGATAGCGCCTGATAGTCTTGACCCGAATGCTTAAATTTCTAACCTCACTGGTCTCAAATAAATAGACTTTCCATCCTCTTAAGGTTCTATATGCCCTCAAGACATTGATTGCTATACAGATTTTAGCATAGAGTACTTTA
Organism: Dendrocalamus sinicus; assembly: GCA_036346575.1. NCBI lineage: Eukaryota > Viridiplantae > Streptophyta > Magnoliopsida > Poales > Poaceae > Dendrocalamus > Dendrocalamus sinicus. The sequence goes on from JAYEVI010000219.1 coordinate 93,967, forward strand.
ATATTGATTGTTCTCCTGAGCCTGACGAAAAAAGTAACTTAATGAGGTTCCATATCTTTTTTCCTCACTGCTGTCATCATAACTGAGCGTATCAGCCATTTAGTTCAGATTTGCCTGGTTTCTTGCTGTGTTTATTTCATTTTTTCCATGTCTTTTTTTATTGTTTGCAATACAAATGTTATTAGTTTGTTTTTTTATGTTCTATTGAATATGCAATAGGTGTTTCATCTATGGACATGTGTAGAGCCTTTTGGTGGACTAGGTCCATGCATTGGCTTGGTTCACCGTGGACCCGGTCCACTGCTGACATGGCAAAGAAAGGGTAGGTGGCAGCCAAGCGCTGACGTGGCTGACCCGTGGCGCCACATGGCTGCCATGCAAGCACGAGCGCTGACGTAGCCACACCGGACGGAGGCGGAGCTCGTGATCCGAGGGTTGCCAGAGCTATAGTGGGTGGCGGCGGCCAGCGAGTGGAGCACAAGACAGAGGAGAGCGAGGGGATCTCGACGGTACCTTGCGTGAAGCCGAGGGAGCAATGGAGGCGGTCGGCGACGAAGAGGCAGAGGCGGCAGCGTAAGGGCGTTGATGGCGAGTGGGTTCCGACGGCGGCTTCACTCGGAGGAGCAGCGGAGGATGTGCGTACAACGACGAGGAAGGCGACGGCGGTGGCGAAGTGGCTAGGCGTGGCTCCGACCGGTGGTAATTCCTCGCCGGAGGCCTTCGGCATTCGACAAAGAGAAGAGACAGGACTAGGGCGTCTCGGGCACGGGGAGGAGGAATTGGCAGAGGGGAACGGGGCGGCGTGGTCAGGGGATCCTCTGGGAGGGGTTTATATAGGGGCGGATGCGACAAACGGCTGTCGATTACTCGCTAGAGTTAAGGTCAGTGCAATGGTGCTTAAAGAGGGGTTTAACGAGAGTAAAAGAGGGGGAAAGGCGGTGGAATGAACTCGGGCGGCTTAGTAGTAAATAATGGCATTGAATGCTCGAGCTACCGGAAAGAAACTTGCGCCTTAATGAACTCGGGCGGGGCAGCAATGGCGGCAGCATGAGGAAGAAGAAAGGGAGGAGGAAGGGGGATTTGACAGGTGGGGTCGAGCTATCGGCGAGAGAGGAGTGGGGAAGAGCAGGCGGCCAGATTGAAGACACGTGGCCCGGGAATAGATCTCAGGCGTCGAATGAAAGAGAAGGGGAATAAGTGGAAGGGGATGGTCGAGATTAGATCCGGCGACGGTAGATTAAATCTATACCGTCGGCAATGAAATGAAAGGGTAAGTGGCAACAGATGGATGGAATCAGATTGGGCGACGCAGATTGAATCCAGGCCTTCGAATGAAGAGTGAAGGGACAAGAGGGAGCGGGCGGCTGGGATTAGAACGGGCGGGGATGGATTGAACCAGCAAACGACATGTGTCGGCCGAGGAGAGAGGTTCGGTTTTAAAATTTGTTTTCGATTTTCAGAAACATTGGGAATGTTTAAAATAAAATAGCAAATAAAGTCTAAAAATTCTAGAAAAATTCACAAAAATTCCTGGAGATGTTTTAGACTTAGGAAAAATATTTCCAACTTAAATTTGGTCTTTTAATTTTTTCGAAAATACTTTTTATCCTTGAAATTGATTTTTAAAATCCAGAAAAGCACAGAAAATCGAAATAAAAGCCAATGCTTTAAAATAATTAATTTGATATAGTATTTTTTATATAAATTCAAAATACCCTTTATTTAATAATATATATATATATATTTAAATTAAATTACTTTTAATAAAAGCCTTTTTGAAAGCTAAAAATAGGCAAATAAAATCTACAAAAAATCAAGCAACTAAAGAACACTTATTTTTATTTTAAATTAAATTATTTTTAGATTTTAATTAATTTTTTTGAAATTTCTGAAATAAATAGTTATGCTGTTACACCTGTCTGGTCCTACAGAACCTTATAATAAAGGGCAATTCCTTTGTTGCCACTGCAAATTTTTAAGATCCTGGATGTGCCATCCATTTTCTTACTAACACGTGGAGTTGTAGAGTCGAGCTCCACATGTCAATGACATAAGGGATGATATATCTAGGATTTGTGCAATTTGCAGTGACATGCAAAAAATTCTTATAATAAATTATAGCCGCAATTCTAATAATACATCAATATGTGTTTTTGTTGCTCATGCAAATCTTCATCTCTAACACTGAGGCCCTATTTGAAATGCAAGAATTTCATAGGAAATAAATTATCATAGGAATCAAGAAAAATTCATGTGTTCGAAATGGGGCTTAGAAACTCTCTGTGGTCAATCACAACTTTTAGACCAAAGAGCTAGTAACAATCAACTGCCAACTCATGTGTTTTCAAAAGAAACTATAACATACATCAACTCCTGCAAAAATTTTTGTGATATTCTTGCGTTCCAAACGTGGCTTAATGCCATTTCCCCTACGGGTTTGCTATTTGTAAGTTGCTAGATTTTTGTTAATCTAAGGGCCAGTTTGCAGTTGCTATGTTGCGCTATGGAATCTAGCTTGTTAGGGGAATCATTGCTAATTCCAAAGAGATTTTGCTATCTATGAATAAGATGCTTTCAACTAACTATGACATTAAAAAAAGAGAAATAAATGAGTGCTTTTGAAAAGTCATCGCAATGCCATACGGGCCTATGTTAATTTTCATATCCTTTAAATTACCTCTTGAAATGTGCGTGTCTAATTTTTTAGTGATCCGATATTCCAAAATGTGACTTGAACATAAAAAAGCTTAGGCCACCTGAAATGGACATTCCCTTTTCGATAACCTCAAGAGCTTGAGACCACAAACCCATATGTTTTACTATCAAGCATACACCCATTGGGAAGCTATTGGGTGCATAGCTTCCAAAATAGCAAGAAGGACAAATGGTAGTAGAAATAACACCCTTGAGGCCTTGTTTGGGAGCCCAAAATCCTGGCCCATCCACGGGGATAATACATATGCAACAAATTGGAACAACTCTTGCAACAAAATTGAAATGATCTAAAAAAACTCTTACAACATTCAAAAATAGTAGTTACAATATTTTTGCAACAAAATATGCAATAACAACGATAAAATGATAAATCAGGAAACAAATTGAGCTACCCATATGGAAACAAAAAAGAAAGGGGGCACAACAAATTGAAACTGAGCTGGCAATAATGAAGAAAGGGTTGCAACAAAATTGCGAAATGCATGCAACAACCCAGCAGAGGAGGATGCTCGCAGATGGCAGCGAACCTGAGGCCTTCAATTTTGGCAGTGTGGCATCGATCTAGCTAGGAATAGTAGGGGTTGCGCAAGGTGGTTGTGCAAGTTTGGTGTGTACCTTAGTCGTAGGTCACCTGAGCAAGTTGCCGCGGCACCCCCTGCACGGCTCAACGGCATGCACCTAGACTAGATCTCACTTGAGTAGGGCTTGAAGGCACCTCCCTCATCACTTAATAGCAGCTTGACTATGTGCACCACCATACCGCTGCAGCACCATCCCCTCATCAGACATGATTGAGATAGGTAGAGAGTGAGAGATAAAGAGGAGGGAAGGGGGAGGGGCAGATGAAGGGAGGGGGAGGGGAAGATGAAGGGAGGAGGAGGAGCATGGCTCTAGCAGCAACCTCCGGCCACTGGCGAGCTATTGAATGTGGGCGGAGGGGAGAAGTTGATTACAAAATTGGAGAAATAAATGGGGATTGGGTGAGAGATGTAACATTTTAAAATTCCAATTACCAAATTAAATTATGTGTAAATCATCATTTTTGCATTTTAGTGAATTTTGAAAACTTTTTGGCATTTATTAAGAGCTCTCTAATTTTTAGCACATAAAAATAAATTTCTAAAATTAATTAGAACCTTACCAGAGGCTGGAAATAATTTAATTACGTTCTAAATATTCTAAAGTGTATCTATAAAAAATTTCATATTTTTGGAGTTGATTTGCTAATTCTATAAATTCAAACTCAATTTATGTAATTAAAACAATTAGAAAAGAATTTCGAAATCCGACTCCGTTGTGGGCCAAATTCTATCCCCTTAGCCTACAAATTGTTGTATTAGCCCAGCTCTAGCCCACACGTCATCCTAGCTATGTCGCCTCTGATTTTTCACCTTCTCCGAGCAAAGACACCTTCTCGCCATTTCCGCTTTCTCTCTCGTCTCCTTCCTCTCCCTCTCTCTCTCTCTTTGTTTTGTGGGCCAGGGACGCATCCATCAACCCTTTTCTTCTAACTCACATTTGTGCCATGACTAACCTCCTACGAGCTCTGCTATGCACTACATCAATGCCACGATGCTCGTCGAGTGCCTCGATCTCCCTTCTCCATGCGCCTTGTTGCATCCCCTTTGCATCCCTGAACTGTCCCGTCACCGATAGAGTTGTGCATGCCTTTCCTGTTGTGTCCTGGGAAGAATCACGAGCCTTGATGCTCCATCGTCCCTTATTAAGCCTACCCAAGTGCATCCTTCCCTTCCCTGAAGCATGTCATCTCCATTTTGCCACTTCCCACCGCTTCTCCCCCACAAGAGTGCCTGGGACGCGTTCGTCTCTTTCGGCTCTAGTGCACGCCCGCAACCATGCTCCACCATGGCTCGAGCCCTTTAGGTGAGCTCCGTGCTTTCTATTTGCATCGCCTTGTGCCTAATGGTCACCTCTTTCAATTCCATTGTTCAATTTTGTTGCTTGTAGAAGTGAATCATCGAGCCTGGACCGTCTTCCTTTGCTCTGACCAAACCTCGTCGCTATGCGATTTCTTTCCCTCCGGTGAGTTTCCCATTGATTCATCATGTTTGAACCATCCTTGCGTCTCGTCTGAGCCAGTGTGTTCCTATTTCTAGTAGAGCCTTGCCCAGGAGCCGTGCCATTGTTGGCAATCGCCGCCGTAGTTCACCGTTGCCAGGTCACCTCAAACCCCCTCCGTTGTTGCTGGCTAAACCGTCGTGATCCTAATAAGCTACTAATCCTTATGCGACTCTCGCCTCAACTTATCTCCTATCCTCCCGAGTTTAGCGTCATTTCCCCTTCTTTGATCTTCAGCAAGGTTGCCGTCGAGCCTTTCCTGTCAGAGCAAGAGGACCATGCCGTCATCTTTGCGACCCAGGCCCCTCTGACATCTTCCATCGCTTCTTCGCCCCTTAATGCCACCGTAGCCTCATCTTAAGCAAAGCCCCAATCTGCGCCACCGCATTTCTCTCACCGCTGACCACTGCTATCCTCTTTCGAGCCCCGCACTTAGAGCGCAAGCCTCACCAGCACCTCCTCTTTCTATCCCACACCTCGCTGCCCTCTGTCGTGCCGCGTAGCACCGGTGACCATCAGTCCCCATCCATCGTCGTCGCTGTCGAATCACGTGGAAGCCAAACCGTCACCATGTCAGCATGTCCAAGCCAAGTCAGCTCGCATGCATGGGCTTGCATGGCACTGCTTCGTCAGTCGTGAGCCCAATCCACTATGAACCATGCGCCTTTTCCGTGGACTCGGTCCATGACGTGGGCCCACATGTCAGTGACTCAAAACATTTTCTTTTGAAAAAATAAAAACTTGACGAGTAGGCCCCACCTACCAATCTAATGATGCATAAAATCCAGATTTTTCTTTAGAGAGAAAAATAAAAATAGAGTTGCTTTGCCATGCATTGTTGTCAATATATTAGACGATCGGTTGGTTACACTTTCAAAATATGGATTGGTTATGTTGTTGGACCAATATGGTCACTCTTGATACTTTACATAGGAAACAAAACTGAAAAACTATTGTTTGAACTTTGGCAAGATATTTATATAACTTGTGTGCGAGAGGAAATTCGCATGTAGTGGTTTGATGGTGGAGACTATGTGGATATTACTTGTGCAAAAGGGAACTCGCATGTAGTGGTTGGTTGTTGGAGGCTCTCGCTCGAGTCGGTTAAGAACCGTGAACTTATTTGTTACTGATTTAAGCCTTACGTACAACCACAAGTGTAGGACGGAAATGGCGACAGAGGGGGGTGAATGTCGATCTTTTAAAAATCGCCCCCAACAAGTATCTTCTTGTTGCGGTTCTTGTCGGTGTAGTCATTCTTGCTTTTCTCCAGCTTGGGGCAGTTTGCCCGAATGTGGTTGGGGCCACCACACTCGAAGCAAATCACCGGTCCTCCTCTCTTTCTGTCCCTCCTCCCCTTGTAAGCATGGGAGAATCTTCGAGCAAGGAGGGCCAGCTGCTCATCCGCAAGCTGCTCTAACTGATCATCAGTTATGTCACAGAGAGCAGCAAGGGAGAATCCACAAAGAGAATCAGAAGCCGAGGAACCAGAAGCCAACGTGGGATCAGTGACCAAAGCCATCGACTGTGACTTCGACCTATGAGAGACAACGTCAATCTCATGAGTCTTGAGGCGCGAGTACAGCGTGTCAAGAGTCAAGGTCGAGAGGTCTGTCGTGTCCTTGATGGTGGTCACTTTCATCTCCCAAACACGCAGATCAAGTGTCGCGAGCATCTGACGAGCGTTGTCCGAGTCGGGGTATGTGAGACCGACCGCTCGGAGGTTGCTCAAGATTTTTTGAAATCGCGAAAAGCACTCGTCGAGGGACTCACCAGCAAGCATCTCGAATTTGTTGTATTCTCGCTGAATCGTCCTGTCGAACCGTCTTGATCCGGTGGTGCCCTCATGGTATGCGTCGAGGTCACCCGGATATCATAAGCGGACGACAAGTGAGAGATGCGATCGAATTCGCTTCTGCTCAAGCCCTGGATAATGATGTTCCTTGCCTTCGCATTTGCCTCAACATCGGGCATGTTTGCCACGTTGATGTTCTCATCGGCAGGAACAACATATCGCACCTTCACCTTTCGCCAGATGGCGTACCCCTGAGCCTGGATGTATGTCTCCATTCGGCTCTTCCAGAAGGGGTAATCGATGCCATCGAAAACGGGCGGCTTGGTGGAGTACTTGTCCGTCGCCATGGCTCTAGAGACCGGTTAAGATCTATGAAGAAGAGCTAACCGACTCTGATACCAATTGTAGGACCGAAATGGCGACAGAGGGGGGTGAGTGTCGATCTTTTAAAAATCGCCCCCAACAAGTATCTTCTTCTCCAATAGCTATGGAAGCTATGAAGGAAGAAAACCAGAGCTCACAAGAAACCCTACAGCAAAAGAGACACAAACCAGAGAGCAGCGAACGAGATAAATCAAACCGAGAAAAATCTGCCTTCAGGCGGTAGTACCGGAGTGATATTAGCGGTAGTACCGCTCGAGCGGTAGTTCCGGGATTAGTACCGCACAAGCAAGAAAAGATAAACGCTGAAGCTCAGAAATCTGCTGCTCGCGGTAGTACCGGAATGAACCAAGCAGTAGTACCGTTGGAGCGGTAGTACCGCAGCTCGGGCGGTAGTATCGCACAACAGGCAGACAGCAGGGTTTCAGGCTGAAAGAAATGGAACTTTGGATTTTTGGTTAAAATGAGGGATTGCTCTCAATCTCTTTGATCCAAAGCCTTACTACAACGTACCAAATAGTAAGGGGACCCTGAGAAACAAGAGAAACAAACCGGGAAACAGCAATTTCAGATTGTGAGGTAAAAATCTGAATTCTTGCACGACCCGAACCAAAAATCAAATTGCTTCCAAACCTTTGATCCTATGGCCAAGTGATTTCGCAGGCCAAGTGATTTCGCAGATATGTTAGCAACAGCCATATGACTCTCCATGCCAAAACTCAGCCCATCTTGCAAAAGGGAAACAAGAAATGCTTCTAGAAAGGCAAAAGAAGAACAGAGCAACCCAAAATGCCAAATCTGAGACTAAAAGAGGTTTGCTCTAGGGAAACTCGATCAAATGATCTTGAGGCACTATCCCATCAAAGAGCAACCCATTTTGGGCCTTCCCAGCAATCAAGAACTCAAAACACAGAAAATTAAGAATTTGCTCAAAAGGGAAGAACGAAGAACAGAGAGCACGCGAGGAGACATAAACTTCAGATTTTCATTCCAATTAAACAAGAGGTACAAAGGACTACGTCTCCATACGCATGGACATTCGGAGGAATGATTACATGACTTCTCAAACCAACCTCTCCCTCTCAATCCTCAAGAACACCAAGAACTACATGGTTCTTGGGAGGAACACACACACAGAGAGTAACGAAGGAGACCACCTCTCAACAGACTCTGCCTCTCCTACCAACTAAAGAGCAAAGGGGAAACAACCTCCCAAAGCCTCTTTAGACTCAAGAAACCCTAATCCTCTCTAGAATCCATATAGAGGGCATGCAGCCCCTCCACCTATTTATAGCCTTGGCTAACGGGTCTCCAACCCATTACGCCTGCTATACCCGAACGGAACCGTCTCCCACTTGTGCAGCCTCGCGAAATTCCCGATTCGCCCCTCCTGCACCTTCCGGGAAGCTTCCGCGCTCCTTGCCTCGCACGCCTCGCAACCACCTCGAGTCCACGTCATCTTCGACACCTCCTGAGTGTTCTGACCTTAGCACCACCTGCGTCTAGTCCAGTCCTCTGTGTCTCACCACGACTCCGCTCGACGTCCTGCAGTCACACATACAAGAAAACACGTCAAATAGCACCGTTCGATACATGAAAGCGTAAATAGCATAAACACATCATACTCACGCATGACGAAGTCCAAACCTGTCGAAACATTAGAATATGCATCCTAAGCCCAAACGACCAAGTTTGACCAAACCGACCGGAGCCCGTTGCACCACGCAACGACATGGTCCAAACCACCCAAACCAAACTTGACTATTCTAAACCCGTGTCAATTACTCATCACTCTCATGGGATCACGACCACATGGTCTCTCAACAAGCGTCTTTGTGGGAAGACCCTAGCATAATAAGTTGTTTTGAGTCAAATTTTGCACCTGTGGTTGATCAAAGTTGTGTGAGTACCAGAACGATGGCTTGAGGTGGTTCCTGTCATAGTTGTGCATGGGGTCAAAACCGCTGACACAACGGTGGATTCTTCAGGGTTCAATGTGTTCTAACTCTCGAGAACTAAAATTCATCAAGAGGAGTGATGTTGGAGTTGAGCAATGTAAAAGCCTTGTTATGATCTAGTGTTGGCCACACTATTCATATCTTGTAGGTACAATCTCTGCAGAGTGTAAAATCTATTAGAGTAGTCGTGCCTCCGATTATGAATAAAGCTTTGTGATGTCGCTAAGGCTAGGCTTATGTTTTCAAAACTTCATTGGAAAATGAGAGGTATCCACTTTTGAAACTTGGTCACAGGTATGTAAAAGTTATTTCTCGTGGCTATATGGGGCCAGTTGTGATTTACGCTTATGTTACTTACTTGTTACTCTGTATCAAATGTCAATTACTTTTACAACTTTCATTTTCAATCTATTATTCGTTATTATAAATAAAAATAGGTTTTTGCAAAGTAAATTAGCTTAGACAGCCGCATTTGTCTTAGCTTGTATTCTATATAACTTTGCTATAAAGTCTTACGGAGTACATTTTATTCTCACAGTTGCTTGTTAAATACTATTAAACCTCGCTCCTTTATGAATATGTGCTTGAAAAGTTAGCATAGAAGTTTAAAGCATAACATATTTATGATGTTAAAACCATTGCAACATTTTAATCATACATATGCAACAAATTGAACAACTCTTGCAACAAAATTGGAATGATCTCAAAAACTCTTGCAATATTCAAAAATAGTAGATACAACATTTTTGCAAATAAATATGCAATAACAACAATAAAATGATAAATCAGGAAACAAATTGAGCTGTCCATCCAGAAACAACAAAGAATGGGGGCACACAAAATTGAAACTGATATGGCAATAATGAAGAAAGGGTTACAACAAAATTGCGAAATGTATACAACAACCCAACGGAGGAGGATGCTCATGGATGGCGGCGAACCTGAGGCCTTCAACAGTGGCAGCACGGCATTGATTTGGCCAAGAATAGTAGGGGTCAGGCATGGTGGTTGTGCAAGTTTGGTGTGTACCTCAGTCGTAGGTCACCTGAGCAGGTTGCCATGGCACCCCCTGCACGACTCAACGGCGTGCACCTATAACCTCCCTCATCGCTCAATAGCAGCTTGACTATGTGCACCACCACACCGTTGCAGCACCATCCCCTCATCAGACATGATTGAGATAGGTAGAGAGTGAGAGATAGAGAGGAGGGAAGGGGGAGGGGGAAATGAAGGGAGAAGGAGGAGTGTGGCTCTGGTGGCAACCTCCGACCACTAGAGAGCTATTGAACATGGGAGGAGGAGAGAAGTTGATTACAAAATTGGAGAAATAAATGGGGATTGGGTGAGAGATGTAACATCCGAAAATTCCAATTACCAAATTGAATTATGTGTAAATCATCATTTTTTGCATTTTAGTGAATTTTCAAAAAAATTGGCATTTATTAAGAGCTCTCTATTTTTTAGCAGATAAAAATAAATTTATAAAATTAATTAGAACTTTACCAGAGGCTAGAAATAATTTAATTAGGTTCTAAATATTCTAAAGTGCATCTATAAAAAATTTCATATTTTTTGGTGTTGATTTGCTAATTCTAAAAATTCAAACTCAATTTATGTAATTAAAACAATTAGAAAAGAATTTCAAAATCCAACTCTGTTGTCGGCCAAATCTATTCCCTTAGCATGCACATTGCTTTATTAGCCCAGCTCTAGCCTGCACGTCATCCCAGCCGAGCCGCCTTTAATTTTTCACCTTCTCCGAGCGAAGACACCTTCTCGCTGTTTACACTTTCTCTCTCACCTCCTTCCTTTCTCTCTTTGTCTTTGTGTGGCCAGGATGCATCCATCAGCCCTTTTCTTCTAGCTCACGTTTGTGCCATGACTGACCTCCTACAAGCTCTGCTATGCACTGCATCAATGCCACGATGCTCATCGAGTGCCTCGATTTCCCTTCCCCATGCGCCTTGTTGCATCCCCTCTACACCCCTGAGCCGTTCCGTCACCAGTAGAGCTATGCATGCCTTTCTTATGTTGTGGCCTGGGAAGAATCACAGAGCCTTGATGCTCCATCATCCCTTATTAAGCCCACCCAAGCGCATCCTTCCCCTCCCTGAAGCATGTCATTGCCATTTTGCCACTTCCCAGCGCTTCTCCACTAGAGCGCTTGGGACGTGTTCATCGCTTTCGGCTCTAGTGCATGACCGCAACCATGCTTCACCATGGCCTGAGCCCTTTATGTGAGCTCCATGCTTTCTATTTGCATCGCCTTGTGCCTAATGGTCACCTCTTTCAATTCCGTTGTTCAATTTTGTTGCTTGTAGCAGTGCATCATCGAGCCCAAACTGTCTTTCTTTGCTCTGGCCCAACCTCGTCGCTATGCGATTTATTCCCCTCTGGTGAGTTTCCTGTTGATTCATCATGTTTGAATCATCCTTGCCTCTAGTCTGAGCCAGTGTGCTCTTATTTTCTAGTAGAGCCTTGCCCAGAAGCCGTGCCATTATTGGCAATCGCCGTCGTAGTTCACCGCTGCCCGATCACCTCGGACCTCCCCCGTTATTGCTGGCTAAACCTTCATGATCCTAGTAAGCTACTGATCCTTATGCGCCTCTTGCCTTAGCTTAATTATCTCCTCTCCTCCCGAGTTTAGCATCATTTCCTCTTCTTTGATCTTCGGCAAGGTTGCCGTCGAGCCTTTCCTGTCAGAGCATGAGGAGCCAAACCATGCCGTCATCTCTGTGACCCAAACCCCTCTGACATCTTCCATTGCTTCTTCACCCCTTAATGCCACCGGAGCCTCATCTTAAGCAAAGCCCTAATCTGCGCCATCGCCTTTCTCTCACCGCCAACCATTGTCGTTCTCTTTCGAGCCCTGCACCTAGTGCGCAAGCCTCACCAGCACCTCCCCTTTCGATCCCGCACCTCACCGCCCTCCGCCGTGCCGCGTAGCGTCAGTGACCATTAGTCCCTGTCTATTGTCGTTGCCGTCAAACCACATGGTAGCCAAACCATCGCCATGTCAGCATGTCCGAGCCAAGTCAACGCCCATGCATGGGCTTGCGTGGCACTACTTCATCAACCGTGAGCCCAGTCCACTATGAACCATGCGCTTTTTCCGTGGACTCGGTCCATAGACGTGGCACACATGTCAGTGACTCAAAACACTTTTTTTAAAAAAAGTAAAAACCTGACGAGTAGGCCCCACCTGTCAGTCTAATGACGCATAAAATCCAAATTTTCCTTTAGAAAGAAAAATAGAAATTAAAATAAAAAAAATAGTGCACAACATTTTCTCTATCATTTTCTAGGATTTTCTCTCCCGACAAAACTTCGAAAGCCTATAACTTTTGCATTCGAAACTCCAAATTGAATGATGTTTATCTCTAAAATTTTATATAATCATGCTATTTCATCATCTGCAATTGGTATCATTAACTGTGGAATTTTATAATAAGTATAAAATAGAGTTGCTTAGCCATGCATAGTTGTCAGTATATTAGATGATCGATTGGTTACACTTTCAAAATATGGATTGGTTATGTTACTGGACCAATATGGTCACTCTTGATACTTTACTTAGGAAACAAAACTGAAAAACTATGGTTTTAACTTGGGCTAGATATTTATATAACTTGTGTGCGAGAGGAAATTCGCATGTAGTGGTTTGATGTGAAGACTATGTGGATATAACTTGTGGTGCAAAAGGGAACTTGCATGTAGTGGTTGGTTGTTGGAGGCTATCGCCCGAGTCAGTTAAGAAACATGAACTTATTTGTTGCTGATTTAAGCCTTACGTATAACCATAAGCGTCTTTGTGGGAAGGCCCTAGCATAATAAGTTGTTTTGAGTCAAATCTTGCACCCGTGGTTGATCAAAGTTGTGTGAGTACTAGAATGGTGGCTCGAGGTGGTTCCTGTCATAGTTGTGCATGGGGTCGAAATCGCTGACACAACGGTGAATTCTTCGGGGTTCAATGCGTTCTAACTCTCGAGGACTAAAATTCATCAGGAGGGGTAATGTTGGAGTTGAGCAATGTAGAAGCCTTGTTATGATCTAGTATTGGCCACACTGTTCGTATCTTGTGGGTAAAATATACAATCTCTGCAGAGTGTAAAATCTATTAGAGTAGTCGTGCCTCCGGTTATGGACAAAGCTTTGTAATGTCGCTAAGGCTAGGCCTATGTTTTCAAAACTTTGTTGGAAAATGGGAGGTGTCCACTTTTGAAACATGGTCACAGTTATATAAAAGTTATTTCTCGTGGCTATATAGGGCCAGTTGTGATTTATGCTTATGTTACTTGTTATTTTGTATCAAATGTCAATTGCTTTTACAATTTGTTTTCAATCTATTATTCGTTATCATAAATAAAAATAGGTTTTTGCAAAGTAAATTAGATTAGACAACAACATTTGTCTTAACTTGTATTCTATATAACTTTGCTATAAAATCTTATGGAGTACATTTTATTCTCATAGTTGCTTGTTAAATACTATCGAAGCAAGAAAAAGATCTCTAGATCTGTTACTTTCACGCCGCGGGTATCGACGAAGACAATGTCATTTGCTAAGATTTAACTCAATTTAGTTAGCCGTTGTGGGTATCGTTTTTTCCATTGCTATTTACTCGTTATGTGAACTATTTGGCTGGTTCGCTCTTTTGTCAAAAACTTAGTTGTATAAGCCTATTTTTGCATATTTATTATTAAACGATATTCTATTTATTCATGTGTGTATGGATATGATACAATGTTGTAATATATTTATGCTAATCACTAACTACAAGACTAGCATGGTAAACACAAGGTTTAAAATTAATTTTCTAGATCCGATAAGGGAGGATGCTACTACTACAGTACTACTTGTGGATGGGATTACGGAAGACGAAGCATCGCAATAAACAGACCAAATAACAGCAGGGCGGTAGCGTCTCTTCGACTTAACTAGCCTTCCGTTTGATTTCCTCCCGTCCCCGTGTTTTTTGCTATTTTAGTACCCTCGAAAGCGGGTTTCTCTAAAATAGTACCGATACCGTGGGCTTCTTTAAAATGGTACTGTTAATGATCTATCTACTCCATAATAATACTCCACTTTATTTTCTTTTTCTTTTCTGATTTATACTCCCTAAACTACCTAAAGTACCCCTCCTAATTTGATTTCGATCTAATCAAATCGTTTCAAACGATTTTGTTCCAGCCCGTCCTGTTCACATTCCTTTTGGGCATCTCATCAAACTATCAAAGAGTTCCTGTGACCTCTTCAAATCTTTATTCTGGATAAAACCAGTGATCATAATGTTCCAAGAAGCAACATCCCTCATGGGCATCTTCATGAACAAATCAAGCTTCACCGATTCTGTGGTTTCGTGTGTACCTGGAGATCATGGCATTCCAAGAAACGACATTCCTCTCTGGCATGCCATCAAACAGAGCTCGAGCCTCACCTACGCTTCCATTCCGAGCAATGCCGGCAACCATTGTGGTCCACGACATTACATCCTTCTCAGGCAATCTCTCAAACAGCTTACGCGCTTTATCCATGCTCCCTGCTCGTACCAGAAAAGAATGTTCCAAGAACCGGCGTCCCTCACGGGCATGCCATTGAAGAGCGCGCAAGCATCGCCCACGCGGCCCGCGGAGGTATACGCCTCCAGCATCGTGTTCCAAGAGACGACGTCCCTCTCCGGCATCCGCTCGAACAGCGCCGCGGCCTGGTCGACGCCTTCGGAAATGGAACGCGAACCGGGCGGGTTAGAACAAAATCGTTTGAAACGATTTGATTAGATCGAAATCAAATTAGGAGGGGTACTTTAGGTAGTTTAAAGAGTAAAAATCAGAAAAGAAAAAAAATAAAGTGGAGTACTATTATAGAGTAGATAGATCATTAACAGCACCGCTTTTAAGTTTCATCAGTATCGCACTATTTTAGAGAAGCCTACTTTCAAAGGTACTAAAATAGCAAAAAACTCCCCGTCCTTCGTCTTCTAGCCTTCCTCCGGTGAGGATAAACACACTCCATTTGTTTTACGTGAGCAGCCGATGCGTTTGAGAATTTTACGTGTGCTTTCTTTAGCTCCTTCCCTCCTGCCGTCCCTTCACTTCTTCCTTTCCTATCCCGCAGCGCTAAGTTCGACGGAATGGCTCACAGGGAGGACCGGCTCAGCGCCCTGCCGGACGGTGTCCTCCAGCACGTCCTTGGCTTCCTTCCGGCGGATGAGGCGGTGCAAACGAGCATGCTCGCCCGTCGCTGGCGCCACCAGTGGAGGTACATGCGCCGCCTGCATATCACGGCTTCGGAGAGCGACAGTTATATGGAAGATTTCGTATACCCTCTGCTGCTCCTCTGCGACCATGGCTCGACTCTTGATGAGGTCAGGTACGAATTTTACCCAATCTATTACAAAGGCGACACGCACATCAACAGTTGTATCCGACTTGCTTTGTTGCGCCAAGCTCGGATTCTCGCTGTCGAGCCTCTGGGCAAAATGGTCACACTGGACCCCCCTCCTCTTGTCTCCGGGCATTTGAGAAAATTGGAGCTCAGTTTTGTGGTGTTGAAAGGCAACATTCTTGATTTTGCAAGCTGCCCAGCATTGGAGGATCTCGAGATGGCATATTGCTTTTTATACGCTGATAGGATCTTGTCCCAGTCTGTAAAGCGTCTGAGAATCAAGAGTGGCCGTTTTGGCTTTAGTTTCCGGACTCGTTTTTCTGCCCCTAGTCTCGTTTGGCTGCAACTCGATGATATCGGTGGTAAGGGTCCTTTGCTTGAAAGCATGCCTTCATTAGAAACCGCATTTGTCAGACATATCTACTACAACCACGATTGCTGTCACAAAGGTGATTTTGGGGAATGTTGTGGCATTTGTGCTAATTGTTCTGGTGAAGACGACCATAACGGTGGCTGCGTGCTTCTTGGTGGTTTGTCGAGCGCTATTAATTTGGAGTTGATAGCTGACTCTGGATCGGTATGTATTGCCATCTTAATTCTTATTTCACTAGTGTTGCTTTTTAGTCCTTAGTTTCTTTTCAGTATATGTATCTATCTTTAGATATTGACGACTTAACAATTAGTATTCACGATCATCACCACCGGGTAGGCTTTTAAATAATCTTTGGTTCAGTGATGAGCACATGAGATAGTTGGCCTGTTAGGTTTTTGGGATATTCTTGACATAAAAATGCTTGTACTACTGTGGTTTGAGTTCTTACATAATTCTAATTAAGAATGCACTGTGAATATGCGATATTCATAATAACCATGGACTCCATTTACTCATGGTCAATTAATATGTCGATATTTCTATGCAAATGTGTAGAAACTTGCTAAATATGGCATTTTGTTATATATGAAGTATCTTTGATTACTTTCTAAAGCTATGACTTTTTAAATATCTATTCAAACCTGCTATGCACTTTCACTTTCATGACATCATGTACTTTAAACCTAAATCCTTAACTGTTCTTACTAAGTTGCACTTTGTTCAGTTTATTTTAAAAAGGGATTTGAGATGGTGCCCTACATTTAGTAAGCTAAAGACATTGTTGCTGAATGATTGGTGCGTAGCTATTGACCTCCGTGCACTACTTTGCATCCTCGAACATTCACCGGTTCTTGAGAAGTTGACTCTTCAACTATCTAAGGTATACATTGTCTGAAACGCTAGTTGTGTTATTAAAGTTATTATGCATGATTGATAGATCTTGGTGAATATGTTTGTCTACTACAGGAACGGAAATGTACAATTGAATCAGAAGGAAGCGACCATCTAATGGAGCAGTTGCCTGCAATATCTGAACGCCTTAATATAATTGAAATCAAATGTGGAGAGATTGATGGGAGGGTTTTCAAAATTTTAAAGTTCTTGAGTAGGTTTGTCAAACAGATTAACGTCATACCGGGTAGAATATTGTCAAGATGTAAGTTAACCAGTGGCACTCTTATCCTTTCTGTGTTTCTGCATGCTTGTTATGGGGCAGTTTAGCCTGATGCATCTTGCTATGTGTAGGTGGAAATGGTCAGATGTCATAGGTAGTAATCTAGTTATCAAATAAGTTCATAGCTTTTGGTTAAATTTGATGTTAGTAGAACATATATACAACTTACAACTTCTGAAATTATTAGGTTAAGCTGCATGATGGTAAAGCGAACTTCCTATATACCCAAGTCAGCTCTTGTATTTTAAATATCCTTGTCAAGTTATTGAACAATTTTGTTTCCAGATAATGTCCCTCTGAGCTTTTTGTACCTTTTCATTTTTTTACAGGTTTCAGTTTCGAGTAAGTGCTGTTAGGTTGTTGATGGATCTATTGTCTCTTGATGATTCAGGAATGCAAGGATAAAAAGTTCGGCTGCAGTCTTTTGTCTGTGGGAATGTCATGCCGGTTCTAATCATAGAAACAGCACATGTAGAATTGGAAAAGCAACTTTGTTTAGTTCATCTTGTTGGACCTGGTTTACCATGTCATGATGTTTATCGAGTTCTTTCTGTTATATGTATCTATTCTGCTGTCTGGACTGATTAGCTTGCTTTCAGTATATATTGCTTAAGCGTTGAATTGGAGACATGACTTGTTTCTCTTTAATATATCAGCCATCTACTATATTTCATCTTGCTATGTTTGTTGGGTCTATTGTAAATCATAGCGTTACTTTTATATACACAAATATGAAAAAGGTTAATTAAGCTGGCTCTGTTAGGAAAGAGTGGGCCGGGATCAAATCCTTGGATTCACCTGATTTCTCACTTCTCTCAAGTGGATTTGGATTCACCTGAGTACTCACTTCTCTCTTAAGTGGATGTCAGAATTTCTGGCCAAATTTCAAAAATAAAAATATGGAAAAGGCTTTTTTTTTGGTAGCGAGATTGGAAAAGTGAAAAGGTGCTGCTTACGGACTGGATACATTTAATTTATTATTGACAATGAGATAACAATTCTTCTAAGTCGTACCTTGTGGTACCTCTGTACAAGTTGTACCGTACAAATGGTTGCCCACTATCACTACATTGCATGAACTATTCTGTAACACCCCGCCCACTCTCTGGGCCAAGATGCTACCACCTCTGCATGCTCTTACCAATTCATCAATACTAAAAGAATTTAAAACCAACACTAGATTTATTTATATTGCTGCGTTCAGATACAACATGACGCTTTTAGCGATTACCCTAGCATACTAGTAAGACTTAAGGCCCTGTTTGGCACAGCTTCATGAGCTGTTGTGAGCTGTTTTTTTGCCAAACACCCTTTTTGCAAACAGCTTCATGGGTGAAGCTCCTTTTTTTTCTGCTCTCACAAAGGAATGGGGAGAGGTGAAGCTGAAAAAAGTAGCTTTTCACAGCTCTCTCCTCAGACCCGTAGTCCTAGGAACCCACTGCCCCTCTGGTTCACCAAAATTACACTTATTTGCCACTAGTCCATCCCGTTCACCTCTCCCGTTCACGAAACATAAACAAGGCACTAATATTGCTTCCTAATGATTTTAATTTTTTTATTATTTTTTATTTTAATGTTTTAATTCATACTCATTCAAATATATTATTTTTTAATTCATATGACCATATACAAACATACAACTCCAAATGTTAGAACAAGTCAGGTAGACAGGGGCATCTTGGACAATTGCCTCTCTCACCATGCATGAAGTCATGGAAGCTGTTTTGCCAAACAGTTTTCCAAAACAGATTTAGCTTCATCGGTGAAGCTGCTCGTGAAGCTGAAACAAAAAAAAACAGCTTCACTAGTGAAGCTGAGTTGTGCCAAACGGGGCCTAAGATACACTGACAGGTAGTACAAAGCGTGCTGCTGGGTTGTGAATATTGTTTATGTGCTACTCCCGCCCGTGCATGTCGTCCTCAACGGTCACCTAAAAACATCAACAAAGCAAGGGTGAGTCCACCGACTCAGTAAGTACATAATAGAACGATAAACACTTCCTAAACATGGCATCAGTTTATCTAGCCATAGCATTCCCCACATGCATCATCCGGTTCACATTCTTATTTCAAGTTCTTTCATTAACATACCATTAGTGCAATGCAGCGCTACTCTACATGCTCATTTGCTCATCTCATTGCATATACCAGTATTGCCGAGTGAACACCCGTCGATGTTCACCCAAAATCTTGGGCCCGCCCATATCGGCACGGGGGTCTCTCCACTCCCGTGGAGGCCTATCGGAGTAGGTCTTGCGGAATCCACCCAGGTGGATCCCAGTTCTCATTTCATGAATGCACATGATGTGTATGCATGTATCCATTGTCATTGTCATTATCATTATCATTGTCATTAGTATCATCATGAGAAGGGTGGCATCGCTGCTCACCCCGCTCTATACCATGGCCATCATTACTTAACATTAACATGTCATGAAAACATTGCAATTTCATATAAGCATACTCATAGCATGGAACCATCGCATTTTACATAATACCCCCGGTCTACCACTCTACCATGCACTTGCCTGTTAACCGAGCGGAGCAAAACGACGTGCGGACAGCGTCGACTCGCGACCTCCACCTGGTCAAGCAGATAATCCGATTTACTGCATCTCAACGAACCAGAAATTAAATGGAAGTCGACGATGCTATATGCATAAACTGGTTCGGGCGTAAAACGCGCGGGTTTTCAGGGGTCTGCCGCGCGGCACCAAAACCCCCTATTGTTTCCTTTCCTTTTTCTCCTCTTTTCTTTTTTTTTTCCTTCTTTTCCTTTCTCTCTTTTTTCCCTTCTTTTCCTTTCTCCCCCTCTCTTTCTTTCTTTTTTTTCTTTCCTTCCTTTCCTCACCTACCCGGCCGGCCTCCTCCTTTTTTTCTTCATCTCCTGGCTCTCTCTCCCCACTCCATTCGCCGAACAGCTTTGCTCGGGGCAGCGTGGCGGCGCAAGACGCCGCGGCCCGGCGCCGCCGCCCCTCACCGCCGGCTACCCCTGCCTTCTCCTCTCGCCGCTCTATCCCCATCTCTCTCTCTCGCGTGCGGGACCGGCGGATGGCCCCTCCAGCGGCGGCAGATCGCGCGCCGGCTTTATCCGCCGCCGGCCGTTGGGCCCCGCCGCCCTCCTCGATGCCGCCTCCTCCTCTCCCTCTGCTCGGCCGGAGGCCCGGGCGGCACGGCGGCGCGCCTTGCCCGCCGCCGGCCTGCGCGGCGCCTCCCGCCTCCTCCTCCCGCGTCCCCCTCGCAAGACACCAACCGGCCGGCCCGACTCAGATCTGGGCGCGCGCGGCGGCGCATGGCTTGGGGCCGAGCTGGTAACGCCGGCGACTCCTCCCTCTCTCCCTCTATGCGTGCGTGGAAACTCACCTTGCTTACCTGGTGCCAACCAGAATGGTGTGGATGTGTGGTTGTTTTGGTGGGGAAGAAGAGGGGAGAAATGAGCTTGTGTTCTGAGGTTGGCTCTTACCTTGGCCGAAAGTGAGGAGATGGGAAATGAGCTTGGCTGCATGGTACTTAGTATATGTGGGCACGGTTGGGGGCTTGCCCTTGCATTTGTGGAATGACCGAATCGTCCCCACTTAATGCCCATGCCCCTCTCACATAGGCTGACTGCCCAAGGGCATTTTGGTCCACAGCTGTTGGTTTGGTTTCTACTGCAGCGGTAAGTCGGTAGAAGGTAAGGTAAGAATTTGCCGGATGATGAACACCCGGGACGCGAGATGGTGCCGACTATCTCTAGGCGGTCCGGGAACCTCTGAGAGCGCTAATTATACGGCTCTCTAGACGGTGCCGACCGTCCTGGGATGGTCTGGGAACCTCTGCGCGCGATACTAAATTGACACTCCAAGTAGTCGATGGGTCTGACGGCAAATCCCTCATTTATCTCTAATGTTCCCCTTTAGCATATAGTTTGTTGGGGTATTACATTCTACCCCCCTTAACAGAATTCGACCCCGAATTCTGGCATTCAACAATATGCACGAATGAACAAAATGCAATACTGCACATAACATTAACTTGTACCCATGGAGAACAAGTCCGGGTACTTCTCGCGCATGCGAGACTCCAACTCCCATGTCGCTTCTCGCTCAGTCTGATGAGCCCAAAGCACTTTAACATACTTTATCTTTTTATGCCTCAACACCTTCTCTGATTCCTCCAGAATCCGAACTGGACGGGACTCGAAGGTGAGGTCTTGCTTTATGGGCACCGGTTCTAACACAATCTCATGCTCTGGATCTCGCACATACTTTCTCAACATCGACACATGAAACACATCATGCACTCCTCGCAAGGAGTCAGGGAGATCCAAACGATATGCCAACTTTCCAATTCGTTCCCGAATTGGAAATGGCCCAATGTACCTCGGGCTAAGCTTCCCTTTGGTACCAAATCGCACTATGCCTTTAGTGGGAGACACCCTCAGGAGCACCTGATCCCCCACTTTGAACTCTAGTTCTCGCCTTCTGATATTTGCATAGCTCTTTTGCCTACTCTGGGCAGCTAGCAGATTCTGTCTAATCTCTGCCACTCGCTCTACTGTTTGTTGGACCCAATCCGGTCTCAAAACAGCCTTTTCGCCCACTGCATCCCAACACAGTGGCGATCTACACTTGCGCCCATACAAAACCTCAAACGGCGCTGCTCGAACACTGGAGTGGTAGCTGTTGTTATAGGCAAACTCCGCGAGTGCCAAATGATCCTCCCAGCTACCCTTCCAAGACAGAACACAGGACCTCAACATGTCCTCTAGTGTTTGAATGGTGCGTTCAGACTGTCCATCCGTCTATGGGTGGAAAGCAGTACTGAACTGTAGTTTCGTGCCCAGAGCGCCCTGCAAGCTCTCCCAGAACTTGGAGACAAACTTGGCGTCTTTGTCCGAAACTATGGTCTTAGGCACACCATGCAACCTTACTATTTCTCGCACATAGATGGGTGCCAACTCACTTGCTGAATTCGTGGTGCGAATGGGGATGAAGTGCGCGGACTTGCTGAACCGGTCCACCACTACCCAAATCGCATCCTTACCTCGCTGAGTACGAGGTAAGCCGACTACGAAATCCATGGTGATATCATCCCATGGCCACTGAGGAACCTCCAAAGGCTGCAATAGCCCAGCGGGGCGCTTATGCTCAGCCTTCACTTGCTGGCAAATCCCGCAAGACGCCACATACTTGGCGATATCCACTTTCATCCTCTTCCACCAGAAGTTCTTTTTAAGATCACGGTACATCTTGGTCTCACCAGGATGCACTGTGTACGGGGTACGATGAGCCTCTCTCAAAATTTCATCCTTGACTTGAGCCTTTTGCGGCACGCAAAGGCGGCCTTTAAACCACAATGCGCCTGACTCATCAAGGCTGAAATCCCCCGTTTTACCTTCATCAAGCCACTTCCTCACTTGCTGTAGCAACCGATCATGCAGTTGCGCCTCCTTTACCCGTTCTGGAATTGCTTATTCCAGAACAAATGCATTCACTGCGGCTTGTACAAATAAACAATAGGAAATTCCCATCCGTTCAAAGTCAGCAATGAGACAACCCAGAGAGGAAGGTGTCATCTTGCGACTAAGGGCATCAGCAACCACATTTGCCTTGCCCGGATGGTAGTGCAGAGTGAGATCATAGTTTTTAATCAACTCCAACCACCTTCGCTGCCTCAAATTCAGCTCCTTTTGAGTGAAAATATATTTGAGGCTTTTGTTGTCAGTGAAAATATCACAAGTCTCTCCATACAAGTAATGCCTCCAAATTTTTAGAGGAAAAACCACTGCGGCAAGCTCTAAATCATGGGTAGGGTAGTTCTGCTCATGCTTCTTCAACTGTCGCGAGGCATACGCGATCACTTTATTATCTTGCATGAGTACACAACCCAGACCCACTCGAGACGCATCGGAGTAGACCGTGAAATGCTTCCCTGGCTCAGGAAGTGTAAGTACAGGAGCAGTTACTAACTTCTCCTTCAGAGTGTTGAAACTGTGCTCACATTCATCGGTCCACTGGAATTTCACACCCTTCCGTGTGAGTTGGGACATTGGCTTGGCAATGAGAGAAGTGTCTTTTACCAAGCGCCGGTAGTAACCGGCTAGGCCAAGAAAACTTCTCACTTCTTTAACACTAGATGGCCTCTTCCATTCCACGACAGTGGAAATCTTGCTTGGATCAACTGAAACGCCTTCCTGGTTAATCACATGTCCCAGGAAGCTCACTTCAAAAATCCAAAACTCGCACTTCTTTAGTTTGGCAAAGAATTGATTCTTCCTTAGAGTCTCAAGCACGAGCCTCAGATGCTGCTCATGCTCTTCCTCCGTCTTGGAATAAATCAATATATCATCGATGAACACCACTACAAAGTCATCCAGATACTTGTGTAGCATACTGTTCATCATTTCCATGAAGACAGCAGGGGCATTCGTCAGTCCAAAGGACATGACTGTAAACTCATAGTGCCCATATCTTGTGGAGAAGGCTGTCTTTTCAATGTGTTGCTCGCGTACTCGGATTTGATTATACCCAGACTGTAGATCAATTTTGGAGAACACCTTGGCTCCTTTCAATTGATCAAACAGGTCCTCGATGTGAGGCAATGGGTATTTATTCTTGATGGTCACCTGATTGAGAGCACGGTAATCTATACACATGCGCCAACTCCCATCCTTTTTCTCAGTGAATAGGACAGGGGCTCCCCAAGGTGACACACTGCGACGAATCAAGCCTTTGGACAGCAACTCGTCCAACTGCTTTTTCAATTCCTCTTGCAAGGGTCGTGCCAAACGGTAGGGAGACATGGAGATAGGTCTTGTGCCAGGAACAAGATCAATTCTGAACTCCACATCTCTCTTGGGTGGCATACCCGTAAGCTCTTCAGGAAACACATCGGGATACTCACGCACCACAGGAATATCCCCAATGTGCAACTGCGCACTTGGCTTCTCCGTAAGGGCTAGAAGTAGCCCAGACTTCATTGTACGTCGTCTAGGGAACAGGCTGGCCAACACGAAGAGGGAACACGTGGGCGCATTCCCCTGAAAGATTATCTCCTTCCCCGAAGGAGCTTGCAAAGTGACTGTCCTCCAGAAGCAGGAAATCACAGCTTGGTAGCGATGTAACCAATCCATGCCGAGGATAACATCAAATGGCTCTAACTGAATCACCATAAGGTTGGCAGCAAATTCCTCGCCATCTATTGCAACCACACAGCCAGAGCATACCGTGGAGCTAGCAAGGATTCCCTTTGGTGTACTAACCACAACCAATTGGGAAATTTGCTGAACACTCAGCTTGGCTTTCCTAACAAACTCCCGGGACACAAAAGAATAGGTAGCACCAGAGTCGAAAAGAACAAGGGCTTCACATGAGTCCACTAACAGGGTACCTGTCACAATGTCAGGCCGACCCGCAGACTCAGCAGCAGGCAGTGAGTAGACTCCGGGTGGTGTCGGGGCGGCGAGAACCCCAACGCTCTGCTGTGGCGGCAACGGAACTGGAGGTGATGTAGAATGCTGGAATGGAGTCGGTGTAGGATGCCAGTAGTACCCGGCGGGTGGAGCCCAGGATAAAGGAGGCTGCGGCACAGGGGCAGCCGCCATCATCTGGACAGACCCCCGAGGTGACGTATTTGAGGAAGAGGAAGATACTGGCTCCCACTTGATGATGCTAGCGGGATTCTGTCGGCAAACCCGCTCCATATGGCCCGATCGGCCACAATGCCGACACTCCCCCATCCAAGTGCACTCGGCAGCACGGTGCCCACCTCCACACTTGAAACAGATCATGCCCTGCCCTGGGGCCGGACGGTAAGCTGGGGTCGTCGATGAAGAACGAGGCGCCGAAGAAGACGTCCTCGCAGACTTGGACTTGGACGATTGTGGGGGACGCTAGCCCCACTTGGACTTCTTAGGAGCAGGCGCGAGCGAGAGGCAGCAGCGCGCGAGCTGGGGCGGCGTTCGGCAATGAGAGGGGAAGGCACGCCGGGAGGCGACGACGGCGGCTACCGACGATGGCTTGCGTGGGCAACAACAGTACTGGGTGACGGTGAGGCGCGACCGGAGGAGCGGCAGCGCTGGCGACGCTAGCGGCTTTGTGACGGAAGCAACGTCATCAACAGCAGGGGCAGCGAGGAGCGGCAGCGCCGGCGGCGCTAGCGGCTTTGAGACGAAAGCAGCGTCGTCAATGGAAGGGGCAGCGAGGAGCGGTGACACCGGCGGCTGGTCGACGGCGCCATGCGCGTGGGGGAAGACGGCGACGGCTGCCGGAGGGCGAAGAGCGATGGCGCCGGGGCTGGTGAGCGGTGGCGACGACGGCTACGCGGGCGACGGCAGCAGCGCGAGGGGAGCAACAAAGACGCAGTGAGCACAGGGAGAGAAGCGAAATGGCTTTTGCCTCTCCTCCACCGGCCCTACTCTTATAGGGCTATATGTGGTGGGTGGGCCAAATCTTTGGCCTGTATTACACAAGTGGTCTGTGCACATGTTGTTAACATTGAGAGACCTCATATGCAATTTCTTCTCTGCTCTGTGAGATTTTGGTGCCTTTTGGGGTCTTGCACTTGCCACAATAAAGTGCCTCACTCTTTGCACTTTGACCGATGAGATACACCATGGTTTTGGTCGGTGGTGTGGATGGTGCAGATGATATTGATCTTATTGTTACTACTATGATATGAATGGCAACTGTCTTTAGCTTTTCCACTCCTCACCACACCATCCACTCAAGATCTGCTAAAAGCAATTGATCATTTATTGATATATATGCTTTGCACTGATAGTATTATTACTAGCTGCCTTGTTTTCCTTTGAAGATCACTTAGTGATATGCATGTTTTGGTGACAATTTATTTGATTTTTTTCAGATATAATCGTGACCTCATTAAATTTTCTTGTGTAGAGAAATGACTATTGTGGCTCTATGGCGACCACATGTTACTGAATTTGATGCCGAAGGGCTAAAAGCTACCAGCGTTAATGTTCCCATAGTTGTCCTCTTCGTAGGATCTATATCTAACCTGCATGATGGTATTGTGCCGCCTCTTCCTTAATTATTACAGTTTCTTTTTTTCCTTTGTCATCCATATATTGGCAGGCTGATTTTCATCATCTTTATTTTCAATATGCCAGGCAAGCTTTCCCTTCAAGGAAGCACAATTTGCCAGAGGTATCCCAATGCTCCCCTACCAGAGATTGCTAGTTTGCACAATAGGTACACTTGTGTACAACTGTTTGTGAATACATGTTTTATGACTAAAATACTCAGTAATACCAACGTTTTTCATTCTTTCATTATTAGTTTTGCCGGTATACCCCATGATATCAGATGGTTTGTGAAACGAACCAAATATTTAAAAAATTGAGAATTTCATTTTGATTTTGATTCCTTGAGCTTCCCCAGCCAATTCTCCTCTAAACCACCTCATCCAAGCTTCAAGTTTCGTGCTGCTTTGCCTCAAGGGCTGGAGTTTGCACCGGCAGTGTGCTTCAACCGAAAATATCGCCGCCGCCCTCTGTTTTCTTTGCCGCTGTCGTCTTCCTCCTGCTTGTTCTCACGCCTTCGCGCTCTCTCTTGCCGCGGCCATCCCTATACCACATGTTAGAGACCGTACCACTCCCCTGTCACCTCTCGTGACTGTCACCCCGCTGCCACGGCCCGCCCATCGCCCGCTCACGATTGTTTCCCAGTGCTCACAAAGACACTCGCCGACCGACACCATCCGCACCTTTTGACCACCACTATGAGTAGCTCGAGGCAGCCATGATCACCTGCTCTGCCAGCCGCACCGTGCCTACCCGAGCGTTCTCGGCCATGCCACGTGCCGCCGTCGCCTTGGCCGAGCTCCTGTGCCGAACTGCCTCCACGGCACTATTTAAGCAACCGAGGCCCTCTAGTCGAAGGCAACACGCCCCAGAGCCAGCTGAACACCTCCCAAGCCTCCGCCATCCCCTCCATTGCTGACAATTGCCAAAAGCCCCAAACGTAAGCCCTAACTCGAATCCACGTCTCCGAGCCACCGTTTTCCAATTGCCTTCACTAGTAGCTTCCCCCAAGCTCCCAAAAACAACCCCCGAACCATCGGCTTAGCTCCTCAAGCCCTCATTCCCAAGACCGAAGCGCCAACACCAAGAACCACCTCCCGTGGCTGCCCAGCCCGGCCTCTTCAGCTTAAATCAACCCTTCCACGAGCTTGCCCGAGCCCCGTAAATGCTTAAACACCAGCCCGATCGCCCGAAGAAACCCTCCGCCACCCACACTATTCAAATCGACCGCAGAGAAGAAGAGCTCGCCGCCAGCGATCGCCGACTCTCCCATCCCGGCCGACCCCCAAAATGGAACCCTGGCAACCTCAGCAACCCAGCCATGGCCCCAAAATCCATCGCAAGCCACCCTAGCTCCGCCACCACCGCCGCCGCTTTTCTTTTTTTCGATGCAGCGTGTTGGTGGAGAAGATGAACAAGAATCGCACGCATCGCTCATCTCGACCCATTAACCGTTTAAACCGAACCCGCAGTGAACAGTTCCAACCCGTTAAGCATAGTAACCCCAAAACCCATTACTGTTCACCTGAATCCCAAAAATACATATTTATATCCATTTTGACCGTTTCGAGCCCACCGACCCATTTCTCAGTCCCATTTCACCTTTTCAACCCTCCTAAAAGTCCAAAACCCTATTTTTATTTGAATTTCTTTAATTTTCTTTTTATTTGTTTTCTTTCTTCCTCGCTCAGTCCTTTGAGCTCAGAATTGATTTATTTTCTCCATTTTTGCGTTAGCTCCTGACGTTAATTTCCAAGAAGACCAAGGAGGAGAAATGCAAGCTCAAGGACTAGAAGAATACGAACTTATTGAAATAGTGAATCTGCAAGGCAAGTCACATGTCTTTGATTATATTGAACCTACATTCCTTTAATTATTTATTTATCAGTATTTTCATTATGTTATTTGTGCACCGTTATTTTATGTACAAAAGATGTTTGGAATGACATGATATTACCTAATGTCCTACCACCCAAAAGAGCCCTGTTTAATTTGATGGCCATATTCACCTTGATAAAACTTAGTAATATTAAAAGTATTATAAATATAATCACAGCAGATTAGGAACTCAACAATCTTTTATTACTAAGAGTCTTGGCATTTTGCCGATAGAATTTTAAAAGTGAATCTAGGATAAGAAGATATCACGGGGAGCCACGAGATGGCTTAAGCCCATGATCTTACCCTAGGGCGAAAGTTCAATATGAAATAGAGGCAGTGCCGCGGGCACTAAAATATGAGTTTGTGAGTAGAAGTCGCTTCAGTGAAAATATAAGGACTTAGACCCTTATGCTAAGTAAAGAACATAGCAACCGCTCAACCACAAGTGTTGACTTGTCAAACCTGGTTTAGTAGCTGCTCAGATCGATTGAATATATACAATAAAGATATAATATACTGTTCTAAAAAAGGGAACAGCCGGCTAAAGATCGTGGTATGGAAACAGTAAAACCATACTTTCACAACGGTAGGCTCCACTCTGTCAAAGCCGCCGTATTCCGTGACAGAGGGTCCATGGTCTATCGGGTAGAGGCTACATAAAGAGATGAGCAGTGAAACAACCTTGTTTTCTCAACTCAGTCATGAGGGTTGAGAAATCTTGTGGGTAAAGTTAGGCAACTCTACAGAGTCATTTACAAATGGTATTCGAATACACCATGCATCCGGTATATGAAGCTATGTTTAATGAGTGATTCCAATAGTGAAGCATAAGTAGATTTGAAAATTGTTTTGGAAATGTGGAATTCTGTTAATCAAGTTTGGAAACCCCCCAAATACCTTAAGAGGTTTATGTTTAAAGACAAAAGTGTTTACAAACAAAACTGCATCCACATAAAATAATAAACTGCCTTACCCCTTTCCATGGCAAACCCTTGCATATAGTTAAATAACATTTCCCATGTGATTTGTTGAGTACGGTTGGTTGTACTCAGTTTTGCTCTATTTCCCCAACACAGAAATCATAAGAAGAAAGGGAGTTACTAGTTTCTGTGTTAGGGTTACGGCCGCACTCAAGCGTTCCTGTGAAGTTTTCTTTGGCTCTTCTGAATGCAAGTTAAGTTTTGGGCTTGGACGCCCTTAAAATTGTTAAAATTGACTGTTAAGTCTTATTTTAATCAAATTAACTCCTTTTAAATGTCCGTGAGCAGGCATGATACTCTTTCTGTCCGTAACAGAACTCCTGGGCTGTTACGGATGGTAATGACGCTCCTGTTTCCAAAAACGGTGGCGTTACAGTTTGCCCAAAGGCCAGCACAGGAAGAACCCAAGAGAACAACAGTCGTCGAACTTTCAGATGTGGATGCGCACCATGCTATAGTAAGCACATCCCATTCACCTTTGTACACTGTTCAATTACTCTCTATTATGAATGATTCAGTGACAAAAAAAAGGGGCATTAACCTAAACAGGGCCTTGCCTATATTGTGGATATAGATATCAAAAGCCTTGTTCCAAATGAAAATTGGTGGCACATGGGGTTGTAGATCCTACAAGAGAATAGTGTATCCAATCCATAACAAATACAACTGGCCACGATGTCTACTCATCACAGCAGAGCCAAAGTAATTTCCCATCTATAACATACTATTCTTTATAAAATAGCATGGACCACTGTAATATATATTTCATGCTCATACATTTCCAAATTGCTACATTTCAGATATAAGATAGCTGTTCTTGGCATGGATCCTTCAATCATTGGAAAAGACGATGCGCCCATAGTTGAATTCGTCTTCTTTGGCGATATGGGCAAACAATTAGTTGTGGTCCTACTTTAGCTTTGACAGTGGTTGCTGCAGGTGCCAAAGTATTCATACCCCAACAAATAACAAGGTTGTATGGCCGTTGCTATAATCTTAGAGTCAGTGGCTCACGTGGATCATTACAGAGGGTCAAAGCCTCATTACTTAATCTCAATGGCAGTAAACCTGAACTTAGAAATAAAATTGATGGATGTGGTAACTGCATACCTTTATGGAAACTTAGATTCAAAAATCTATATGAAGATACTTGAAGGTATCCCTGTCTCGAACCAAGACAGAGCAAATAGAAATCTGTACAGTGTGAAACTTAGGAAATCACTGTACGGACGTAAGCAATCAAGCAGGATGTGGTACAATCGCTTAAGCGGCTTTCTACGTAAGAAAGGCTACACGGACAATAAAGATTGTCCCTATCTATTTATACGAAGATCCCAGAAAAGATTTTGTATAATCTCAGTATATGTAGATAATCTTAATACCATCAGGACCATGGAAGTAGAGGTGAAAACGGATCGGATAGTTTCCAACCGATCTGGATGAAAACAGATACATATTGTGTCGGATCGGATTTTCTTCGGATAATTCTCGAATCGAATACGAATACGGATTTTTTTATCAGATACAGATACAAATACAGTAGGTCTGATATCCGGCGAATACAGATACGAATACGAATTATCCGGATAATACAAAAACGGATATCCGGGATTTCAGCCCGACATTGCCCAGCCCAAGGCAACCTCTCTCATCTCCCCTGCTACCAGCCCACTAGCCCAACCAAGCCATAAGCCTCCATTACCATTAGGCATTAGGTTCCTTAAGTCATATTAAATTACAAGCACCACTAGCAAATATTTATGTTTGTTAAAAAATAAATTTAATATTGTCGGTGGATTAAAATTTGTACCGATTAAATTGATGTACTCCCGTTTAAATCATGTTGACGCAAATTTAAATACTTAATTAATTTATTAGTCACATGTAAATGGTAGAAATCTATTAAGAATTATTTAGGACTTTAGAAAAAATTAACTGCCACTTGAAGATTTAAAATCTGTACAACGGTATGACTATTGTGGATAAAAATACTTATGCTTGTTTAAATTTCATGAATGTTTTGACAAGATAAACTATTTGTGTGTTTTCATTCATTTTGGACGTATAGTTTAAGGTGTTTTTCATGTTTCGATAAATATTCATGACCGTATTCGTTTCGATTCGTATTCGCTCTGTATATGTATTCGATATTATCGTATTTGTATTCGTATCCGAGGTATCCGTATTCGTATCCGCATCCGACAAAAAAATATGAAAACAAATATGGTAGAGACATTATCCATCCGTATTCGATCCGTTTGCATCCCTACATGGAAGACATAAAGGAAACAAGTTCTTACCTTGAGTTAGAATTTGAAATGAAAATTTTGAGTAAAACCAAATACTACTTAGACCTGTAGCTCAAGCATGTCCTTGAAGGAATATTAGTACATCAGTCAGCCCACGCTCAGAAGGTGTTAGAAATGTTCGACTTCGAGAAGGCATACCCATTGAAAGTACCGATGATCGGGAGATCTTTACAGTAAGACAAGGATTCGTACCGACCTAGGGAAGAGGGGAAGTCCTGGGACTGAAATTCCCATACTTAAGTGCAGTAGGAGCACTTATGTATTTAGCAAACTGTACTAGACCGGACATTGCATTTATCGTAAACCTATTAGCAAGGTATAGTGCAGAATCTACCAAAAGGCATGGACAGGGAATAAAGGACATCTTCCGATACCTCCAAAGAAATAAGGATCTTCGGTTATTCTATAGAAAGAACCAAGACTTGAATATAACTGACTATGCAGATATTGGGTACCTGTTAGACCCGCATACCGCAAGGTCACAAACAAGCTATGTATTCCTATGTGGTGGAACTGCAATTTCATGGAAATCGTCTAAGCAAAGTCTTGTAACGACTTTGACGAACTACTCAAAACTCATAGTGATGTATGAAGCCGCACGAGAATATGCTTGGCTCTGACGAATGATTCACCACATCCAGCAGTCATGTGGGATGAATATCATGCAAGCTTCCACAATTATCTATGAAGATAATGCAGCTTGTGTTGCACAAATACAGATGGACTACGTGAAGAGTAATCTCACAAAGCATATTAACCCCAAGTTCTTCTATGCTCACGAATTACAAAAGATGGATGAAATTAAGGTACTACATATTAAGTCATGTGAAAATTTTGCAGATTTATTCACTAAGTCACTCATAGCATCTAGTTTTGAAAGATGCGTACGAGGAATTGCAATGAGAGACTTAGAGAAGTGCATAATTTAGGGGGAGATTTTTCTCAAGCTCGTTATTAAAACTTGATCATGAAGATCGAGTACCCAAAGAATAAATCCTGAAGATTAAATAAAATTGGGTGGATTGTACTCTTTTTCCCTTGACGAGTTTTCCTGAAGTTTCTCAGCCAAGGTTTTTAATGAGGCAATTCATGCAACACAGCATAACATGTATCATGTACTCTTTCTCCAAATTTTTTTCACTACGTTTTTATGGAGTTTTGATGAGGCATGAACGTGTCAGATGAGTGCCCAAGGGGGAGTGTTAGGAAATCTGGGCCTAGGCTTGAAGCCTTGGCCCATGGTGGGCACCTCACCACTAGGCTATAAATAGGAAGTGCTATTGGCTATTTTGTACATGCATGAGAAAGAAAAAGCAATAAAGAAATACCAAGAGTTCTCCCTATCTCTGTGTTTCAATCTACTATTTCATCTTCTGTGATTGATCTGTCTATTTGCATAGGAGAGAAATCGATCGAACTGGACTCGCTAGCGACAATTCCTTAATAGTTTAAAATTAATTCTGCATGCATCAGCAGCTTTTGCGGGCCTGCATGTTAACCCGAGACTTTCATCATGCATGCATGCTGCGTTAGGTAGCTACCAGATACATGCACAATGAAGATTAGTTACTAGTCGTAGCTATTGGAAATGCTTATGAGGAAAGATTCTGGAGTCTAAATCCATTCCCAATTGTTTTTCCCTTATATGAGCCATTACATATCCACAAGAATGGGCCAGCCCAAGACGCTTCACACACAGCCCACCATTCTCCCTCAAGATAGATGATAGATGTGTATCTGAGAGACCATGTGGAGGTAACCCCATGTTGTGATGAGTAATTGACGCTTGTTTTAGAGAGTTTGAGTTTGTTTTGGGTATTTCATGCTTGAATACCTTATTCTGATGCTAATGTATGATTATACTGTTTTGAGCGGTGCTATGTGATGTTTTCTTGTCTGTGATGGATGCAGGACTTTGAAGCTAAGTCATGGCGAGGCATGAGATGGCCGGACTAGGCACAGGCGGTGCTGAGGTCGAAGCGGTCGGGATATACCAAAGACGGTGAGGGTTCAAGGTGGTTGCAAGGCATGGATAGCAAGAAAAGAGGAAACTTCCAGGAAGAAACGTGAGGGGCAATTTGGTAAAATTGACTCAGGCTTGAGGAAGCGGGTTTGGTTGAAGCTAATGGATAAAGTGCTGGAAGTAGTTGGTGTTAATGGGTAAAAATGGATGTAAACCCGGTAACTTGAGGCTATATAAGGAGATGCTAGAGCTCAGGAGCAATATATAGTTTTTTCTTGTGTCTATTTTCATTCTCTGTTGAGGGGTTGTTGGGCAGAGCAGAGTTTGTTTTGCTTTTTGTCTCCTCTCTGCTTGGGTTGTTAGGAAGCCCTGGTTTTGGTTTTCTCTTTTGCATGCGCTGCTCAAATTGTGAGAGAAGGATGTAGTGACTGTAAACAAATTATGTAATCATTTATCTCTCTGAATTCAATTGTGAAATCTTGTGTTCGAGATGGTTTGGTTGTGTGTTTTTTCTGTTTTCTTCGCTTCAGTTCTGCACTCTGTTCTTCTCTGCCTCCTTGGTTTTGAGTGATTCCTTGATTGAGTAGCTATAAAATTGTTTTGCTCAGAACTGGGATCTTCATCAAAGCCATTTGGTTAGCTTATTCCTGAGAGCAAACCTTTTATTAGCCGCATTCTTCCCAAGAGATCATTTGCTAGCCTTCCTCTGTTTCATTAAATTCTAGGGTTTACTGTTTCTAGAGGCAGAGGAGTTGTGTTCTCTTGTTGTCGTGACAAAAAGAAGCATTAGCTTTGTGTTCTTTTGGTCTGAGGATATCTCTCTGTTGAATTGATCTCTTTTCAGTTTTCAGTTCAGCAATTACAGTGATTTCTGTGCTCTGTGCTCTCAGCAGCTTCGGTTCTTTGCCTTCCTGCAGAGCTGCCTGTTTGATACGAATTTTCCCCCTGAGGTTGGATGGATATTTGGTGTGAGTTTATGTTTCATTAACCTGAGAAGCGCAGCTGTTGTCTGATCCTCTCTTTGTTTGTTTCTTCTCTATTGTATTCACTGTGTCGTTTATTTTTCGATCTCTGTTTTTAGCCTGGCTGTCTTCATCCATCTAATTTCTCTAGTTTTCGGTCTCAATCTGCAGCCTATGGTCTACTAAGCATTTCGGTCAGATCAGTGAAGTTTCTTCAATCCGTTTTCGGTTTGTATCTTTAGTGTTCGGTCTGCAGTGAATTCTATTTTCGGTTCCTCGTCAGTACTTCTGTGCCGACAGCATTCAGTCCTTTTGTCTCCTGTTTTCTTCAGGTTCCTGATAGTTTCTCTTTTCTGTTTGCTACACTTTCCAATCTTGCTTTTCTTTTGTCTGCTGTTTCTGTTTCTGATCTGCTCAGGTTTGTTCAAGCTAGTCTGTCTCTTTTTGGTCTTTTCAGTTTTTCGGCCATTTCAATTTGTGTAGCTTCCGGTCTGTGTTTGCTTCTTCAGAGAAGACTTTGTCAGCCTTGCTTTTCAGTGAATGGTTCAGGCAAGTCTTCTTTGGTGCATCCAGTCCTTTTCTATTTTCGGCAAAGCTCATTTCTGCTTAATGTTATTTCTTTCATTTTCTGTGAGCATTCAATCATGTTGCTTCGTGGCTTTTTCGGCCAAGCTTGTTTCAACTCTTTTGTCAGTCTGATTTTTGTCTTCCAGTAAGCATCTATCTTCGTAGCTTCTGTAGCTATCGGAGAAGAAGACTGTGTGAATACTCAGGGCGGTTTGAAGGCACCATTCACCCCCCTCTGTTGCCGTTTCGATCCTACAATTGGTATAAGAGTCGGTTAGCTCTTCCATAAAGATCTTAACCGGTCTGTGAGCCATGGCGACAGACAAGTATTCCACCAAGCCCCCTATCTTCGATAGGATCGATTATCCCTTCTGGAAGAGTAGGATGGAGACCTACATACAGGCTCAGGGCTATGCCATTTGGAGAAAGGTGAAAACGCGATATGTTGTTCCTACCGATGAGAGCATCAATGTGGCAAACATGCCCGATGTTGCGGCGAATGCTAAGGCGAGGAACATCATAATTTAAGGTCTTAGCAGAAGTGAATTTGATAGCATTTCTCATCTCTCGTCGGCCTACGACATTTGGGTGACCCTCGATGCATATCATGAGGGCACCACCCAGATCAAGACGGTACGACAGGACCAGTACAAGCGAAATTACAACAAGTTTGAAATTCTCACTGGAGAGTCCCTTGATGAGTGTTTTGCGAGGTTTCACAAGATCTTGAGCAACCTTCGAGCAGTCGGTCTCACATACCCTGACTCAGACAATGCTCAACAGATGCTCTCTGCTTTAGATTTGCGTGTTTGGGAGATGAAGGTGACCACCATCAAGAACACGACCGATCTTTCGACCCTGACTCTTGACGCGCTATATTCACGCCTCAAGACTCACGAGACTAACATTGTCTCTTGCAAGTCGAAATCGCAGTCGATGGCATTGGTCACCGATCCCAGTCCTGCTTCTGGTGTTTTCTCTGATAATGCTACCGGTTTTTCCTTATCTGCTCTCTGTGAAGTCACCGATGATCAATTAGAGCAGCTACCAGAGGACCAATTAGCCCTTCTAGCCAGAAATTTCTCCCATGCATACAAGAGAGTGAGGGACAGAAAGAGAGGAGGGCCCGTGATCTGCTTCGAGTGTGGTGGCCCCAACCACATTTGGGCTAATTGAGTGCCTCGATTTCCCTTCCCCATGTGCCTTGTTGAATCCCTGAGCCATCCTGTCACCAGTAGAGCTATGCATGCCTTTCCTGTGTTGTGTCCTGGGAAGAATCACTGAGCCTTGACGCTCCATCGTCCCTTATTAAGCCCACCCAAGTGCATCGTTTCCTTCCCTAAAGCATTTCATCTCCATTTTGCCACTTCCCAGCGCTTCTCCTCCACTAGAGCACCTAGGATGTGTTCGTCGCTTTTGGCTCTAGTGCATGCCTGTAGCCATGCTCCAGCATGGCCCGATCCCTTTATGTGAGCTCTGTGCTTTCTATTTTGCGTCACCTTGCGC
Organism: Dendrocalamus sinicus; assembly: GCA_036346575.1. Taxonomy (NCBI): domain Eukaryota; kingdom Viridiplantae; phylum Streptophyta; class Magnoliopsida; order Poales; family Poaceae; genus Dendrocalamus; species Dendrocalamus sinicus. Next base: position 130,018 of record JAYEVI010000219.1, read on the forward strand.
CTAATGGTCACCTCTTTCAACAGTGAATCATCGAGCCCGGATCGTCTTCCTCTGCTCTGGCCAAACTTCATCGCTATGCGATTTCTTCCCCTCCGGTGAGTTTCCCGTTGATTCATCATGTTTGAACCATCCTTGCCTCTAGTCTGAGCCAGTGTGCTCCTATTTTCTAGTAGAGCCTTGCCCAAGAGCTGTGCCATTGTTGGCAATCGCTGTCGTAGTTCACCGCTGCCCGGTCACCTCGGACCTCCTTGTTGTTGGCTAAACCGTTGTGATCCTAGTAAGCTACTGGTCCTTATGCACGTCTCGCCTCAGCTTATCTCCTCTCCTCCTGAGTTTAGCATCATTTCCCTTTCTTTGATCTTCAGCAAGGTTGCCATCGAGCCTTTCCTGTCAAAGCATGAGGAGCCAAACCATGCTGTCATCTCTGTGACCCAGACCCCTCTGACATCTTCCATCACTTCTTCACCCCTTAATGCCACCGGAGCCTCATCTTAAGCAAAGCCCCAATCTACGCCATCGCCTTTCTCTAACCGCCGACCACTGTCGTCCTCTTTCGAGCCCTGCACCTAGTGCGCAAGCCTCACCAGCACCTCCTCTTTCGATCCCGCACCTCACTGCCCTCCACCGTGCCACGTAGCACTGGTGACCATCAGTCCTCTCCATCATCATCGCCGTCGAACCACGTGGCAGCCAAACCATCACCATGTCAGCATGTCTGAGCCAAGTCAGCACCCATGCATGGGCTTGCGTGGCATTGCTTCGTCAGCCGTGAGCCCAGTCCACTATGAGCCATGCGCTTTTTCTGTGGACTCGGTCCATAGATGTGGGCCCACATGTCAGTGACTCAAAACATTTTCTTTTGAAAAAATTAAAACCTGACGAGTAGGCCCCACCTGCTAGTCTAATGATGCATAAAATCCAGATTTTCCTTTAGAAAGAAGAATAGAAATAAAAATAAAAATATTGCACATCATTTTCTCTATCATTTTTTAGGATTTTCTCTCCCGACAAAACTTCGAAAGCTCATAACTTTTGCATTCGAACTCCAAATTGAATGATATTTATCTCTAAAATTTTATATAATCATGCTATTTCATCATCCACAATTGGTATGATTAACTATGGAATTTTATAATAAATATAAAATAGAGTTGCTTAGCCATGCATAGTTGTCAGTATATTGGACGATCGGTTGGTTACACTTTCAAAATATGGATTGGTTATGTTGCTGGACCAACATGGTCACTCTTGATACTTTACTTAGGAAACAAAACTGAAAACTATGGTTTTAACTTGGGCAAGATATTTATATAACTTGTGTGCGAGAGGAAATTCGCATGTAGTGATTTGATGGTGGAGACTATGTGGATATAACTTATGGTGCAAAAGGATACTGGCATATAGTGGTTGGTTGTTGGAGGCTCTCGCCAGAGTTGGTTAAGAACCGTGAACTTATTTGTTGCTGATTTAAGCCTTACGTACAACCACAAGCGTCTTTGTGGGAAGGCCCTAGCATAATAGTTGTTTTGAGTCAAATCTTGCACCCGTGGCTGATCAAAGTTGTGTGAGTACCAGAACGATGGCTCGAGGTGGTTCCTGTCATAGCCGCTGACACAACGGTGGATTCTTCAGGGTTCAATGTGTTCTAACTCTCGAGGACTAAAATTCATTAAGAGGGGTAATGTTGGAGTCGGGCAATGTAAAAGACTTGTTATGATCTAGTGTTGGCCACATTGTTTGTGTCTTGTGGGTAAAGTATACAATCTCTGCAGATTGTAAAATCTATTAGAGTAGTCATAACTCCAATTATGGACAAAGCTTTGTGATGTCACTAAGGTTAGGCTTATGTTTTCAAAACTTCGTTGAAAAATGGGAGGTATCCACTTTTGAAACTTGGTCATGGGTATGTAAAAGTTATTTCTTGTGGCTATATAGGGCCAGTTGTGATTTATGCTTATGTTACTTACTTGTTACTTTGTATCAAATGTCAATTGAACTTTATATCAAATGTCAATTTCTTTTACAACTTTTGTTTTCAATCTATTATTCGTTATCATAAATAAAAATAGGTTTTTACAAAATAAACTATATTAGACAGCCATATTTGTCTTAACTTGCATTCTATATAATTTTGCTATAAAGTCTTATGGAGTACATTTTATTCTCACAGTTGCTTGTTAAACACTATCAAAGCACGAAAATGAAGATCTCCAGATTTGTTACTTTCACGCCGCTGGTATCGACGAAGACAATGTCATTTGCTAAGATTTAACTCAAGTTAGTTAGCTGTTGTGGGCCATGTCATGCTTGGTAGAATCTTTATCTCATTTATCATTATTTCCGTTGCTATTTACTTGTCATGTGAACTATTTGGTTGGTTGGCTCTTTTATCAAAAACTTAATTATATAAGCCTATTTTCGCATATTTATTATTAAACGATATTCTATTTTTTCATATGTGTATGGATATGATATAATATTATAATATATATGTGCTAATCACTAATTACAAGACTAGCATGATAAACATAAGGTTTAAAATTAATTTTCTAGATCCGACAAGAGAGGATGCCACTAGCCTACTACTACTTGTGGATGGGATTACGGAAGACGAAGCATCGCAATAAACAGTACTCAGCGGACCGCGCTCGCCTCTTCGACTCAAGAGCGCCGTCCACCTAAGAGCAAGGCTAATAATACAGCCTTCAGCTGGCTGTATAGACACTTACAGTCCACTTATCAGTCCATTCATATAGTAGTTTACAGCCACCAAGGTCAGATGACCCACCTCTTTCTCTCACAAAGTTTCTTGGTTCTTGTGCTTCAGCTGGCTGTAAACTGACAGCCCACCTCTCTTCTTTCTCCTCCTCTCTCTCCTCCACCTCAGCATACAGCCTACTAACAGCCTCTTAGGGCAAGTACAATAGAAGAGGTGGCTGCCACCTCTAGGACTAGCCACATAAGCAAAAAGACTACATGTGGCTCATGTGGAGGTAGCTAATACAATGAGTAGAGTAGAGGTTACCTCTACTAAAGCACTCAAACATTTAATACTTACATAAATATATCAGGGGTCACCTCTTGCATGAGGGGTAGTTTATCTCTATCTCCTCGTATAATGTGCTAGAGGTCACCTCTTGCATGAGGGGTAGCTTGCTTCTCTTTCTTTTTTTCTCTCTCTTCCACTTAGGATTGTGCTGATGTGAATTTCACTAGAGGCAACCTAGTCAGCACCATTGTACTTGCTCTTATTATACTTGCTCTAATAACAGCAGGGCGCTAGCGTCTCTTCGACTTAACTAGCCTTCCGTTTGATTTCCTCGCGTCCCCACAAACTTCTAGCAGCAGTATAAAGAGCGCGCTTCGTCTTCTAGCCTTCCTCCGGTGAGGATAAACACATTCCATTTGTGCCCGTCGAGTGAAGCTAAGCCCGGGAAGGTGAGCAGCCGATGCGTTTGAGAATTTTACGTGTGCTTTCTTTAGCTCCTTCCCTCCTGCCGTCCCTTCACTTCTGCCTCTCCTATCCCGCAGCGCTCCGTTCGACGGAATGGCTCACAGGAGCAGGACCAAGAAAGCGTCCGTGTCCTGCAGGGAGGACCGGCTCAGCGCCCTGCCGGACGGCGTCCTCCAGCACGTCCTTGGCTTCCTTCCGGCGGTTGAGGCGGTGCGAACGAGCATGCTCGCCCGTCGCTGGCGCCACCAGTGGAGGTACATGCGCCGCCTGCATATCACGGCTTGGGAGAGCGACAGTGATATGAAAGATTTCGTATACCCTCTGCTGCTCCTCTGCGGCCATGGCTCGACTCTTGATGAGGTCCGGTACGAATTTGACCCAAGCTTTCACAAAGACGACACGCACACCAACTCTTTTATCCGACTTGCTTTGTTGCGCCAAGCTCGGATTCTCGCTGTCGAGCCTCTGGGCGATCTCGTCACACTGGACCACCCTCCTCTTGTCTCCGGGCATTTGAGAAAATTGAAGCTCAGTTGTGTGGTGTTGGAAGGCAACATTCTTGATTTTGCAAGCTGCCCAGCATTGGAGGATCTCGAGATGGCAGATTGCTTTTTATACGCTGACAGGATCTTGTCCCAGTCTGTAAAGCGTCTGAGAATCAAGAATGGCCGTTTTGGCTTTAGTTTCCGGACTCGTATTTCTGCCCCTAGTCTCGTTTGGCTGCAACTCGATAATATCGATGGTAAGCGTCCTTTGCTTGAAAGCATGCCTTCATTAGAAACCGCATTTGTCAGACTTATCTACTACTACCAAGATTACTGTCACAAAGGTGATTTTGGGGAAAGTTGTGGCATTTGTGCTAATTGTTCTGGTGAAGACGACCATAACGGTGGCTGCGTGCTTCTTGGTGGTTTGTCGAGCGCTATTAATTTGGAGTTGATAGCTGACTCTGGATCGGTATGTACTGCCATCTTATTTCTTATTTCACTAGTGTTGCTTTTTAGTCCTTAGTTTCTTTTCAGTATATGTATCTATCTTTAGATATTGATGACTTAACAATTAGTATTCACGATCATCACCACCGGGTAGGCTTTTAAATAATCTTTGGTTCAGTGATATGAGCACATGAGATAGTTGGCCTGTTAGGTTTTTGGGATATTCTTGACATAAAAATGCTTGTACTACTGTGCTTTGAGTTCTTACATAATTCTAATTAAGAATGCAATGTGAATATGCGATATTCATAATAACCATGGACTCCATTTACTCATGGTCAATTAATATGTCGATATTTCTATGCAAATGTGTAGAAACTTGCTAAATATGGCATTTTGTTATATATGAAGTATCTTTGATTACTTTCTAAAGCTATGACTTTTTAAATATCTATTCAAACCTGCTATGCACTTTCACTTTCATGACATCATGTACTTTAAACCTAAATCCTTAACTGTTCTTACTAAGTTGCACTTTGTTCAGTTTATTTTCAAAAGGGATTTGAGATGGTGCCCTACATTTAGTAAGCTAAAGACATTGTTGCTGAATGATTGGTGCGTAGCTATTGACCTCCGTGCACTATTTTGCATCCTCGAACATTCACCGGTTCTTGAGATGTTGACTCTTCAACTATCTAAGGTATGCATTGTCTGAAACGCTAGTTGTGTTATTAAAGTTATTATGCATGATTGATAGATCTTGGTGAATATGTTTGTCTACTACAGGGACGGAAATGTACAATAGAATCAGAAGGAAGCTACCATCTAATGGAGCAGTTGCCTGCAATATCTCAACGCCTTAATATAGTTGAAATAAAATGTCGAGAGGTTGATGGGAGGGTTTGCAAAATTTTAAAGTTCTTGAGTAGGTTTGTGAAACAGATTAACGTCATACCGGGTAGAATATCGTCAAGATGTAAGTTAACCAGTGGCGCTCTTATCCTTTCTGTTTCTGCATGCTTGTAATGTGGCAGTTTAGCCTGATGCATCTTGCTATATGTAGGTGGAAATGGTCAGATGTCATAGCTAGAAATCTAGTTATCAAATAAGTTCATAGCTTTTGGCTAAATTTTATGTTAGTAGAACATATATACAACTTTTTTTAAGGAAATATCTACAACTTCTGAAATTATTAGGTTAAGCTGCATGCTGGTAAAGCAAACTTCCTATAAACCGAAGTCAGCTCTTGTATTTTAAATATCATTGTCAAGTTATTGAACAATTTTGTTTCCAGATAATGTCCCTCTGAACTTTTTGTACCTTTTCATTTTGTACAGGTTTCAGTTTCGAGTAAGTGCTGTTAGGTTGTTGATGGATCTATTGTTCCTTGATGATTCAGGAATGCAAGGATAAAAAGTTCGGTTGCTGTCTTTTGTCTGTGGGAATGTCATGCCGGCTCTAATCATAGAAACAGCATATGTAGAATTGGAAAAGCAACTTTGTTTAGGACATCTTGTTGGACCTGGCTTACCATGTCATGATGTTTATCGAGTTCTTTCTGTTATATGCATCTATTCTGCTGTCTGGACTGATTAGCTTGCTTTCTGTATGTATTGCTTAAGCGTTGAATTGGTGATATGACTTGTTTCTCTTTAATATATCAGCCATCTATAATTCATCTTGCTATGTTTGTTGGGTCTATTGTAAATCATAGCGTTACTTTTATATACAAGTATGGAAAAGAATAATCAAGCTAGCTCGGTTAGGAAAGAGTGGGCGTCGTCCCCTCCCCCGTCCGGGATCAAATACTTGGATTCACCTGATTTCTCACTTCTCTCAAGCCGATTTGGATTCACGTACTCATTCTCTCTTAAGTGGATGTCAGAATTTCTGGCCAAATTTCAAAAATAAAAAATATGGAAATGGCTGTTTTTTAGGTAGCGAGATTTGAAAAGGTGCTGCTTACGGACTGGATACAATCAATCTATTATTGACAATGAGATAACAATTCTTCTAAACCGTACCTTGTGGTACCTCTGTACGAGTTGTACCGTACAAATGGTTGCCCACTATCACTACATTGCGTGAACTATTCATAAGGCACTATTGATTGTTGATTTGAACATGTGCACACAGAATTGACTGTGAAGTACTCCTTGTAGAGCTACGTTGCAACATACAAGGCTATTACATGCTTCTGAATTGCCAATCTCTAGCAGAGCAATTTCATCGTCCATGGATGCGTCGGTGCGTGCTACATTGGCTACACATAGGATTTAGCGACAAATTGGTAGCATGGTTAGTTTCCATGTAGTTGGACCTAGTGTACTAAAGCCATTTAGGTTCTCTCGATTCCCTTCCCGTTTTCGATTCCGGTCAACCGCACCTCGCTCGCCGTTGCCTCCCTCCCCCGGGTCTCGCCCGTGCGCCGCCAGCTTCGGTGCGCTTCGACGGTTCTGGGCCTTGCCGTTCCCTTCCTTTCCCAGGTCCCGTCCGTGCTCTAATGAGTGGGGACCTTTCTTACAATGGATGCTTATGGAATTTTGGCTGAAGACAGTTTGGTACAGATTAGTTGGAAGGTTAGATAGATACAGTTTGCGATTAAATGCTATGATCAGTACTTCGTGAACTGAGTGTATCCACTCGAAAAGGCATCATCTCCGGTCGCATCTCTCCATGTCTGTCTCAAGCTAGCTGCAGTCGCTATTGGGCTAAACTTTGTTTGTGCGCACAGATTTAGGACAGGAAGGCAGCCGCACGAGAAATCCATTTGCAGCATAGGAGAGTTCCTCTCTTTCATCTATTACGGTGCATTTCCTTCCCATAATCATGCCATTCTGCCTTTACTTTTTGGATTCCTTTATCAGCTTCGAATACTTAAAACCTAACAATTGTTCGCCAAAGCACATTGACAGGGAAGAACATTACAGGAAGTATTCCTGTGGAATTGACATGGTTATCGGCATTGTTTGAGCTGTAAGATCGGAATGGTTTATTCTTTTTCGTTTTCCCTTTTTGTCTAGAGGCTTCCCTATGGAAATCAAGCTCCTTATAATGTGGCGGTATATTCTGTCATCCTAAATTTTTGCGTGATGAATAAGTCACATATTTTTTTACTAACTTCCAACCACCTTGTTTTACTGTTGGTTTTCAGGTAACTTTATTTGTCCCTGGGAATTACCAGGGAGATAGCGCATTATAGTCTTGACCCGAATGCTTAAATTTCTAACCTCACTGGTCTCAAATAAATAGACGTTCCTATCCTCTTAAGGTTGTAGGACCGGATAGGCAACAGAAAGAGGTGAATGGTGCCTTCAAATTCTCCCCAAGTATTCACTTAACTCTTTTCTCTAATAGCTAATAAGCTATGAAGCCTAGAGTTGAAGTCTCACAGAAAACAGAGAAGCAGAACAAGGAGAACCGAGCTGGTCGGAAACTGACTGCGTGGTTGAGACTTACCACGTGGTCGTAAGCCTCAACAACGTGGTCGACAACGATAAAACCCGAGACTAGCAGGACAATAGAAAGAATGCATCAGTGGACAGACCGTGTGGTCGTAACCCGTTTATGCGGTCGATAACCGACTATGTGGTTGGACACCGACCTAGTCGATAACGACACAGACCTGAACCAGCGACTAGAATGAGTGCTGCTAAAGTCGACGTTGTCGTAAGCCAACGGGTAGTCGCATAGACAACATGATCGATGCTAGACAACAGCGAGGTTGTGACCGATGCAGTCGAAAGCCAATGAATGATCGAACAACCAACGCAGTCGAGCTAACTCTGGAACCAGAAGAACAACTGTGGTCGAAAGCGATTGAAGTACGAGGGCCAATAGAGCTAAAAACGTGGTCGAAAGCGCTCTCGGGAAAACAGAGGAGGGTCAGTCAGGCGCACGGCCACCAAGCCAAGATTTCAAATAACTTTCGACTTAAACATCAAATGACCAAGAAACTTTGCACACAATAAGAATAAGATTTCAGGAGGTTGCTCTGGACTTTAATTGAAAACTTATCAAGACAAAAGGAAACTTCACCAGATTTCAACAAATGAGCGCAAAACCGAGACTGAGAAGAGAAGAGGGTAATTCGACCATGCAAGTGGGAATAGGAGGGCCACGAAGGCTTCGAATATGATTTTCCAACACCAGGCAAGTCAGATCATAACAGAACAACCAAAAGCAAAGTCTCAGATCAAGAAGCGAAAGAGTAAAACCGAAAACTAGAGAGCAACACATACAAACGAACAGAACCAACTCAACTCCACGCATACGAGCATATACAGATAGATGAACATGATGATATATATCTTCTGGAGAAGAGTTTACAACCACTCCATCAGGAGGACCAAGAGCACACACACTTCAACACCGAATACACGAACGCACGCAAGAAGAACAGAAAACCCTAGAGACTCAAATCAGACTGGTGCTCTCCATCCCTATTTATAGCCTCTAGATACCAGGGGGAAACCCTGTTAACCCCCATCTAACACCGGGTTTTCACGCACACCTGTCGAAGCTACGACTATTGACCACGACCAGTCGAAGCTAGACTATCGATCGTGTAGTCGTAAAACTCGTTGCTGACAGCAAAGACACGCACCGTGGTCGTATAGAGCAAGTCGTAAAAGCACTTACGACTACCAAGTCATAACAACATCTATGACCACCAAGTCGTAGCACCAGCTACGACCACCAAGTCGTAACACCGGCTACGACTACAAAGTCGTAAGATCGACTGTGACAACGTGGTCGTAAAATCGACTTGCGACAATGTGGTCGTAAAATCAATTGTGATAACGTGGTCGTAAAATCCACTGTGACCACTGCGACAACGTGGTCGTAAATGCTACTGCCGACCACGTGGTCATAAGAACTCTTTGCAGAAAAGAGCTCAAGCCTCAAAAACCAAACTCAATCTCTCTAAACCAAGTGTCAATTACTCATCACAAACATAGGGTCACATCTACATGGTCTCTCAATCTCCCCTTGATGAGTATATTGACAAACACAGAAAAAGCATGAAAATGAGTTTGTTTTTGTAAAGAGAAACAAGTAGTTGCAACAGTCACACATGATCTAAAAGTAGTGAGAAGGAAACTTATGACCATGTTGACAAAGACAGAGTTGGAGCAATAAACCAAAAGGAACAAGTTTTCTTCAAAAAGCTCCAAAATATCCCCTTTTTATGCCTTTTCTCCATTATCCTTCCCCTTTTGGCAATAGAATCATCAAGATGCATGGAGAAAAATAGAGCATGAATGAAGTGGAGTGATTGTATTTTATTCATTTTATGCATTAGGAGTCATGAAATTATCTAAAATGACTTTCTAAGTATTACACCAAGCCATAATAACAGAATGGGCTATCTGGATCATGACAAACTATGTATAGGCAAGCTAAAGCCAAATAAGCCATATTCTAAATTTAGATGCATTGATTAACATGACAAGTCACTCATGATCATAATCTAGAAAAAGGTATCCAAATATGAGTCAGACCATGTCAATATTCTAAATGGAACCAAGAAGCTGTCATTGAGTCAGTTTAGAGTGCTATAAGTTCAAGAATGAGATATTTGTTCAAGTACTTGGCAGTTTTGTAATTGAGCAATTTGAACACTTTTGACATTTTTTCAGAAATTGGTTGTTTTCAACCATTTTTCTTGTTGCTTAGCTATGTGTTGAATCTCAAGCCTTATGCAATCACTCTAAGTAAGAAGCTTAAGGAGATGATATTGGTCATCCAAAATCCCCCCTGAGTTCATGCCTAGTGCAGTGGCAAGCCGTCTCATGAGAAAAAATTGGTGAGATCAGTTTTTTCGCACAACAGTGATCTTTTTGAATTTTCTGGATTTAGTTTAAGAACAGAGAGTTAAGACTAACACATGCTTCACTAAAGAACAAGAATAGCTCAATCTAAAGCTCAATGTAGATTTAAGATTCAACTCAGCCTATTTGACATGGCATGAATCATAAAAGGCTAACTAAAACTAGACTAGTCACAAGAGCTAACAAGTCATGATTGAATTCAAATTGTTTATATTTGCTTAAACTAGTATGGCAAAGACTAGGCTACACATAGAAAGTTATGATAAATCTAACACCCTAGCACAAATCATGGCAAGATGTAATGCAATTTTATCATGTCATATAGAGATAATAATCAAGGCTCTATGTAATCATATTACAATGCACAATGTTGAATTTAAATGCCATGAGATGCAAGAAAATCCAGCTCCCCCTCAGCATGTGAATCAATTTTAGTTCAAGTTGAGTTAAGTCATCTTTAAATTCTAGCAAATCTCAAGTGAGCTCCCCCTGAACCAAAACAATAAATAAGAGGAGGGAAACTAGGAAAAGAAGAAAAGGCAGTTCCTAAAGCATAGACAAGATATAGAGAATACCATGGCTCAGACTGACTCTCATCTACCCCATATGATTCTAGAACTATTAGCTGGTCAACTAACACACTAGGGAGTAAACACGTTCCCTGTCTACCCAAGGGGGCCCAACCTCGCTAGACCTATAAGAAGTGAGTGAACTCAACCTAGTGAGAAGGGACACAGCTAATAAGCAACATTCTAGAATCATAAGATGAGAAGATGAAGTCTAAGTGACTGAGAAAGAGAACCACTCTAGTCTATGCTAGAAAGACTAACCCAAATGCACTCTCATGAAATGCAGCATATGATACAAAGAGTACAATGAGCTCCCCCTCAAATTAATCCGTAAGGACATACCACCCTAAGCTCTCCCCGCAAGGTCAAAACCTCGAGCTATTCAAAGGCTTGGTAAAGATATCAGCCAACTGGTGGTCACTCTCCACAAACTGAAGCACTATGTCACCTTTCTCCACATGGTCTCTAAGAAAAACGATATCTGATATCAATGTGCTTGGCCCTAGAGTACTGCACTGGGTTCTTGGCAATGTTAATGGCAGAAGTGTTATCACAGAAGAGTGGAATACTATCTATGACTAACCCAAAGTCCTGCAAGGTCAAAACCATCCAAAACACCTGACTGCAGCAACTAGCAGCTGCAACATACTCGGCCTCTACGGTAGATTGTGCAACACTGGACCACTTCCTAGAAGACCAAGAGACAAGGAAAGTGCCAATAAATTGGCAAGTGCCAGAAGCGCTCTTCCTATCTATCCTACAGCCAGCAAAGTCTGCATCAGAGTAGGCTCTAAGAGAGAGACAAGAAGCTGAAGAGTGCCAGATACCATAGTCTATGGTAGCTCGAAGGTACCTGAAGATGCGCTTCACCGCCTGGCGATGAGATACGCGAGGAGAGGCCTAGAATCGAGCACACAAATACACAGCGAAATGTATGTCTGGCCTCGAGGCAGTGAGGTACAAGAGAACCAATCATGCTTCTGTACTCCTTTTGATCTACTGGCTCGCCATCCTCGTCTGGATCGAGTGAAGTTGATGTCACCATCGGAGTTGACACCGGCTTGCCATCACTCATGTCAAAGCATCTCAGGAGGTCTCAGTGTACTTGCTTTGATGCAAGAAAGTACCCTCCCGAGTTTGCTTGATCTGGAAACCAAGGAAGAAGCTCAACTCGCCCATCATGCTCATCTCAACTCTGTATTCATGACATCAGAGAACTGGGAAACAAGAGCATGAGAAGAGCCACCAAAGATAATGTCATCCACATAAATCTGGATGAGTAGAAAGTCATTGACATGCCTGCAAATGAACAAGGTCTTGTCTACCTTACCCATCTCAAACCTATGACTCAACAAATGGGACTTAAGCCTCTCATACCAAGCTCTAGGGGCTTGCTTAAGTCCATACAGGGCATTGGAAAGCTTGCAGACATGGTTGGGTATTTGGGGTTCTTGAAACCTGAAGGCTGTCTAACATAGACCTCTTTCTCAATAAACCCATTGAGGAAGGCACTCTTGACATCCATCTGGTATAGCTTGAAACCCGTAGACACCGCGAATGATAACATAATCCTAATGGCTTCTAGCCTAGCTACAGGGGCGAATGTTCCCTCAAAATCTCAACCCTCAACCTAGGAGAAACCTTGAGCTACCAGTCTAGCCTTGTTTTGAATGACTACCCCATCCTCACTCTGCTTGTTTTTGAAGACCCACTTGGTTCCTATGACATTGTGACCACAAGGAGGCTCAACAAGCGACCAGACCTTGTTCCTCTCAAAATTTTCTAGCTCCTCATGCATGGCATTGACCCAAGACTCATGAGAAAGAGCATGACAGACATCCTTGGGATCGAAAGAGGCAACGAAAGCAGAATAAAGACAGAAGTGAGACAAGCCAGACTTTGAGCTTGTGGCACGCTAAAAAAGATCTCCAATGATATGCTCTGAAGGATGACAGTTCTAGATATGATGGGGAGGAACTGGATGAGAAGAGGAAGTGACCTCTATCTCATGAGCTGTGGAGGTAGGAGTAGAGCCACTAGTTCCAGAGGAACTAGAAGGAATGGGCTGATCCCCCTGAGGTGTACTGGTAGAAGCAGGCACCTCAAGGGAAGAATGGACTGGATCAGGTAGACAACATTCATCTCCATCCTCCTCAACATCATCTACAAAGATGGTCTCGGACTGCACTACAGAACCTGAGATGTCGGGCCTAGTGCCAGGACTGGCCTCGTCAAAGGTTACTTCATAGGTTTCTACAATTTTGCTAGTCTCGCAGTTCTAGACCCTATAACCCTGCGAAGAAGTCAAGTAACCCAGAAAGATGACATCACAAGATCATGACTCAAATTTATCTAGGTTCCTAGACTGCAAGATAAAACACTTGCAACCAAACACGCGAAAATGAGAGACATTGAGCTTTTGCCCATATCTCAACTCATAAGAAGTGCGATGCAAGTGAGCCCTCAGAAAAATTCTGTTTGAAACCATCTCGACCAAGGTACGGTTCTTTCTCTCTACGACGCCATTTTGTTGAGGGACGTGCGGAGAAGACAACTGATGCTCTGCACATATCTCATCATAGAACTTCTCAAAGTAAGAGTTCTTAAACTCTGTGCCATTCTCACTGCGAATCGCTCGTAAGGCACCAGGGAGCTTAACAGATAGCCTACTAAATAATCCCTGAAAATGACTGAAGGTCTCATCCTTTGAGGCTAAGAAAAATACCCAAGAAAATCTCGAAAAGTCATCAAACACGACAAGAACATACCACTTCCCACCAGCCGACTGCACTCTAACTGGACCAACAGTGTCCATATGAAGAAGCTGTCCTGATGCATCGGTCATAGTCACTGTGGTTGGGGGATGAGAAGCAGCAACCATCTTGCTATGTCGGCAAGGAGCACAGACTAAGTCTTTGACCATCTTGAGTTTAGGCAGACCACGTATGAGACCGTGGCCGCTAACTCGAGTCAAATGATCAAAACCAATGTGATCAAGTCTTCTATGCTAAAAAGAGAGATCATAGGACTCTGAAGCAACTAAGCATTTGAGAGAATCGTCAGAAGACTCGACAAAATTAGCACGAAAGATTCTCCCAAATCTAGAAATCCCATAAACAAGACTCCCCGAAGAATCAAGAATTTTGCAAGCATTTTTCTTAAAATTTACCTCGAAATTGTCATCGGTAAGCTGAGAAATAAAAAAAATATATTGCAGCTTACTCACTAAGGCAACATCCTTAAGAATAAAGGAATCATTAATGCGCACAATACCTTTAGCAATGACTCGACCAGAAGAGGCGTCTCCAAAGGTGATCATCTCATCACCTGGAGCTCAGACTAGAGAAGAGAACCAACGAGTCTCCAGTCATTTGTTGAGAACAGCCAAAATCAACAAGCCAAACATCTCTCTTTCCAGCCCGGCAAACCTGAATCAATAGGAAAACAACATCTGTGGCTCAATTCTGGGTCAATAACAATAGACTTTGGATCCCAGTACTGAGTCACATGACGAGCAGAAGAAGTAGTCACAGCCGGCTGACCTCTAACTACACATAACTATCGATTTGTGGGGCTCCTAGCAAGGAGATGGTGTGGGAGACCTGTAGCAGCAGTAGGTGAGATTGGCGGTTGGATTCTATGGGCAGTGCTCATGGAGAGGGTGTCAGCCAGGTGTTCGATGGAATGTCGAGCCCTCAGGAGGTGTTCTCGGGAGGTGTTCTTCGTGTCACCATGAGCCATGTGCTATATCCAATGATCAAGGAGATTCTACACCAAATCCTTGATGTGTATGCCATGGAGGAGATGACTGTGTCCCCGAGGGTTGCTCATGTGGAGGCCGTGGTCCAACTCCAATCATGGCATGATGCGGTGTGAGCTCGTGATGCTTTGCATGGCTAGAACATCTACGATGACTGTTGCTTCCTCAACATCAAGCTAGTGCAGCTGACGCCCAACTCTGCTTCCACTACATCAATGCGACGTGAGGTGGTGGCCTCCGCACGCACACCCGAGGTCATTGTTGTGGCTCTACATTCTTCACCGCCAGACACTTACTCCACTTATGCCATCGAGACCAGGTCCAAGCCAGTCTCACCCCCTTCCCCCAGGTTAGGATTGGGACACCATGTCCGACAAGCAAAAGGAGAGGTGCTTGAAGATATTGACTGAGATAAATGAGAAGCTGAACAACATGCTCGGGCGGCCTCTATCTTCTTCGTCCTCATCTAATGTGATGACCCCCGATGGCTTGACTGGTGCAGCTGTTGCTTCAGATGGTGTATAGGCGGACCCGCTCCCTGTTGGCATGGCCATTGCTACTCCTCTCTTATGAGTGGAGGTGCAGTCGCTCAGTGCACTAGAAAGGTGTCCGATGAAATGCCATTGAAGACCTGTACCCCCTTGAATGACAAGCCATCATTGTCGTCCTTCTTGGTCACCGACGTGGGCCACACCTTAGCCTCTAGCATTCCACGTGTAGGCGCCCTCCACAACTTCACCACCAAGATCATTGACACGACACATCAAGTGCTCGATGTGTAACAACCCAAAATTCAAGTATTCGAAAATGTAGAACTTTTAAAACTTATCTAGCATTTTGCTGGTGTTCAAAATTTCTTTTGAGCATTTATTTGAAATTTCTTAAGTTTTGTGGCATGCAAATTTATGTATTGAGAAATAATATCCAAATCTATAAACAATGATGGTGATAATAAAAGAAATAGGGAATCCAAGGATCTACACACAAATTAGAATTTAAGTGTTAAATAATAGAAATAAAAATTTGAATTCCAATTTACCTAGGTAAAAGAAAAAAAACAATGGCTAAAGAAGTATTAAAAACTCCCACCTAAATAGTGGAAAACTAAAACTTAAATTTCAAATGTCATGCAAAAATTTAAAATTAGTGATCATAAATGTGAAACCAAAATTTAAATTAAAAATCTAAAATTTCAAAACCAGCTATAACATTTCATCTTCTTCTATTTTCCCATTTTCTCCTTCCCTGTCACTGCAGGTGGGCCCACCCTTTCTCTCTCCCCCTCTCCTTTTATCCCTCCTGCCGCTGGGCCCCAGCCTCTCTCTTTCCCCCGTATTCCCTCTCTGCGCACGGGTCCCGCTTTTGCCCCACTCCTTCTTCCTTTCCCCCCTCCTCGCTGCTTCTTCTCCTGGTTGCGATCGCCCTGTGTCACCCCCAACCGTCCCCTCCATGTCAGCACGTCACCCCTTCACGTCGTCGCGCCTGCGCCACGCTCGTGAGTGCGTCACGCCCTACGCCTCCGTCGCGTCGGCCATCACTTCCCCTCCGTGTGCGCCCTTACCGCTCTGCCGCTCCATGCTGACCCCCATGCCGAGCACTACTACCCGGTCGTTGGTAATAGCTCCGCCACTGCAACTCCACGACTATAAGAGCCCTGCCGCCCTTGGATTTTCCCCTAGCTCTTCCCTTTCCTCCCCCGTTTCTCCACCCGTGCCAGCCCGAAGCACCGGCCACCGCCGCCTCATGCCGCTTCACCCGCTCCGACAAACCCACGCCAAATTGACCACGCCCTTGTGTGCTCCCAAGAGTCTTCTTCCTCCTCTTCCACCTAATTAGGAATCCATGCACCAAGTTCGCCGGAGCAGCCCTCCTCCCCAAAACCGGCCGCCGCCATTCTTCCTTCGTGACTCCTCGACCCGATTCCTCCATGGGAGAGCACCTCCACACCTCCCCGAAGCTCCCCTAACTGACGGCCGAATCCCTCGCCGCCTGTACATTGCCGACGCTATGCGCATGACCACGCCATCGCAGGCTCACGCCGCCAGCCCGCCTCGGAGCTCCTAGGCCCGTATCAGCGCCTCCCTCGGACTCTACTTAGCTTCAGGGATCCGTTTTGGCCATCTCCGGTGCCTCCCTGGTGGCCCCTCGCCGGCGACGCCGTCGGCCATGTGCCGCCTCGAGCTCCTCTGTTCTGCCCAGGCCGTGGCTTGCTTCTTTCGATTTGTTTCCCCTTCAGATCGCGAGTGGGCCGCCGCCCAGTTGGTCAGCCTAGCCAATCTCCAAGCTGCAGGTCCCGAGTTCGATTCCCTCCTGCAGCATTTCTTTCTTTCTTTTTTATTTGTTTTTATTAATCATTTCAATTTAGGAAAAGTTAAGGAAAATTAGGAAATAATCCATGGAAACAAATAAAAATTTGAGTGGGACATAAAATAAGATTGTTTAATCTTTAATATTGGATTAAATGTCATATGTGAGTAACTAATGTAGTTTAGGAACATCCAAAAATGTTTAAAGACTAAATCTGGACTAGCTACTTGTAAGAAAGGATTTATGTACGATAATCATAATAGTAAACTCAAGCATGACCAATTATTCACAAGCAATACTAGCATGTTTTATTGACCAGAAATAGTTAGGGAATGATTTAACACGAGCCCCCTTACCTTTTACCATGAGTATTCACACATGAATTAAAGATTTTATGGCGTAAACTAAATAAATCATATATATATATATATATATATATATATATATATATATATATATATATATATATATATATATATATATATATATATATATATATATATATATATATATATATAGGAAGTCTCTTTTCTACTCCAGGTGTAATTACACTATGTCGTATCTCACAACATAGGTAGTATCTGCATAACGAGAGTATGTACGTGTAGTATCACAGTATTTAAGACCATATAGGTGGTATGAACAATTTTTCAGAGGTGGTATGCATATTTGTTTGACATACTCCTTTTTATGTACGTATATAAAGGTATTTATAAAATACGCTAAAACTATGGACTTTGGACTTCCTTACAATTTTTCGTGTGGTTCACATTGGAGTATCTTATAATTAGTATATGAGTATACCTAAAGTGATAAAGGAGTATTTCAAGTTTGTTTAGGTGGTATATTAGAGGTGGGTGTAATTACACCAGAATAAAAGGTGTATATATATATATATATATATATATATATATATATATATATATATATATATATATATATATATATATATATATATATATATATATATATATATATATATATATATATATATATATATATATATATATATATATATATATATATATATATATATATATATATATATATATATATATATATAATTCACCATATATATAATATTTCCTCAGACTCAAACTTTAATTAAAGGTAACATTAGCATATTGTTGATAAATAAATCTTAGCAGTTGATTTAGTTAAATATTATAATTTGATACAACAAGCCAGACCTTACTTAAATGGATTTATCTCTAGAATTAAATCGCACTAAATAATAACTAAGGGTACATAGGATAATGATGAGGGTTAAGTCAAAGGGCATCTCTAACTAAAAATTATGTTGGCATATCTATTAAAACCCTTTGGGTCATCAGGTATTAAACATAATCTTACTAAATTGCATTTATTGAACACGGTGATACTAAAACCACATAAAATAATACATCTCAAATTATTAGTAGTATAAATTAGTTCTATAAGCTAAAAGTCGTATACGCCATCTTGGAACCCCTGCCTTAACCCATAAATGGCAACATTTGACCAATACGATACTTAATACTCAACTAAATTCATATACCTGCCCATATGTCTGTCATGACTCATGGAACTTTCTTAATAAAAATAAAAATAATAAAATAAGTTATTTATAAAAAGATCAGGTCACCGTGTCCTGCCATTAGCTATACCTAGCCACCTCCAAGTACTAAACAGAAACAAACCCATGAATATACCTTTAGCATGACCTATCCTTTGACCCCCATTTTGACAGGTTCCCCTACCAATTCCCACTTCACTCCAACCACTACGACACTGACAATACTCCGCACTCAATCAACCTTGTCTCAAACACCCATTAACTCATAATGAAACTAAATTGAGTTTATTCAGATTTATTGGATCTTTTGAGTTATTTGCATTTATTTGGATTCAATTATTTATCATGTAATTAGAAATTGGAGTCCTGAAGATTCAATAGATCAAGTGAGATCAAGGTCGCGAGGAAGATAAGGACCAGAAGCTCAAAGATTAACAAATGAGAAAGCTTTGAGTGAGCTCAAGACCGCGCTAAACCGCGCAAGGCGAGTCAATACTTTGATCATATTGAACCTACATTTTCTACAAAAATTACTTTTGTTTAAATTATCAAATTGCATGCTATTATTTTATATGCAAATATATGTTTGATTTAAGATTCTAGTTATATGCCCATTGTTTGACTTGATTAATATTACACCTCATTTAAAATATTTGAATATGTGAACCTTGTCGCCCTAGTAAAATTATAATAGTAACCTTTCAAAAATAAGTCCGTAATTATACGTCATGCTTAGTATTGCTTAGATACTAAGGGGTGCTAAGATGCCCAAAGCATCATTTTTAGTCATGAGAAACTGGTTTGGGAAGTCATGGTGGTAATGACTGGTATATTTAATATGATTATTTTATGCTTCAAAAACCTCAAATTGCTTATCTATTTGGGCGGATGGTTCGGGGGTATAGTGCAGCGGTGCACGAGAGTGTGGTTAGTGGTAGAACCACCCAGATAACCCTAAGGACTGAATCTTGTCATGACCTCCTGTGTAAAACAAGTACAACCACAAGTCTGTAAAGCACAACTTGGCTTAGTAAATTTACCGGACCCTGAAAGTCATCATCATCGGTGGAGGAAGTGAGGTAGTGCAAGTGGCTATCTGGGTGGCGGGCTTGAATGGGGCACCCGCAGAGTGTGAAGTTCTTCTATGGCGTGCAGTAGTGTGGGTAGCCAGCTGCTAGATGCATAGGTGGGGAACATCCCGCACAACCTATGAGACCTGCCGCAAACGGGCCAAGCTCATAGGGGTGAGATGATGGAAGAGGTGAGGTACTTTGAACGGTTACTGTGATGGTTCGCTCAACCGCACGGCTAAGGAATCGTGTGGGGCAACGAGTGAACTGTCTCTTGTGGGTAAAGTGTACAAACTCGTAGAGTCAAAACTATTCGAATAGCCGTGCCCACGGTCAAGGGCGGACATGGGAACTTAACCAGATATAGTTCTATTTCAAAAAAAAACTTTGTGGGTGGGAATGGAAAAGCGGAGGGCAGTGGAAAACCCTGATTTGTGTTGCCTTGGGTGTCGTCCCAGTGATAATGTAAGCGGCTATAACGCTAAAGGTCTAGCATATGGTGCAGAGACCATGTAACGGTGGATGGAATCTAGATCGTTATTATTATTGCACTCTTTTACGCGTTATGTTTTAAGTTCAAACTGCTAGATCTCAGAAATTTCTATGTATTATATTTTAAAATAATGATAATACTTCTTTTCTTACAAAATAAAATGTAAGGAAGAATAAATAGAGTCTTAAGTAAAGAAGATGGATGCCTGTGGTAAAACGCATAAAGATGTTGGTGGGTTTCGTGTCGATCATCAAAAAGAAACGATAATGTGAATTCTGGGAAGATAAATTGGTGGAGCCTAAATAGAATGGTTAGATGGATGAATTAAATGATTTTTGGAGAATTAGGGAGTGCGAAAGTAATTGCGGGATTACGACACTGATAAATAATATGAAGTCTTGGGAGATGTTGACAATAATGGGATGATATATGATCGATGACTAGATGAGTCAATTGAATTTTTGGAGATTTGTAGAACTATTGGAATATAAACTTGATCAAAATATTCCCAGTGGATGTATACTAGCAAATTAGTTAGAGATAGATAATGGGAATATAAGGATGATTACTGGAAGAGCAAGTTATGGTTTTGGATCAATAGCAGAAAGAATTGAATTATTAGGAAGTCTTGATACAAATGATACCGGTGGATTTGAAAGTAATTATGTGGGATAATCATTAGAATTTCAGAAATGAAGAGTTGATGAATAGTAACTGTAAGATTGGACTCTTAGGAATTCCGAACACAAAAGATGTTGGTGGACCTAAAATAAAGGATACTAAATTTTTGTTAGACTGAGGATCTAATTGAATTGGTGGTTAATGAATCTGAGATTGGATCTACAAATTGGTGGTAAAAATTTAGATTCAAATGAGAGTTGGTATTCCGACTTGATTAATAGAAATTTTTAGACAAAGCAATGTGAATTGTTTGATTGGTGGATCCAAATTAAAGGTATTGGATTGTCATTGGATTGTAGAGGGAACAGATTGGCATATAGTGGGTCTGAGATTGAGAGTATATAGCCATCTGAGATTAAGTTACAAATTTATGGTGGAAGTTAGGATTTATGTGAGAATCAGACATCCTTGGCTGGATTAATGAAATGGTAGGTAATAATATAGAAAGTGTATGATCGGTGGATTAAATAAATGATGACACTCGCTGTTTGGAGTTTTAGACAGCAACAATAACACAGTAATTAAATAATAATAATACTAAAAGCAATTTATGGCAAATAAAATAACCTGAGCCTCTCCTTTGATAAGCCTTGCATATTATTTATTTGCATCCTGTGTATTGGCTCGATGAGCACGGTGGTTTGTGATCACTCTCGCTCTCACAACAAATCCAGAATCAGGAGCCAGATCGCTACGCCTCAGCAGTACTCTTGGTCATGATGGCGAAAAAGATGAAGATGTCTAGGGCTAGGTCGCGAACCCCCAGTTGGCTGCCTGTGGGCATGTCCTGAGGGTCCCACCTATGTGCTTCGTTTCGCTGCAACATTTTATTGATTTCGGCTTAATCGGCCCATGAGTAAGTCTACTATTATATTTACGTTTCCGCATGATATGCACTTTCATGTTCAGAATTGTAATCTATGAGCACTATCTATTGATCCAGGGAATAGTGCGGTGGAATCACAGAGGATGCCGGATGTTAAAATCTGGGTCCGACACGATGCAAGGGGTGCGCCATCGGCACCAACTGCGACGTCGTGGCCATCGGTAGTGACCTAAGATGCCCTCCAAGTGTTTGACTCCAGGCCTCAACATCCACAATGACATCGAGGATCTCTACATCAGCTACAGTGGAACTACCACCAAGTCGAACATCATGGTGCCCACCAAGGTGTTTGATGAAATGCCCATCAAGGCTGGAGTGATGGAGGGCAAGACCGACTAGCTGTCGTGGGGTAAGGAAGGAGATGACCGATTAACACAACAATGGCAAACTCTGGTCCTGCTTTCTAACTAAGTGGTGTTCATATAAATGTCACCAAATGGCAAGCCACAAGAGTGCCTATCACAAGAGCAACTCAAGGCATGGCTCCAACCGGTTACAAGGATGAGTTCTTCGACTATGGTGGACGAGCAGTGCATAACCCCTGTGAGTGGGTGGTGCAAGCATGGACCACCATGGCTTGTACGGCTGTGTGGCGTGCATGCCATGGCCATGGGTGACAAGGGTGCACACACAAGCTAGGTGATGACCAAGACACTCTTTGCATCGACAACAACAGGTGGCTGATTCTAGATTGGAAAAATAGTAATGCATGGTAGATGTTTGAGGAAACAATGCCATGGGGATGAAGTTCTTTCAGACCTTGGAAATATGAAATGGATTGGGCTTGCTTAGTGTTTGACAAATTGCAGCCATGGAGATGAGGATGTCTCAGTCCTGGGAAGGAGGAGAGGTGGACCATCGAGAACCAAATACTACATTGGTCTTCTCCTCTTCGAGTAATAGTGGCGCATTTTAGTGTGAGTTTAGTATATACACTACCTAACCAACCATGGGATCCCAATGCTCAACTGCTCGCCTTTGAAAGTACAAACATGGTGAAAGAGATTAGGAAGTCTGTGGAGCAACACTTTTCTAACTGTGAGCTACCCTGTAGTAACAAGAGTAATGTCAACTTTAGCCTTGACCTATGTGCAACAGAAAGGCCACCTATAGTTTGCATATTCGTATTGTTGTGTGAACCAATGCAAATGGAAATTATCAAGTTAAATGGGGAGCTTCTAAATGCTGATGTTTCAGTGGTTGTTCCAGTGCATAGGGTGGTAGCAGGGGTGATTCATATTTTTAAAATGAGGTCTTCTTGCATACTCATCCAGATCTTCAGAGACTATTGCCATGTCTTAGTGTATTTCTACGAGAAAAGAGTAACCAGCTCAAGATCTGAACTTCTCGTCGACTGGATTCACCTTCAGACCATTACTTCCATGAAGAGGACATCTACAAGAGTGAGGCAATATCTTAATTTGGGCCCATATCAACACCATTTTGAAACTGAGGGATTTCAAATTAGGCCATGTTCTGTCAAACCTACACGGGTTATTCACGTCAATCATTATCACTTCAAGGAGTGTAGTGATACCCTACATACCTTTGCCAATGTTCTGATGATCCCCACTGTGGCTTAGGTTTGGCCTTCCACATACTACTGCATCACTTCAAGAAACAATGCATTTCATGGGCTGCTGGATCATGTTGAATTGCCAATGATGGCTACAATAACTATATACAACTCAAAGTTTCTCTCAAGGAGCTTTTGGTATGCTGATGTTATCAACAGTCTAGATGCTTTTCATAGAAATTATTTGTGGGTGGTTAGCATGTTATGTTCCAAATATAGTTCTAGGGGAAAAAATAGAGAAATGGTTGAACTTTTCAAGATACACCTTGATGTTGAGGACACGAGTAGTGAAAAGATTTCTTATTCCCATGACGGGCAAGTATAGTTTCACAGGTGTGTACAAACTAAAGGCTCAAGCTGGTGGTGGGCACGCAAAGGAACTACTGCAAGTGCCTGGGATCTAGGTGGCTATGAGTTGCTTGATGATTTTATGACAGCAGCTTGGGGTCAAGCCGCATTTCAAGGTGGGAGGAATGCTACAGACCGAATATGGGATGGGTCCTAGACCTTGGTCATGCGGGCTGTCTTGGTCAATGGCCTAAGGTGGAGACATGGTGCAGTACAAGAGAGCATTGACATCAGCAACAGGGAGATCAATGAATAGAATAGAATAGAAGGTATTGCCTCGGCTCTTCCTCCCTACTGCTCCCCTTCCCCAAATTTCCTTTCTCTGATTCCCAACCCCCCCCCCCCTCTTCCAATTCCCAGTCTAGAATTGCTCCTCCCAGTTCTTGCTTCCTATGCTCCTCAATTTGTATCCCCAAATACATGTATCTTGTGTTGGATTGGCAATTTAGCTCTTGACTTTGTGTTGATTGGTGATTCATAGTGAAGGACCGTGACAAGCTCAACTCAATTATGTGTGATTGGATGTCATACTTAAACAATTAGACCCTGAGTTGTTTCAATTTCTTGCACCTTTGCAGTGCATGTTCAAAAGGCATTTTAGATGGTGCCCTAAATTTATTAAGTTGAAGACTCTGTTGATGAGTGGTGCGTGCCTGCTAATGTTCGTGCATTAATTTGCTTTCACCAGCTTGCCAATTCTAGAGAAGCTCACACTTCAACTTTCTAAGGTATATATTTTCTAAGCATGTTAATTTTTATACCTTCCAAACCCAAATGAGTGTTGTTGTTAATATTCATTCTTTCTATAGCATTCATTTAAGAAAGCCTTATTAGGTAGGACAAAATCTTCATTTAAGAAGGCCTTGCCAGGTGGGGCAAAAACTTCCTATACTTATCAATCTCCTAGTAGATGGAATATACAACACCTTTTGCTTGTGTTTTTGTGTGTCGTACCTTCCTTCCACAAAAAATTTTTGCTTCTGTTATTGATACCAACATTTGATTTTTTTTTAACAAATAAAGAAGCCTAAGTATTATCTACTTGCAGAGTCTTGAAGCTACAATGCCAATAACAAAATTGTAAGTTGTAATCACGTCTCACAAGTTCACAACTAATTGTTACATAAGGAAGCTTTTTATAAAATAAATAAATGGAAAATTTTGTATCAATTCATGTTGATACGACACCTACCTTACTTTGCAATAATTAGATCATGTTGCATGTTGGTGCAAGTGAACTTATTTGATAAATGCAATTCCTCTATATTGAGATCCCTTACCAAGTAGTTGAAAGTTTGGAGCTCCCCATTTCTCCATCTAGCCATCTAGCTTTTTGTGCCTTTTTCATGTTTGTACGGGTTTCAGTTTCAGGAAGAAGGAATAGCTGGGTGCTTGACCATTGCTTGGCTAAAGTTTGTAGCTATGTAGTTGTTGTCATTGTCTACCAGGATCATGCATCTATTGCATTTTAGTCATGGAATTGATTATGTCACTTGTTGTAGTTGGACTTGGTTTAACAGGTTGTCTTAGTTCGTTGCTCTATTGCTTCATTATGTGTTTGCAAGCGGACCTTAGTTTGAGATCTCGACTGAAGCCTATGTCTTGTTTATAAGTGTTTTAGGAACCTAGTGAAAGACCATGTGGAGGTATCCCCATGTTTGTGATGAGTAAATTGACGCTTGAGTTAGAGATTTGAGTTTGTTTTGGGTATTCCAGGGTTGAGTACCTTTTACTAATGCTATTGTTGTTTATGCTGTTTCGTGCGGTGCTATGTGACGGTTTGCTTGTTTGTGTGGCTGTAGGACTTTGGAGCTAGATCATGGTGAGGCGTGGGAGGATCGGGACTAGGCACAGGAGGTGTTGAGGTCCAGACGGTTGGAGATGCCGAAGATGATTGAGGCTGTTGAGGTGGTTGCGAGCCGAGAGACGAGGAACTGGAGCTGGAGCTACCGGAGGTGGACATGGCGGGCAACGGCGAGTGGACTGGGACTAGGCTCAGGGAGGAGTCGGAGGTCCAGACGGTTGGAAATCGGTTGTGGTCGTGTGCGATGGAATAGACCAAGACTAGACACAGGGAGGAGTCGAGGTCCAGACGGTCAGGGTGCCGGTTGCAGGAAGCTTTCGAGATGCTTGAGGGGCAATTTGGAGAATTGACTCAAGCCATGAGTGGAATGGCTAGTTCCCTCCAAAATTGGTTGTTTTGACTTTTGCCACATGTGTGTGTGCAGTCTTGGAGTGGGTTCTGACTGACCTTTCTTGATTTGCCATTTGGGTGTGAGCCTAGA
This sequence comes from Dendrocalamus sinicus, assembly GCA_036346575.1. NCBI lineage: Eukaryota > Viridiplantae > Streptophyta > Magnoliopsida > Poales > Poaceae > Dendrocalamus > Dendrocalamus sinicus. The sequence continues at coordinate 155,771 of JAYEVI010000219.1, forward strand.
GCCTTAAGAGAGGAGGCAGTGTGTGAGTTCTGATGGCAAGCAAGACAGAGTGTTGTGTTCTTCTCGGTGGAGAAGCATGTAGTGAGATGGATTACACCTCTTTTCAATTGCGTATGGGTCTATAGCTTGTGTAATCATTCCTCTTTTGTAAGCATTCATGATGATGAATCTATTTGAGAGATATTGTGTTTGGTCTGTGCATTTTCTTGTGCCTATGTTTGGTTTCTGTCAGTCTGAAGCTTTTTGTTCCTCTCTGTTGGAAATGAGTATGAGCTGAATCTTTAAGCTTAAGTAATTGAATTCTTTTTCTCTAAGATGGGAGAATCCTCAAAGCCATTTGGCTAACCATTCCCAAGAGCAATGATTTCAAGAAGCTGATTTTTCCCAAAAAAAAATTGAAGTGAAGCATTTCCTCTGTTTTAGGAAATCTAGGGTTTGGAGGTAGAGCAACTTTGGGATTCTTGATATCACTGCTGAGAAATTGTTCTGGCTTGAGTTTCCTTGTCTAAAGATGGTTTCTCTGCTGAATCCAAAGAATCATGGTCAAAGGTTACAAGAATCTCAAGTAATTTGCATTCTTGTCTTTCTTGCCATGTCTTTTATGACAACTTCAGTTTTATTGCTCCCAATGGGTTTTGGTCTGCACTCTCTTCTCATTAAGGTCAATCTAGTATTTAGAGTGTAGTCCTATTAATTTGATCTGAGAAGAGAAGGAAAAGTTCACAAATTTCTTGGTTTTTCAACTCTCTTTTGTATTTACTGTTCTTCTACCGATTTCAGTTCTTTTCAGTTTGCTGTTCGGTTTAGGCTTGCTGTCAACACTTTTTGGTTTAGCTCCTGATTTCTGTTCTCAGCTCTCGGCAGTACATTTATTCTGTTTCTTCTCTGCAGCCAACCTATTTCTCGTTAGCTATATGAACTCAGTTTAGTTCATTCCTATTGTCGGTAGCAATATGAACTCAGTTCGGTTACTATGCTGCCGATTTCTGCTGTGAAGTCAGCTTTAAGTCCGGTCAAACCGGGTGAATTCCTGCAGTTTCTGTACTTTTTATTGCCAACTGCACATCTGTTTTCAGCAGGCTAATTTTTGCTTTCTCCTCTGTTTTCAGTTTGACTCAGCTTCTCTCGCTGAGGCTGCATGTGTGCTGTCCTTGTCAACTGAATATCTATTTTTCAGTTTATCTCGTCTAGTAGGTTTTCTCTCGAATCTTTGATCCTTTTCAGTTTTCAGTACCAGTCCGTGCAGTCTGTTTTTGCTTTTTAGATTACTCCTTCTCAGTTGTGGATTCAGTATTCTCTATTCTCCACCAGTCTGTTTTCGATTTGCTGATTTTTTTTGTTCCACTTCAGTGTTTCTGTGCTGACAACATTTGAGTCTTTTTGCCTTCTGCCTTTTTCAGTTTTCAAGCTATTTCATTTAGTGTAGCTTCCGGTCTGTGTTTACTTCCTCAGAAAAGACCTTGCCAGCTTGCTTCTCTTGTGAACTTTTTCAGTCTAGTCTCCTTTGGAGCATCCAGTTCTTTTCTGTTTTCGGCAAAGCTCATATTGGTTTTGTTCTTCCTTTCATTTCCTTGAGCACTCAACCGTGTTGCTTCGAAGCCATTTCGACCAAGTCGGTTACATCTATTTTGTCGGTCTGATTTTGGTAAACATATTTCTTCTGTCTTCATAGCTGCTGTAGCTATTGGAGAAGAAGAATTGTGTGTGAATACTAGGGGCAATTTTTGAAGGCACCATTCACCCCCCTCTGTTGCCATTTCCGATCCTACACGAGCTAGTGTTAACTCATCTAATTGTGTATGCTTGATGAATTGATGTAATGTTGAACTGCTTTCCATGGTACTTTCCATGCTCTTAAAATATAATGCAATTGGTTCACCCCATTATATTCAATGAAATTGTTGAGAGTTGTGTTTTCATATGTATAAGTTGTAAAAGATTAGGCTGGTGTTGTTGGATCCATTCATCTGCCTTACATTTGCTTGATCTATCCTTATTCCTCAGAAATATGTCACTGAAGTTTGCATTCATGAGTTTGTTTATCTGAACCTTATAATAAAGAGCAATTCCTTAGTTGCCGCTGCAAAATTCAAGATCCTGGATATGCTATCTATTTTTTACTAACGCATGGAGCTTGTAGACTTGGGCTCCACATGTCAATGACATAAGGGATGATATATCTAGGATTTGTGCTATTTGCAGTGACATGCAAAAAAAATTATAATAAATTGTAGCTGCAATTCTAATAATAAATCAATTTGTGTTTTTGTTGCTCATGCAAATCTTCATCTCTGACCTTGAGGCCCTATTTGAAATGCAAGAATTTCACAGGAAACAATTTATCATAGGAATCAAGAAAAATTCATGCGTTTGAAATAGGGCTTAGAAACTCTCTGCAGTCAATCACAACTTTTAGACCAAAGAGCTAGTAACAATCAACTGCCAAATCATGTGTTTTCAAAAGAAACTATAACATACATCAATTCCTGCAAAAAAATTATGTGATATTCTTGCGTTCCAATGTGGCTTAATGCCATTTCCCCTATGGGTTTGCTATTTGTAAGTTTCTAGATTTTTTTTAATCTATGGATCAGTTTGCAATTGCTATGTTGTGCTATGAAATCTAGCTTGTTAGGGGAATCATTGCTAATTCCAAAGAGATTTTGCAATCTATAAAAAAGATGCTTTCAGCTAACTATGACATTAGAAAAAGAGAAATAAATGAGTGCTTTTAAAAAGTCATCCCATATGCCATACGGGCCTATGTTAATTTTCATATCCTTTAAATTACCTCTTAAGATGTGCATGTCTAATTTTTTTAGTGATCCGATATTCCAAAATGTGACTTGAACTTAAGAAAGCATAAGCCACCTGAAATGGACATTCCCTTTCCGATAACCTCAAGAGGTTGAGACCACAAACCCATATGTTCTACTATCAAGCATACACCCATTGGGAAGCTATTGGGTGCACAGCTTCCAACCCTTGAGGCCTTGTTTGGGAGCCCAAAATCTCAGCCCATCCACGGGGATAGGCCAGGGATTTTGGGCTCCCAAACAAGGCTTGATGGTGAGCCCTTTTTCTCCAACCAAGATGAACCAGCTAGCAACGGCGAGCCATTGAGTTAGTTTAGTTTTTTTGTTTTACCAAGCCCTGCAGCAATAACTCTAGTGTCAAATAGTATCAGGGTTGGGTAGCGATGACACCAACCATGGTGGTGCGTAAGGTTAGGGGCTAGAATGAAGATGATGAGCAAACAAGGTTTTGGGGTGGCGAGGAAGAGATGGTGGCATGGCCCAATGGTAAGATCATCACCTAGCACGTGGTGGTGGAAGTGGTCAGTGGCAACAAAGAGTCGATCGCAACATTGACAAAGGTGCCATCAGCTATGCCATGACGTACTTTGCTGTGATGGGGGTGAGGGCATGGTGGAGGAGAAGGAGCAGACATGGGACATGGGGACAGAGATGTCTTTTAGCATCAACGTGTTTTTGGGTGAGTGCATTTGATTATAATCTAGTGCACAAACGTTGTATAACCATCCCCTATTTGAAATGCCATGGGTGTTTGAAGCGTTCACATACATATATAAAACAAGTAGTCTTTATGTAATCAATTTTTTATTAGGAGATTCTGGCATCCAGAAGTCTGATGGGAACGTTCCCATCATACGGTCCAGCCACAACATATCACCAGAATGTGTTCAACCAAACAACTCATATCCTACAACAAACCGGATTTGATCTCCAAAGAAATTTTGGAAAACCCTATTCCCTAGACAAAATTCACTTGAAATTACAAACCTCATTCCTTTATGAATATGTGCTTCAAAAGTTAGCACAGAAGTTTAAAGCATAACATATTTATGATGTTAAAACCATTGCAACATTTTAATAATACATATGCAACAAATTGGAACAACTCTTGCAACAAAATTGGAATGATCTCAAAAAAACTCTTGCAATATTAAAAAATAGTAGATACAACATTTTTGCAAACAAATATGCAATAACAACAATAAAATGATAAATTAGGAAACAAATTGAGCTGCCCATCTAAAAACAACAAAGAATCAGGGCACACCAAATTGAAACTGATATGGCAATAATGAAGAAAGGGTTACAACAAAATTGCGAAATGTATGCAACAACCCAACGGAGGAGGATGCTCACGGATGGCGGAGAACCTGAGGCCTTCAACTGTGGCAGCGCGGCATCGATCTGGCCAGGAATAGTAGGGGTCGGACATGGTGGTTGCACAAGTTTGGTGTGTACCACAGTCGTAGGTCACCTGAGCAGGTTGCCGCGGCACCCCTGCACAGCTCAACGGTGTGCACCTAGACTAGATCTCACTTGAGTAGGGCTTGAAGGAACCTCCCTCATCGCTCAATAGCAGATTGAATATGTGCACCACCACACCGCTGCGGCACCATCCCCTCATCAGACATGATTGAGATAGGTAGAGAGTGAGAGATTGAGAGGAGGGAAGGGGGAGGGGCAGATGAAGGGAGGGGGAGGGGCAAATGAAGGGTGGAGGAGGAGCGTGGCTCTGGTGGCAACCTTCGACCACTAGAAAGCTATTGAACATGGGAGGAGGGGAGAAGTTGATTACAAAATTGTAGATATAAATGGGGATTGGGTGAGAGATGTAACATCCCAAAATTCCAATTACCAAATTGAATTATGTGTAAATCATCATTTTTTGCATTGTAGTGAATTTTCAAAAAAAAATTGGCATTTATTAAGAGTTTTTTTAGCAAATAAAAATAAATTTATAAAATTAATTAGAACTTTACCAGAGGCTAGAAATAATTTACTTAGGTTCTAAATATTCTAAAGTGCTAATTTTAAAAATTCAAACTCAATTTATGTAATTAAAACAATTAGAAAAGAATTTCAAAATCCAACTTCGTTGTGGGCCAAATTCTATCCCCTTTGCTTGCACATTGCTGTATTAGCCCAGCTCTAGCCTTCACGTCATCCCAGCCGAGCCGCCTCTGATTTTTCACCTTCTCCGAGCGAAGACACCTTCCCGCTGTTTCCACTTTCTCTAGCTCATGTTTGTGCCATGACTGACCTCCTACAAGCTCTGCTATGCACTACATCACTGCCATGATGCTCATCGAGTGCCTCGATTTCCCTTCCCCATGCGCCTTGTTGCATCCCCTCTACACCCCTGAGCCGTCCCGTCACCAGTAGAGTTGTGCGTGCCTTTCCTATGTTGTGGCCAGGGAAGAATCATGCACCGAGCCTTGACGCTCCATCATCCCTTATTAAGCCCACCCAAGCGCATCCTTCCCCTCCCTGAAGCATGCCATTGCCATTTTGCCACTTCCCAGCGCTTCTCCTCCACTAGAGTGCTTGGGACGTGTTCGTCGCTTTCGGCTCTAGTGCAAGACCGCAACCATGCTCCACCATGGCCCGAGCCCTTTATGTGAGCTCCATGCTTTCTGTTTGCATCACCTTGTTCCTAATGGTCACCTTTTTCAATTCCGTTGTTCAATTTTGTTGCCTGTAGAAGTGCATCATCGAGACCAGACTGTCTTCCTCTGCTCTGGCCCAACCTCGTCGCTATGCGATTTCTTCCCCTCTGGTGAGTTTCCTGTTGATTCATCATGTTTGAACCATCCTTGCCTCTAGTTTGAGCCAGTGTGCTCTACTGCCCAAGAACCGTGCCATTATTGGTAATCGCCATTGTAGTTCACCGCTGCCTGATCACCTCGGACCTCCTCCATTGTTGCTGGCTAAACCATCATGATCCTAGTAAGCTACTGATCCTTATGCACCTCTTGCCTCAGCTTAATTATCTCCTCTCCTCTCGAGTTTAGCAACATTTCCCCTTCTTTGATGTAGGATCAGAATGGCAACAGAGGGGGGGTGAATGGTGGCCCTTAACATCGCCCCTCAAAAGTATCCACAAAGAACTCTCCGATAGCTATGGAAATGCAGCAGTCTGAAAATTCAGACAAAGCTTGATTCAAGCAAAAATTGATAAGAGAAGATGAACTCCTAAGACCATAAGATCAAGAATACATTCTAAATAGCAAGAAGACCTCAGGAACCAAATTAATTCAATCCTAAACCAAGAACTCAAGATTTATGTCAAAATCTGAAAAATGAAATGGGTAAGAGTCCAAGTTTCAGATTTCTCTTAACTCTCTCATTCTTTGCTTGAGCACTTTTGCAATTCACTTAGCAATGACTAGAGGACTTGGAAACTCAAATCTTGAACCATCTCCCAAAGGAAATAAGACAATCCATCATCCCCTGTCTAGAAACCCTAGAAACAGTGAATAACAGAGGATTGGGGCTGCAGGGAATCTTCGGGAAAAATCATGGCTATTTAGGTTTGCTCTCAGAGATATACTAGCCAAATGGCTTGGATGATAATCCCTTGTACAGAGCAAAGTTACTCCATAGTTATTCAACCCAAAACTCAAAGCAATCCAGAAGAATCAGAAAAGAGCATTCTGAAGAACACAAGACAGTAAAACTGAAACTCGAGATAACTCAAAGAAATCCATTACTTAGAGATGGATGATTACAAATAGAGTTTCTACATCCCCATGGATGCTTGCTTACAGAGGAATGATTACACGAGATTTCACTACATGCTTGAGAACCCACGAGAGCTCACTCCCAACTCAAGCACACACACACACAAACTACTGGAATAGCTGCTCACCCAACACTTGAGCTCTCCAGAACACTACTCTCTACGCATTTCTTGCTATAGATGAGCTGAATACTACTGCCCTCCTCTTCTCTTTTTGAAGGCAAAGACTCACCTCAAACTAGCAAATCAAGAAGTGCCATACCACCTCCACCCATTCTCCTCACATCCACATGAGGCAATAAAGTCAAACACACTTTTGGAGGGAAAGAATCAGCCCTCCACCTCATTGCTTGGGTCAAATGTCCAATTTGCCCCTCAAGCACCTTCCCGGAAGCTTCCACCTCCGGTACCTTGACCGTCTGGACCTTGACTCCTCCCTGAGTCTAGTCCCGGTCTGTTCCATCACGCACGACCGCAATCGACCTCAACCGTTCTGGACCTCCGGCTCCTCCCTGAGCCTAGTCCCGGTTTTCTCGTCGTCGCTGTGGAGACCCGAATATGCAAACCTGGACTCTCCTGTGTATTCTGCACTAGTCCAGGATCACGCTAGTGCGCACAGTATAGACAAAGATGAAATATCGAACATATCACGATTTACTAGGAAAAGACACAAATATTATTGATAATCATCAGAGTACGACCTTATGGCCAAGCTTACAATTATTAGCCCGAAGGGCTTAACAAAAACTAGCAGCGGAAATCCAAAAGAAAGCACAGCAGCCAATCGACACGCCCACAGGCTATCGAGTGGAGAACGAAGCCTAATCCGTGAAGACGTCGAAGTACTCTCCTTCTGGAACCTCCTGCTGGTGATACTCCTCCTCCTCAAGCGAGTATGAGGGCATAAAGCCGTGAGTACATTGGTACTCAGCAAGCCGTTTGTAACAAATGAATGCAATATAATATGCAAGGCTTACCAATGGAAGGCTAAAAGGTTAGTTTGCATAAAACGGCATTGGAAAATACAATCAATAGATTGAAGGCGCATTTGAAGTAAAACAATAGTAAATAATAATCAAAGGAATTGAAGTAACCACTTATGGATCTCCCATCCATAAGCTAAACCAACCACTTATGGACCTCCCATCCACAAATTAAACCAACAGTGAATTAACCATTCACTGTTCAAAACTTTTTAGAAATAACCATACCTCGTGTGAAATCACCGAGCATTGTCCATGACCGAGGACGCGGCTATTCGAATAGTTTTACACTCTGCAGAGGTTGTACAGCTTTACCCACAAGACATTATCATCCCATATTGCCACGAGATTAACACACTTCCTTTGGTGTGCGGCGAGGAGATCATGACAAGACCTTTACAATGTTCAATCTCAACCCAGTTCCGTCTCGCTAAGGTTTCGCCTCTCACCCCCTCTTGCGCCAATGTGGGTCCATGGCCACGCCAAACCACACTCATCACAATGACGGAACCGAAATTGAAACATCCCAAATTAATTAGCTGAGTCCATCCCATTTGGACATGTGGTAGTACTGTAAGACTCGGATCAATGGCGCACAAAGTTAAGTCCTTAAATTTACTCAGGCGAAACATCCACATCCCATGTGCCTCCCGCACCCCCTTTACTGCACGATCAATCGCCCAAGTGAAAACCAATTTTGTATAACCACCGCCAATGATGCACCAACGTCATGGCACAAATTTTATAACAGTGGCACCAACCACGATTCAATATCTCATTAAGTCAAATTAATTAATCACATGTGATGATGAACCCTTTCGCAAAAAGCAAGGCTAAGCATTCTAATCGTACCAACCCAATGTGACAAATAACATAGCATCACTAATTAAATTCCCAACCTAAGGTGACAATGGCATCAAGGTATTCCAAAATATCAAGGAGGAAAATAACCAATTGGGACGATAACTACCAATACAAGGGTTTGAATAAAAATAGCGATGCAAGATAATTTAAAACAAAATAATTAAATAATAGATTGCAAACTGGGTTCAACATGATCAAAGGACACGACTTGCCTTGGCCTTGCTCAGTTGATGAATCCTGCTCTTCAAATCATGCCTCTGCTCCCTCGAACACGTGATCTAACGAGAGAGAAAGCACATCGAAAAGACAAAATAAAATCAAATAAAATTCAAAGGAACTCCAAAAACTTCCAAACCTGGACCAAAAGGTAGAGCTCAATTTTAGATGAATTTAGGAAAACGAATCGGGTCAATCGGAGCTAGGACGAGGGAGAAGGGGCCTCTGGAAAATTAAATCTACAGAAAATCGGGAAAATTGGAAAAAAGCACTGTGCTGTAGACCCGGCTCACGAAATAACCAATCTACCGTGAACCCGGCGCACGGAATAATGCGGCTGACTGGGCGGCTGGTGCGGCGGCTAGGCTGAGGTGGCGGCTGACGTGGCGACACATGGACGCATGGGCTGACGTGGCAGCTGACAGGGCAGGGTGACGTGGCATTTGGGGCCTCGGGTGCTAACGTGGCTGCTGACATGGCCGCTGACTAGGCTGACACGTCAGCCTAGGGCTGACGTGGCTGGATTGCGTGGCTGACCGAGGTGGCACGGTCTACGGCTCACGGCTGACAAGCGGGCCCCGCTTGTCAGTGGCTCGGCGACGGAAACCGAGCGCTGAAGGCGCCACGGTGCGGCGGCCGCGCGCGGGGCGGGTGGCGGCGGCGGCGGCCGACGGGTATTCGGGACGGCGGCGGGCTCACCGACGATGACGGCGATGGCGGCGGCGGAGGCGACTCTGGCGGCGAGACGCGTCGTCGGCGCGACAGCGGCTCGGCGGCGGCGCGAGGCACTTGGAGGCTAGCGCGGCGGCGGCGGCTGCGATGCGAGGAACCTCGGGGCTCGGCCCTTTATACCCGGGAGACGAAGAGTCCCAGGCGGGCACGGACGTCAAGTCCGGGGCGGAGACGGCGGCGGAAAAGGAAGGCGGCGACGGCGGGTTCGAGCCGGACTCGGAGACGAGTCCCTCCCGGAAACGACGCCTGACAGGTGGGTCCCACCTGTCGGTGGCCTAGGGTGGCGGATGGCCGAGATGCGGGGCGCGAGTGCGGGCGCAGGCGCGGATGCGCGCCGCGTGGCGAGGGCGGGCGGGCGGGCGGCTGGACTAGGCCGGTTCGGTGGGTTTCGGCCCACCGGCCGGTTTAGGATTTTCTTTTCTTTTTCTTTTTCCAGAAATTCGTTTAAAGGCTTTTGAGCTCTAGAAAATAGCAAATAAATCCAGAAAAATCCCAAAACATTCCAGAAAATACCTTGAGACTCAGGGAACTCAAATAAAATGTTTTTGGCAAATGTTAATGTTTCGTTTAATCATATTAAATCCTTTTAAATAATGAAAATTCCAATTAAGCTTTAATTAATTCTAGAAAAATTCAAATGGTGAGTTTTATTTTAAATGCTTCAAAAAGGCTTTGAAAATCAGGATGTTACAGTCGCCCGTTGTGTCCATCACTGGTAGCTCCTGCTCCGGTTCCTCGTCTCCCGACTCACAACCACCTCACCAGCCTCGATCATCTTCGGCTTCGCCGACCGTCTGGACCTCAACACCTCCTGTGCCTAGTCCCGGTCCTCCTCGCCTCACCATGACCTAGCTCCGAAGTCCTGCAGTCACACAGACAAGCAAACCGTCACATAGCACCGCACGAAACAACATAAATAGTATTAGCACAAATAAAGGTACTCAACCCTAGAATACCCAAAATAAACTCAAACTCACTAAACCACCGTCAATTACTCATCACCAACATGGGGATACCTGCACATGGTCTCTCAATCTCCCCCTTGATGAGTATATTGACAAACACCGAAAAAGCTTAAGATTTGAGTTTGTTTGAAAGTCAAACTTGGTCCAAAGGAAAGAAAATGATGCTAATGACCAAGTTGACACAAGGAGCAAAAGGAAGAGCAAGTTTTCCTCAAAGCTCCCAAAACTCCCAAAATGAGGCTTTTCCCAACTATTCTCCCCCTTTTGGCAATAAAGTCATCAAGATACTTGGAGAAAGATAAAACATGATGTGGCTGAATTTTATTCAATGCTAAGCAATTAGAGCCATGAAGATTATCCAAATTGACCATTTAGTATTACACCAAGTCATAACTCAAATGAATGCTATCAAGATCATAATAAAATATGCATAATCAAGCCAAGCCACATAAGTAACAATCTGAATATTATGTGAATTTCTTAACATGTCAAGCCATTCAAGATCAAAGTCTAGCTAAAGGTATCCAAAGATGATGCAAGCCATGTCAATAATCTAAGTGGAACCAAGAAGCTAGAATTGAGCCATTTAATAGTGCTACAAGTTCAAGAATGAATCATTCGTTCAAGCACTTTAATCTGGTTGTAATTAAGCAAATGTAGCACAATTGACATGTTTCCTTTGAAACTCATGGTTGTTTCCAACTAAAATTTTTGTCATGTGCTAGATCTCAAGCCTTATGCGACCATTCCAAGCAAGAAGCTTAAGGAGATGATCTTGGTCATCCAAAACTCCCCCTGAGTTCATGCATAGTGCAATGGCAAGTAGTCTCATGAGAAAGAATTGGTGAAATCAATTTTTTCGCACATAAAAAGAGATCTTTTTGCTTTAAGCAGTTGTACAAACTCATGATTTATCAAGAACCTATCATAGCTCAATCTAAGGCTCAATTAGAGATTCAAGGCTCAACTTAGCCTATTTGACATGGCATGAATCATAAGAGGATAACTAAAGACAGACTAATCTCAAGAAGTAACATGACATGTCTTAATTCAAGTTGTGCAATTTTAATTAACTCATCATGGCAAAGGCTTGACGACACATATAAAGTAATGATAAATCTAGCAATGAAACACAAATCATGCCAAGATGTAAAGCATTGTAACCATGTCAACTAAGAATACTAATCAAGGCTCCATGCAATTATATTACAATGCAAAATGCTAGAAATGCGGAAAATCCAACTCCTCAACATGTGATGCATTTTTAGTTCAAGTTGAGTTATGTCAATATTAAGCTCCAGAAGCTCCCAAATGAACTCCCCCTAAACCAAAGCTAAAAACTGAGAAGCTGGGAAGAAATCAGAAAAGGCAGTCCTTAAAGCATAGAGAAGATACAGAAGATGCTATGGCTCAGACTGACTCTCATCTACCCCATATGACACTAGGACTATCAACTGTCCATCTAACTCACTAAGGAGCAAACACGTTCCCTGTCTACCCAAGGGTGGCCCGACCCTTGCTAGAACCTATAAGAAGTGAGTGAGGTTAACCTAATGAGAAGAGAGATAGCTAATAAGCAGCATCCTAGATCACAAGATGAGAGGAAGAAATCTAAGCCACTAGACAAGAGATTCACTCTAATCTATGTTGAGAGGACTAACCTAAATGCACCCCGAATGCAATGCAACAGAAATGAGAACAGGAGCATAATATACATGATAAAGCAGTAAAGCACAGAAACTCCCCCTCACTACAGTCCATAAGGACAAACCACCCCAAGCTCTCCTCGCAAGGCTGAAAACCTAGAGCTATCCAATGGCTTGGTAAAGATATCAGCCAACTGGTGGTCACTCTCCACAAACTGGAGCACTATGTCACCCTTCTCCACATGGTCTCGAAGGAAGTGATATCGAATATCAATGTGCTTGGTCCAGGAGTGCTGCACTGGGTTCTTAGCAATGTTAATAGCACTAGTGTTATCACAAAAGAGTGGAACAATGTCTATAACTAACCCAAAGTCCCGCAGGGTCGAAGCCATCCAAAGTACCGGCTGCACAATCGGCTGCGCAACATACTCGACCTCTGCGGTGGGTGTGCAACACCGGACTACTTTCTAGAAGACCAAGAGACAAGAGAAGTGCCAATGAATTGGCAGGTGCCAGAAGTGCTCTTCCTATCTATCCTACAGCCGGCAAAGTCTACGTCCGAGAAGGCTCTGAGGGAAAGACAGGAAGAGGAAGAGTACCAGATACCATAGTCAATGGTAGCTCGAAGGTACCGAAGAATGCGCTTCACCGCCTAGCGGTGAGATACGCGAGCCTGAAACCAAGCACAAAGACACACAGAAAAATATATGTCCGGTCTCGAGGCAGTGAGGTACAAGAGGGAGCCGATCATGCTTCTGTACTCTTTCTTATCAACTGGCTCGCCATCCTCATCTGGGTTAAGTGAAGCTGTAGAAGCCATGGGAGTCGACACTGGCTTACCATCGCTCATGTCAAAGCGTCTCAGGAGATCACGAGTGTACTTGCCCTGATGCAAGAAAGTACCCTCCCGAGTCTGCTTGATCTGGAAGCCAAGGAAGAAGGTCAACTCACCCATCATGCTCATCTCAAACTCGGTGCTCATGACATCCGAGAACTGTGAAACGAGAGCATGAGAAGAGCCGCCAAAGATGATGCGTCCACATAAATCTGGACGAGCAGAAGATCAGTGTCATGCCGGCGAATGAACAAGATCTTATCAACTTTATCCATCTCAAAACCATGACTAAGCAAATAGGACTTAAGCCTCTCATACCAAGCTCTAGGGACCTGCTTAAGTCCATACAAAGCTTTGGAAAGCTTGTAGACATGGTTTGGGTATTTGGGGTTCTCGAAACCTGGATGCTGTCTGACATAGACTTCTTCCTCAATAAAGCCATTGAGGAAGGCACTCTTGACATCCATCTGGTAAAGCTTGAAACCTTTAGAAGCTGCAAAGGTAAGCAGAATTCTAATGGCTTCAAGTCTAGCTACAGGGGCAAAGGTCTCCTCAAAATCTAGACCCTCAACCTAGGAGAAGCCCTGAGCTACCAGTATAACCTTGTTTCGAACAACCACCCCATCCTCACTTTGCTTATTCTTGAACACCCACTTAGTCCCAATAATATTGTGACCTCGAGGGGGCTCAACAAACAACCAGACCTTGTTTCTCTCAAAATTCTCTAATTCCTCATGCATGGCATTGACCCAAGACTCATCAGATAGTGCATGACTAACATCTTTGGGTTCAAATGAGGCAATGAAGGCAGAATGGAGACAGAACTGAGACAGTCCAGACTTTGAGCGTGTGACACGCTCAAAAAGGTCTCCAATAATCTGCTCAGAAGGATGGTCTTTTTGGATGTTTCGGGGAGGTCCAGGATGAGATGAAGAAGTGGCCTCTACCTCATGAGCTGATGAGGTAGGAACAGAGCCACTAGCTCCAGAGGAAGCAGAATGCATGGGCTGATCTCCCCGAGGTGCGGTGGAAGAAGGCACCTCAGGGGGGTGGAGGATGAGGAACTGGATCGGGTAGACAACCCTCATCTCCATCATCCTCATCATCCACAAAGATGGTCTCGGACTGCTCTAAAGAACCTGAGATATCGGGCCTAGTCCCCAGACTGGCCTCGTCGAAGGTCACCTCACAGGTCTCTACCATTTTACTAGTCTCGCAGTTCCAGACCCTATAAGCCCGCGAAAAAGGTGAGTAACCTAGAAAGATCCCATTACAAGAACGAGACTCGAACTTATCTAGGTTCTCGGACTTCAAGATAAAGCACTTGCATCCAAACACATGAAAATATGAGACGCTGGGCTTTCGTCCATATCTCAACTCATAAGAGGTGCGATGCAAGTGTGCCCTGAGAAAAACTCGATTCAAAACATGGCATGCGGTGGCTATAGCTTCAGCCCAAAACTTCCTCGGTGTAGAGTACTCATCAAGCATCGTCCTGGCCATCTCGACCAAGGTACGGTTTTTCATCTCCACAACGCCATTTTGCTGAGGGACGTATGGAGAAGACAACTGGTGCTCTACACCGGTCTCACCGCAAAACCTCTCAAAGTAAGAATTCTTGAACTCCGTGCCATTGTCACTGCGGATCGCTCGTAAGGCACCCGGGAGCTCAACATAAAGCTTACTAAACAAACCCCGAAAATGGGTAAACGTCTCATCCTTTGAGACCAAGAAAAACACCCAAGAATACCTCGAGAAGTTATCGACCACGATAAGGACATAACACTTCCCTCCTGCTGACTGCACTCGAGTTGGTCCAACTGTGTCCATATGGAGCAGCTGTTCCGGTGCACCGGTCATAGTCACTGTGACCGGAGGGTGAGAAGCGGCAACCATCTTGTCGTGCCGGCATGGAGCGCAAACAAGATCTTTGACCATCTTGAGTTTCGGCAGACCACGAATGAGGTCGTGGCCGCTAACTCGGGTCAAATGATCAGATCCAATATGACCAAGTCTCCTATGCCAGAAAGTAAGGTCACGGGACTCCGAAGCAACTAAACACCGGAGAGGATCATCAGAAGACTCAACAAAATCAACACGAAATCCCGCAAACCAGACTACCCGAAAAATCAAGAATTTTGCAATTGTTTTTCTTGAAGCTCACCTCATAACCGTCATCGGTAAGCTGAGAGACTGAAAGCAAATTGTACTGCAGCTTACTAACCAAGGCAACATCTTTCAAAATAAAAGAATCATTAACGCGCACAGTACCTTTAGCGATGATGCGCCCAGATGAAGCATCTCCAAAGGTGATAGTCTCATCACCTGGAGCACGGGCTAAGGAAGAGAACCAACGAGAGTCTCCGGTCATATGACGAGAACAATCGGAGTCCACAAGCCAAACCTTTCCCTTCCCAGCCCGGCGAACCTGAGTCAAACAGAGAGTAAAGTCTCAGTAATGGGATAAATCAAGAGTGATTTTGGCACCCAATACTGAGTAACACGTGGAGCACAAGAAGTAGCCACACACGACTGGCCTCTATCTACCCTACGCTCTCTGTCACTCAAAGAAGCAGAAGGTCTATGTGCAGACCTGAAGTTGTTGTTGGGTCCGACTGCTACCGGGGAGCGAGTCGGAGCACCAACAACATACTGAGCTCACCGCGGGTAGCCATCTCGACGGGGGAAACGAGATCTACCCTTAGAACGGCGGAAGTCACGACCAGGAGCATATCGAGGATGAAAAACAGAAAACTCGGAAAATCCAAGTCCTCGATGATGCCCAAACCCATCAGTAGAAGCAACTCTCGACCTCGTGTCGGTCTTAGGTGCACTCGAGGTCTGGGGCTGACCCTGAATACGCCTAAGAGCCTCGACACGGTCTCTACGCGTGATCTTGGCGCGCCTGAAGCATCGATCGACCAAGTGTCCATCCTTCTGACAGAAGGTGCAGTGATACTTCACCTTCGGAGAGGTAGAAGTAGCATGAAGAGGCTTCGCCTTCTGAGAGGTCGGAGCGACAGGTGGAATCACCTTGCTGTCAGAAATCCCTTGGACAAAGCCCGCTGATTTGAATTTAACTTTATCAGATCTGGGCTCTACCTCGATCACACATGTTGCGATGGGTCTAAGAATAGCAGGTGGATGCTTCCTCATATCCTCAGAAAAATCGTATACTAGACCTTGATTGAATTTGCAAATCTTTGATTGGTCTAGAATAAGATTAGGCTTCTTCTTGCCTCCTACAAATCTCTCGAGAGTGTTCATAAGATACTGACACTCCCGAAAGAGAGAGGTGCAAGAAGAGCAGGGGGAAGAAGAGACAGCAGAAGGTAAGGGAGTAGAAGAAGAACCAACAGCAGAGGAACGGATGGCTTGTGCACGCACAGCCAACTCAGAAGGGACAGTCCTACTGCTAGCCAATTGGTCCACGTCACTAGGCGTCTCTACCAAACCCTCATGCTTCTTCCCAACACACACATCACAAGCGACTGATGGTGGCTTCTCTACTAGGTCCTTAGTTAGCTTCACGCATTTTTCATCCAATGCAACCAAGTCAGATTTTAGTTTGTTACAATTATTGCATGGTGAGCTAACAGGGTCCTTAGAAGCAAACTTAGCCAATTTGTTATTGTCATCAACTAATTCTTGAAACTGCTTAGAGACAGATTCAAGCTTAGCATTCAGCTTAGGACAATTCACACATGAAGCAATAGGCTCAAATAGAAAAGCTTGTAATTCAGCAATTTTATGATCTGCTCATTTTAGGTTCATCTTTTTATTATTACAACTTTCACAAGTCTCGGGCAGATCGAGAAGCATGGTATAAAGACCTCTAAAAGCATTCTCCTTGTCCTCACATGAGGTGCAAGAAGTAGTCTCAACAATAGAAGATGAAATAGCAACAGTCCTACTCATCCCTAGTTCAGCTAAAAAACTAACATTCTCCACCTTAAGCATATCAAGCTCAGAAGACAGACTATCATGAGAGGTCCTTAGCTTCTCCATATCACCAAGTAAAGCATAGCATGTATCACATTCGTCACGGGAGGGAGCAGATATAAGTGAAGTAAGCTCCCGTGACAATCTTTCTACTTCCTTCTCTAACTCGCTACACCTAGCTCTAGATCTAGCATGAAATCCTCCTAGCTTAAGAAAAGCTTCATTAAGTTGATTGTAGGAGGGGTATACCTCATCGGAGTCGGAGTAGAGCTCGTTGTCGCTGACGTCGCTGATCTCGCCCTCAAGGGCCATGAAGCACATGCCGCTGAAGTCCTCGCCATCCTTGGGATCTTGATCGTCCTTCCCATCATCGTCACTCCACCCCACCACCTCGCTGAGGTCGAGGTCATTGAAGGCGGTGAGGACACGATGGAAGAGCTTCTTGGCTTTGCCAAGGTTGCGGAACTTCTTCCCTTTGCTTGGGGGCTTCTTGAAGCGGTTCTTGTCGGTGTAGATGTTCTTGCTCGAACCGCCGGGGTCGGTCTTGCCCTCCAACTTGGGGCAGTTTGCCCGAATGTGGTTGGGGTCACCACACTCGAAGCAAATCACTCGTTCTCCTCTCTTTCTCTCTCTAGTCCTCTTGTAAGCATGAGAAAATTTTCTGGCCAAGAGAGCTAGTTGGGTCTCCGAGAGCTGATCTAGACGCTCATCATCAATATCACACAGAGCAGCTAGGGAGAAACCTGAGAGAGTGTCAATAGAAGAACTAGAGGCAGGACTGGGATCAGTGACCAACGCCATCGATTGTGACTTCGACTTGCGAGAGACAATGTCAATCTCGTGAGTCTTGAGGCGTGAGTACAACGCATCAAGACTCAAAGTCGAGAGGTCCGTGGTGTCCTTGATGGTGGTCACCTTCATCTCCCACACACGCAAATCCAAGGCCGAAAGCATTTGATGAGCGTTGTCCAAGTCGGGGTATGTGAGACCGACCGCTCGGAGGTTGCTCAAAATCTTATGAAATCTTGCAAAGCACTCATTAAGGGACTCTCCAGCGAGCATTTCAAACTTGTTGTAATCTCGCTTGAACTGGTCCTGTCGTACCGTCTTTATTTGGGTGGTGCCCTCATGGTAAGCATCGAGGGTCTCCCAAATATCGAAGGCAGACGAAAAATGAGAAATGCGATCAAACTCATTTCGGCTCAAACCTTGGATGATGATGTTCCTTGCCTTAGCATTTGCCTCAACATTAGCCATGTTTCCGGCATTGATGTTCTCGTCGGCAGGAACAGCAAAGCGAACTTTGACCTTGTGCCAAATCGCATAGCCCTAAGCCTGAATATAGATCTCCATCCGACTCTTCCAAAAGGGATAGTCCATCCCATCGGAGATCGGGGGCTTGGTGGAATACTTATCGGTTGCCATGACTCACAGACCGGTTAAAGATCTATCAAGAAGAGCTAACCGGCTTTGATACCAATTGTAGGATCGGAATGGCAACAGAGGGGGGTGAATGGTGCCCTTTTAAAACATCGCCCCTCAAAAGTATCCACAAAGAACTCCTCTCCGATAGCTATGGAAAGCTATGAAAAGCAGGATGACATGCTCTTTGGAAATGCATGGGACAGAAGTGACAGCGGGAAGAAAAACAATAGAGAAAACACAGTGGCCAGCACAACATATGAGACAATCAGCAGCAGCAGCAGTAGGCCGGTCTGACCGGTGTTGATGGGCCGGTCAGACCGCCTTTTCAACGCCGGTTGGACCGCCGCGGTGCCGCTGGTCAGACCGCTGTTATTGGGCCGGTCTGACCGACGGTCTGAGTCCGGTCTGACCGGTTCAGACTCAGCCACAGCCCGAGCAGCAGTCTGAAAATTCAGACAAAGTTTGATTCAAGCGAAAATTGATAAGAGAAGATGAACTCCTAAGACCATAAGATCAAGAATACATTCTAAATAGCAAGAAGACCTCAGGAACCAAATTAATTCAATCCTAAACCAAGAACTCAAGATTTATGTCAAAATCTGAAAAATGAAATGGATAAGAGTCCAAGTTTCAGATTTCTCTTAACTCTCTCATTCTTTGCTTGAGCACTTTTGCAATTCACTTAGCAATGACTAGAGGACTTGGAAACTCAAATCTTGAACCATCTCCCAAAGGGAAATAAGACAATCCATCATCCCCTGTCTAGAAACCCTAGAAACAGTGAATAACAGAGGATTGGGGCTGCAGGGAATCTTCGGGAAAAATCATGGCTATTTAGGTTTGCTCTCAGAGATATACTAGCCAAATGGCTTGGATGATAATCCCTTGTACAGAGCAAAGTTACTCCATAGTTATTCAACCCAAAACTCAAAGCAATCCAGAAGAATCAGAAAAGAGCATTCTGAAGAACACAAGACAGTAAAACTGAAACTCGAGATAACTCAAAGAAATCCATTACTTAGAGATGGATGATTACAAATAGAGTTTCTACATCCCCATGGATGCTTGCTTACAGAGGAATGATTACACGAGATTTCACTACATGCTTGAGAACCCACGAGAGCTCACTCCCAACTCAAGCACACACACACAAACCATCGGAATAGCTGCTCACCCAACACTTGAGCTCTCCAGAACACTACTCTCTACGCATTTCTTGCTATAGATGAGCTGAATACTACTGCCCTCCTCTTCTCTTTTTGAAGGCAAAGACTCACCTCAAACTAGCAAATCAAGAAGTGGCATACCACCTCTTCCCATTCTCCTCACATCCACATGAGGCAATAAAGTCAAACACTCTTTTGGAGGGAAAGAACCAGCCCTCCACCTCATTGCTTGGGTCAAATGTCCAATTTGCCCCTCAAGCACCTTCCCGGAAGCTTCCACCTCCGGTACCTTGACCGTCTGGACCTTAACTCCTCCCTGAGTCTAGTCCCGGTCTGTTCCTTCACGCACGACCGCAATCGACCTCAACCGTTCTGGACCTCCGACTCCTCCCTGAGCCTAGTCCCGGTTTTCTCGTCGTCGCCCGTCGTGTCCGTCACCGGTAGCTCCAGCTCCGGTTCCTCGTCTCCCGACTCGCAACCACCTCACCAGCCTCGATCATCTTCGGCTTCGCCGACCGTCTGGACCTCAACACCTCCTGTGCCTAGTCCCGGTCCTCCTCGCCTCACCATGACCTAGCTCCGAAGTCCTACAGTCATACAGACAAGCAAACCGTCATATAGCACCACATGAAACAGCATAAACAGTATTAGCACAAGTAAAGGTACTCAACCCTAGAATACCCAAAACAAACTCAAACTCATTAAATCACCGTCAATTACTCATCACCAACATGGGGATACCTCCACATGGTCTCTCATTTGATCTTCGGAAAGGTTGCCGTTGAGCCTTTCCTATTTGAGCATGAGGAGCCAAACCATGCTGTCATCTCTGTGACCCAAACCCCTCTAACATCTTCCATTGCTTCTTCACCCCTTAATGCCACCAGAGCCTCATCTTAAGCAAAGCCCCAATCTACGCCATCGCCTTTTTCTCACCGCCAACCACTGTCGTCCTCTTTCGAGCCCCGCACCTAGTGCGCAAGCCTCACCAGCACCTCCCCTTTTGATCCCGCACCTCACCGCCCTCCGCCGTGCCGTGTAGCGTCGGTGACCATCAGTCCCCATCCATCGTCGTTGCCGTCGAACCACGTGGCAGCCAAACCATCGCCATGTCAGCATGTCCGAGCCAAGTCAACGCCCATGCATGGGCTTGTGTGGCACTACTTCATCAGCCGTGAGCCTAGTCCACTATGAACCATGCGCCTTTTCCGTGGACTCGGTCCAAAGACGTGGGCCCACATGTCAGTGACTCACAACATTTTCTTTTGAAAAAGTAAAAATCTGACGAGTAGGCCCCACCTGCCAGTCTAATGACGCATAAAATCCAAATTTTCCTTTAGAAAGAAAAATAAAAATAAAAATAAAAAAGTGCACAACATTTTCTCTCTCATTTTCTAGGATTTTCTCTCCCGACAAAACTTTGAAAGCCTATAACTTTTGCATTCAAAACTCCAAATTGAATGATGTTTATCTCTAAAATTGGTATCATTAACTGTGGAATTTTATAATAAGTATAAAATAGAGTTGCTTAGCCATGCATAGTTGTCAGTATATTAGATGATCGGTTGGTTACACTTTCAAAAAATGGATTGGCTATGTTACTGGACCAATATGGTCACTCTTGATACTTTACTTAGGAAACAAAACGAAAAACTATGGTTTTAACTTGGGCAAGATATTTATATAACTTGTGTGCGAGAGGAAATTCACATGTAGTGGTTTGATGGTGAAGACTATGTGGATATAACTTGTGGTGTAAAAGGGAACTTGCATGTAGTGGTTGGTTGTTGGAGGCTCTCGCCCGAGTCGGTTAAGAACCATGAACTTATTTGTTGCTAATTTAAGCCTTACGTACAATCACAAGCATCTTTGTGGGAAGGCCCTAGCATAATAAGTTGTTTTGAGTCAAATCTTGCACCCGTGGTTGATCAAAGTTGTGTGAGTACTAAAATGGTGGCTCGAGGTGGTTCATGTCATAGTTGTGCATGAGGTCAAAATCGCTGACATAACGGTGGATTTTTCGGAGTTCAATGTGTTCTAACTCTCGAGGACTAAAATTCATCAGGAGGGGTAATGTTAGAGTCGAGCAATGTAGAAGCCTTGTTATGATCTAGTGTTGGCCACACAATTCGTATCTTGTGGGTAAAATATACAATCTCTGCAGAGTATAAAATCTACTGGAGTAGTCATGCCTTCGGTTATGGACAAAGCTTTGTAATGTCGCTAAGGCTAGGCCTATGTTTTCAAAACTTTGTTGGAAAATGGGAGGTATCCACTTTTGAAACTTGGTCACAATTATATAAAAGTTATTTTTCGTGGCTATCTAGGGCCAGTTGTGATTTATGCTTATGTTACTTGTTATTTTGTATCAAATGTCAATTGCTTTTACAACTTTTGTTTTCAATCTATTATTCGTTATCATAAATAAAAATAGGTTTTTACAAAGTAAACTAGATTAGACAGCCACATTTGTCTTAGCTTGCATTCTATATAACTTTGCTACAAAGTCTTACGGAGTACATTTTATTCTCACAATTGCTTGTTAAATACAATCAAAGCAAGAAAAAGATCTCTAGATCTGTTACTTTTACGCCGCGGGTATCAACGAAGACAATGTCCTTTGCTAAGATTTAGCTCAAGTTAGTTAGCTGTTGTGGGCTATGTCATGCATACTAGAATCTTTATCTCATTTATCGTTATTTCTGTTGCTATTTACTCGTTAGAGCATCTCCAATGGTTATAGCTAGCAACTAACTATAAGACTTCCACATCATTTATATAGTACACACTAAAGCTAGCATTCTAAATCACTATATATAAGGATAGCTATTTGATGCTTACATGCACACACAGAATTTATAGAGGCTGCCTCGTTTGGCGTTATAGACTAGTGATTAAGGAAGAGCTGGCTTAGTTTTTTTTGCATACTCTCTTTCCTCCACATAGGATATATGCTGATGTGTACATGCATATAGCTAACTGACTCAGACCATTGGAGATGCCCTTACGTGAACTATTTGGTTGGTTGGCTCTTTTGTCAAAAACTTAGTTAGATAAGCCTATTTTCGTATATGTATTAGTAAACAATTTTCTATTTACTTATGTGTGTATGGATATGATACTATGTTATAATATATATTATGCTAATCACTAATTACAAGACTAGCATGATAAATATAAGGTTTAAAATTGATTTTCTAGATCCGACAAAAGAAAGGGTGCTACGACGGAAGACGAAGCATAGCAATAAACAGTACTCAGCGGACGGCGCTCGCCTCTTCGACTTAAGAGCGCCGTCTCAACAGCAGGGCGCTAGCGTCTCTTCGACTTAACTAGCCTTCCGCTTGATTTCCTCCCGTCCCCACAAACTTCTAGCAATAGTATAAAGAGCGCGCTTCGTCTTCTAGCCTTCCTCCGGTGAGGATAAACACACTCCACTTGTGCCGCCGTGCCGCCGGCGAGTGAAGCTAAGCCCGGGAAGGTGAGCAGCCGATGCGTTTGAGAATTTTACGTGTGCTTTCTTTAGCTCCTTCCCTCCTGCCGTCCCTTCACTTCTTCCTCTCCTATCCCGCAGCGCTCCGTTCAACGGAATGGCTCACAGGAGCAGGACCAAGAAAGCGTCCGTGTCCTGCAGCGAGGACCAGCTCAGCGCCCTGCCGGACGGCGTCCTCCAGCACGTCCTTGGCTTCCTTCCGGCGGTTGAGGCGGTGCGAACGAGCATGCTCGCCCGTCGCTGGCGCCACCAGTGGAGGTACATGCGCCGCCTGCATATCACGGCTTGGGAGAGCGACAGTGCTATGAAAGATTTCGTATACCCTCAGCTGCTCTTCTGCGACCATGGCTCGACTCTTGATGAGGTCAGGTACGAATTTGACCCAAGCTTTCACAAAGACGGCACGCACATCAACACTTGTATCCGACTTGCTTTGTTGCGCCAAGCTCGGATTCTCGCTGTCGAGCCTCTGGGCGAAATCGTCACACTGGACCACCCTCCTCTTGTCTCCGGGCATTTGAGAAAATGGAAGCTCAGTTGTGTGGTGTTGGAAGGCAACATTCTTGATTTTGCAAGTTGCCCAGCATTGGAGGATCTCGAGATGACATATTGCGGCTTACACGCTGATAGGATCTTGTCCCAGTCTGTAAAGCGTCTGAGAATCAAGAGTGGCTGTTTTGGCTTTAGTTTCCGGACTCGTATTTCTGCCCCTAGTCTCGTTTGGCTGCATCTCGATAATATCGGTGGTAAGGGTCCTTTGCTTGAAAGCATGCCTTCATTAGAAACCGCATTTATCAGACTTAACTACTACAACCAAGATTACTGTCACAAAGGTGATTTTGGGGAATGTTGTGGCATTTGTGCTAATTGTTCTGGTGAAGACGACCATAACGGTGGCTGCGTGCTTCTTGGTGGTTTGTCGAGCGCTATTAATTTGGAGTTGATAGCTGACTCTGGATCGGTATGTATTGCCATCTTATTTCTTATTTCGGTAGTGTTGCTTTTTAGTCCTTAGTTTCTTTTCAGTATATGTATCTATCTTCAGATATTGATGATTTAACAATTAGTATTCACGATCATCACCACCGGGTAGGCTTTTAAATAATCTTTGGTTCAGTGAGCACATGAGATAGTTGGCCTGTTAGGTTTTCGGGATATTCTTGGTATAAAAATGCTTGTACTACTGTGCTTTGAGTTCGTACATAATTCTAATTAAGAATGTAATGTGAATATGCAATATCCATAATAACCATGGACTCCATTTACTCATGGTCAATTAATATGTTGATATTTCTATGCAAATGTGTAGAAACTTGCTAAATATGGCATTTGTTATATAAGAAGAATCTTTGATTACTTTCTCAAGCTATGACTTTTTAAATATCTATCCAAACCTGCTATGCACTTTCAGTTTCATGCCATCATGTATTTTAAACCTAAATCCTTACCTGTTCTTACTAAGTTGCACTTTGTTCAGTTTATTTTCATAAGGGATTTGAGATGGTGCCCTACATTTAGTAAGTTAAAGACATTGTTGCTGAATGAGTGGTGCGTGGCTATTGAACTCCGTGCACTACTTTGCATCCTCGAACATTCACCGGTTCTTGAGAAGTTGACTCTTCAACTATCTAAGGTATGCATTGTCTGAAACGCTAGTTGTGTTATTAAAGTTATTATGCATGATTGATAGATCTTGGTGAATATGTTTGTCTACTACAGGGACGGAAATGTACAATAGAATCAGAAAGAAGCGACCATCTAATGGAGCAATTGCCTGCAATATCTGAACGCCTTAATATAGTTGAAATCAAATGTGGAGAGGTTGATGGGAGGGTTTGCAAAATTTTAAAGTTCTTGAGTAGGTTTGTCAAACAGATTAACGTCATACCGGGTAGAATATTTTCAAGATGTAAGTTAACCAGTGGCACTCTTATCCTTTCTGTGTTTCTGCATGCTTGTTATGGGGCAGTTTAACCTGATGCATCTTGCTATATGTAGGTGGAAATGGTCAGATGTCATAGCTAGAAATCTAGTTATCAAATAAGTTCATAGCTTTTAGCTAAATTTTATGTTAGTAGAACATATCTACAACTTTTTTGAAGGAAATATCTACAACTTCTGAAATTATTAGGTTAAGCTGCAGGCTGGTCAAGCGAACTTCCTATATGCCGAAGTCAGCTCTTGTATTTTAAATATCCTTGTCGAGTTATTGAACAATTGTGTTTCGAGATAATGTCCCTCTGAACTTTTTGTACCTTTTCATTTTTTGTACAGGTTTCAGTTTCGAGTAACTGCTGTTAGGTTGTTGATGGATCTATTGTCTCTTGATGATTCAGGAATGCAAGGATAAAAAGTTCGGTTGCTGTCTTTTGTCTGTGGGAATGTCATGCCGGAATTGCAACTTTGTTTAGGCCATCTTGTTGGACCTGGTTTACCATGTCATGATGTTTATCGAGTTCATTCTGTTATATGTATCTATTCTGCTGTCTGGACTGATTGGCTTGCTTTCAGTATATATTGCTTAAGCGTTGAATTGGTGATATAACTTGTTTCTCTTTAATATATCAGCCATCTACTATATTTCATCTTGCTATGTTTGTTGGGTCTACTGTAAATCATAGCGTTACTTTTATATACAAAAACATGGAAAAGGAGAATCAAGCTAGCTCGGTTTGGAAAGAGTAGGCGTCGTCCTCTCCCCCGTCCGGGATCAAATCCTTGGATTCACCTGATTTCTCACTTCTCTCAAGTGGATTTGAATTCACCTGAGTACTCACTTCTCTCTTAAGTGAATGTCAGAATTTCTGGCCAAATTTCAAAAATTAAAAAAATATATGGAAAAGGCTGTTTTTTAAGTAGCGAGATTGGAAAAGTGAAAAGGTGCTGCTTACAGACTGGATACAGTCAACCTATTGACAATTAGATAACAATTCTTCTAAACCGTACCTCGTGGTGTACAAGTTGTACCGTACAAATGGTTGCCCACTATCACTACATTGCATGAACTATTCATGAGGTACTATTGATCGTTGATTTGAACATGTGCACATAGAATTGACTGTGAACTGCTCCTTGTAGAGCTTGTATATGCTTCTGAATTGCAAATCTTAGCAGAGCAATTTCATCGTCCATGGATGCGTCGGTGCGTGCTACATTGGCTACACATAGGATTTAGCGACAAATTGGTAGCATGGTTAGTTTCATGTAGTTGGACCTGTTTACTAAAGCCATTTAGGTTATCTTTCCGTTGCACTTGGAAATTGGAAAAAGGTTAAGCCCCCACTCGGTTGGACTGAAAAATGGTAGTTTATAGTTGAAATTATTTTACGTAATTAAATTTAAAAAAATTTAAAAATAGAAAAAAGATATAAAAGTTCATCACAGACAACACAAATAAATACAGAAAAAAGAATCGGCAAAAAAACTTCAAAAAATAAAAATTCAAAAAAACAAAATTTATAAATAGTAAAAAATAAACTAGAATTCCGAAGCTCAAGCTGAGCAACGATGAACTCTTCTAAAACGATGGCACATGCATGTTTGAATAATAACAGGCCACCTGCTCGCTCTCTTCATCTGCCCGTCACGCGTTGCCGCTGTGCGTCCCTTTACTGTTTCACCGGCTTTTCGCATCCGTGCTCGGCTCTTCGGTGCTGGTTCCAAACGCCGGATCTGCTCCGCCCTCCATCGCCGCCGCCATTCCCTAAACTGTTCGCTCGCCGTTGCCTCCTTCCCCGGGCCTCGCCCGTGCGCCGCCAGCTTCGGTGCGCTTCGACAGTTCTGGGCCTTGCCGTTCCCTTCCTTTCCCAGGTCCCGTCCGTGCACGGATCGCTCACCGTTCTAATGAGTGGGGACCTTTCTTACAATGGATGCTTATGGAATTTTGGCTGAAGACAGTTTGGTACAGATTAGTTGGAAGGCTAGATAAATACAGTTTGCGATTAAATGCTATGATCAGTACGTATTTCGTGAACTGAGTGTATCCACTTGAAAAGGCATCAACTCCGGTCGCATCTCTACATGTCTGTCTCAAGGCTGCAGTCGCTTTTGGGCTAAACTTTGTTTGTGCGCAC
Organism: Dendrocalamus sinicus; assembly: GCA_036346575.1. Taxonomy (NCBI): domain Eukaryota; kingdom Viridiplantae; phylum Streptophyta; class Magnoliopsida; order Poales; family Poaceae; genus Dendrocalamus; species Dendrocalamus sinicus. The sequence continues at coordinate 182,666 of JAYEVI010000219.1, forward strand.
AGATTTAGGACAGGAAGGCAGCCTCACGAGAAATCTATTTGCAGCATAGGAGATTTCGTCTCTTTCATCTATTACGGTGCATTTCCTTCCCATAATCATGACATCCTGCCTTCACTTTTGGATTCCTTTATCAGCTTCGAACATTTAAAACCCAACAATTGTTCGCCACAGCACATTGACAGGGAAGAACATCTTTACTACTTAATAAGTTTGAGTTGGTGATCGGTCCATTCTCTCCCACCCCTTCTCACAAAAAAGCTACGTTGACTGACGTGTGGGCCCCCACCCCTCCTCACGAAACCATGCGCCTGCCTCCCCCATTAAATCTTCCGCCCTCGCCTCCTCCCCACAGATTTCTCCGTCGCCCCCACCCCTCCGCTCCACCCCGCATCCCCTTCTCCCCATCCCGCACCACCTCCTCTTCCGCCCCCCCCCCCCCACGCGCCGTCTCCTCCTCCTTCCCTCCCCACCCTGCATCGCCTCCCCGCTCCTCCGCTCCACCGCCGCCTCCTCTCACCGCCCATCTCCCGCTCCTAGGAATTCCTCTCCTGTCCTAGGCGACGCGGCCGCGAAGTCCAAGTCGGCGCGGAAGCAGCCACAACGGCTCCGCGATGGGCGGCGAGAAGGAGAGCCTCGACCTCACCGACCGCAACACATCCCTCCCCGCCGCCACTGCCGGTAACTTCCACGCCACCGAGCCGTATTCCCGCTCTCTTATTATTTCCCTAATCGATCCGCATTCTCGTACGGTTTGCCTGCAGCTCTCAGCGCCGAGGACCGCGCCGACCTCGTCAATGCGCTAAAGGTGCGTTGATTCGGCTTATACTTCAGAGGTTTGTGCAATTACTATTCGATTCCGGCACGCTTGGTTGTTTTATGTTTGGTGGAATTTTTTATCCCATTTTTATTATGATTTCATGTGGTTTTCATTTCTATGATCTGATTGGGTTACAAGACAAGCTGCAGAGCTTGGCGGGTCAGCATGCCGATGTGCTCGAGACGCTCTCGCCCATTGTCAGGAAGCGTGTTGAGTTTTTGAGGGGGATGCAGGTCGACTAGGATTTTCCCTACCTTTAATTTTACCATTGTGATGTGAATGTTTTTGCCGATGTCCTTGTGTCAGAATATAATCCGGATGGAATGTTGAAATTGAAATGAAATGGTATAGTTGTTAGATTTGGCTTTTTGTAGGCGCAATGATTCGCCGATGTCCTTGTGCCAGAATATAATCCAGATGAAGTGCTGAAATTGAAATGAAATGGTACAGTTGTTAGATTTGGCTTTTTGTAGGCGCAATGATTTGCCGATGTCCTTGTGCCAGAATATAATTCGGTTGAAGTGCTAAAATTGAAACGAAATGGTATGGTTGTTAGATTTGACTTCTTGTAGGTGCAATGATTTGTGGGGATGCCATAAGTTAGGTTTATCAGCATTACTGTTTTTTAGTTAATAGCTTAATGCTCGTACTTCTGTAATGTTAGCTAAAAAATTAATCAAAGTATTATATGTGTGCTATATCCTCTTTTAAGGGACCACAACTTGTTGATGGATTGGATTGATCAGACTGTATTAACTTCTGATCTGTAATAAATTATTCAACTCTTGCCATTTCTTGACTCGACTGTAATTGTAGTTGATGGGCAACACTAAAATTATCTGTTGAACTTGCGGGATATCAACATGCTATACATGTGGTGTAAGATATACTAGACCAACTTTTTTAGTTATTTTAATGCTATTAAATATGAAAAGAACTCGTGATGTGATGTTGAGAGGAGAATGTTCATTGTGAATTGATCCAGTGGAGATATTCCTTAAGCGTGCTTAATGCATTGTGGCTTCTGTTGACTATTAATTGCATTTCATACTCTTCTGGTTTCTGTTACTAGGTTTAAAGAATTTTTCTTTTTTTTAAGTACTTCATTAGATGTTTGCTTAGATAAGATTACCTTCTCTTTTAGTCTTTTGGTAGACTTTGTTGACTTAAATAAGAAACTTATACCTTTCTTAGTTAGGCTTATTCATACTTTTATTGTGTGTTGATGAGTGAACACTATGAAGTAAGGAAGGAGAATACCGAATCCTTAAAGAGGGTAAAGGCAAAATAAAGCCAGGAGATCAAATATGAATTGAAAATTATTTTTAGGATTTAGCACTCCATACAGAGCTGATATTCTATGCCACTACTAAGGGTACTATAATTCTTTTAGAATCGTCTGTTGTCTGCGGATTTAGCTTTGAAATTGATGTATGAAACATCTTCATGTGACCTAAGCAACCTCTTAGATTTTATCGTCCAAATCTCATTGCTAAAACATATAACCACCTAAAGTAATGTCTTTGCCTCATGGGAAGGAGTGATCCAAGCTTTTGTATTTTACTAGCTGAATGCCCGTGCGTTGCGATTTTAAAATTTTATCATACTACATATTCTAAAACTAACGGGTAGTGAAATTTGTTAGAACGTGCATACAAATATGTTCTAATTTTTTTTAAATCCGTAGCAATGCACGGACATTCAGCTAGTTACAGGAAGTATTCCTGTGGAATTGACAAGGTTATCGACATTGTTTGAGCTGTAAGATCGGAATGGTTCATTCTTTTTCGTCTTCCCTTTTTGTCTACGGGCTTCCCTATGGCAATCAAGCTCCTTATAATGTGGCGGTATATTCTGTCATCCTAAATTTTTGCGTGATGAATAAGCCACATATTTTTACTAACTTCCACTACCTTTGTTTTACTGTTGGATTTCAGGTAACTTTATTTGTCCCTGGGAATTACCTGGGAGATAGCGCCTTATAGTCTTGACCCGAATGCTTAAATTTCTAACCTCACTGGTCTCAAATAAATAGACTTTCCTATCCTCTTAAGGTTCTATATGCCCTCAAGACATTGATTGCTATACAGATTTTAGCGTAGAGTACTTGAATATTGATTATTATTCTGAGGCTGACGAAAAAAGTAACTTAATGAGGTTCCATAAGCGTATCCGCCATTTAGTTCAGATTTGGATGGTTTCTTACTGTGTTTATTTCATTCTTTCCGTGTCTTTTTTTATTGTTTGCAATACAAAGGTTATTATTTTGTTTTTTTATGTTCTATTGAATATGCAATAGGTGTTTCGTCTATGTACATGTGTAGAACCTCTTGTTTCAGGGAGGCCAAGGAGTACTCCAAGATGTCCTACATCTGCAACACCCCAGGATTCAGGTGCGATCATAAGAGCAATGCCAGTTACTGCCATTCTTCCACGCCTTATTCACAGTTAATTGTTGCTGAATTACCTGTACGCAGAGACGATTGCTTTCGGTAAATTATTCATCTCGTGTCCTTGTCCATGCTGTAATTTTTCAACATTAATGCAGGAGGTGGTATTTTTAGGAATGTTCTAGCTAAATTTAGCCTATTTTGGTTTTCACTGTCTACTTTTATTAGGGAGATGATGAAGGACTTTGTTTTACTATCCTACTGTTGGTGATGTCAATGGAGATGGTCACACTGATGAACATGTATATTCTCAGTGGAAAGGAAAGGATGCATCGAAAATTCAACCTTTCCCGTATAGAGCACATGGAAGAATCATGAGTCCAGTTCTGTTACTCGACATGAGCAAACGTGGAGAAAAAACCACAAGGGCTAACCCTCGCTGCTACGGCCTTCGATGGTTATTTGTACTTGATCGAGGGCTCAAGTGGCTGTGCACATGTTGTTAACATTGGGGAGACCTCATATGCAATTTCTTCTCTGCTCTGTGAGATTTTGGTGCCTTTTTGGGGTACTGTACTTACGACAATAAAGTGCCTCACTCTTTGCACTTTGACTGACAGATACACCATGGTTTTGGCTGACGGTGTGGATGGTGCAGACGATCTTGATCTTATTGTTACTACTATGATATGAATGGTGTTAGAGATATATGTATAGTTTGTTATTCCCTATTGTTATGAGGGGTTCTTTGCATATTTACCACCTGTACTTTGTGTATATATACCGGCCCATTGGCCTCATATGAATACAAGCGCTATTCATAACATGGTATCAGAGCCAAAACTAGGGTTTTGGCTTACCTAGGGTTCCGCGCCCGCATTGCCGCCTCCCCGGTCGTCGACCCGGCCTCCGCCTCGCCTCCCCGGTCGCCGACGCGGCCTCCGAGCGTCGCTTCGTCGCCTCACGTCCCCGGCCGCCGACGTGTCGTGGCGGGCCTCCGCCGCAGTCGCTGCCTCCGCCGCCTTCTCCGCGCGCCGCCGCCTCCGTGCCGGGCCGCCGCCTCGCGCGGGCGCGCCGCCGCGCCGACCCGATCCGCTCGAGACCGCTCCGCTGCGGTCGCTGCCTCGCCGCCTTCTCGGGCGCTGCCGCGCCGCCGCGCCGACCCGATCCGCTCGAGGCCGCGCGCGGTTCTCCGCCGCCGCTCTCCGCCGCCGCCGTCGCGGCTCCCCGCCGCCGATCTATCTTCGGCTTTCGGTTGGTGAACCGAAGTCGGTTTTGTAAACCGACCAAAAGAAAGAAAAAGAAAAAACGTTGTTCTAACCCGCGCGCCGCCCGGCGCGCTGTTAGACTTCGTTGCCTTGGTCGCCGCGCCGTCGGTAGCGCCTACCAATGGGCACCGCTTCCCTCCTCGCTGCCGGTGATCTTTGATGGTGTTAATTACACCGACCGTGTCTCACATGCGCATCCACATGTGTGGTCTTCGTCTCTCGGGCGTCCTCTCGCGATGTCACCGCCCGCCTTGCCCTATTCCTCCGACGGAGCCTCGCTGTTGCATTGCCCCGACACCGATAAGGCTGCTGGTGATGAAGCTGATGATAAAGCCGCCTCGCCTACCAGAGGCTCGGATTCCTACAAGGATCGTCGACCGTCTACACTCGGTGAGTGCGATGACGACGCTCGCTGCTTCTTGTCTTCATCGCGATGTCCAGCCTCGATTTTCTTACGAGGTTGTGGGACTCTTCGGCTTTCGAGATGTGGACTCATCTTCGTCGGCGCTACGAGCCCTCCGGTGATGCCTCAGACTGCATGCGTGGTCCGCCAGAGCACTCTCTTCAAGCAGGTGATGCTATCGTTGACGCTTTTACGCTCGAGTTCTGCATGCGGCGTCGCTTGGACTCACGCGCGATCGCTGGCCGTCGTATCGTCCGTGCTGCTCGAGGTGCGGCCGACCTGGAGTTTCAGCGGGTTTACGAGTTCCTTACTCGCCGCCCTGAGTTCAAGCAAAGGCGTGCCCAGCTCCTTGCACGCCACCTCGTGTCACTCTCCGGAGGCTCTCATCGAGATACGCGCGGCGGAGACTCGTCTGAGTGGTGCTGGTCTGATGCCACTCCCTTCTATGCTCGCCGCTCGTCCGCTTTGCTACATCGCCTCCTCCAGCTACCACAGGTGGTGGTGGCCGTCCTCCGTCTGGAGGTGGCCGTCCTCACTGTTCCTACTGCGACAAGGATGGCCACACTGAGTCCCAGTGCTACAAGAAGAAGCGGCATCTTTCACGCCGTTCTTCTACTGGCACTAGTGCTTCTACGACGACGTCTGCCTCGACTTCTTCAGCAACTCTCTCACCGAGCAGGAGATAGCCAGACTTCGACGCCTACTTGCCGCTTCAGGTTCTCCCTCGACAGGTTCTGCAGGTTCTGCTACTGACTCTTCGGGCACTGAGAGACCACCTCCTACACAGTCAGGTACCTCCCCGTGGATTCTTGATTCTGGAGCATCTTTTCACATGACTCCTGATCCTTCCACTCTGTCTTCTATTACACCTCTTGATTCTCCTGTCAGTGTTCTTACTGCTGATGGTACATCTCTTTCTGTCTCTGGTCGAGGATCTCTTAGCAACTCATCCTTTCATGCTCCTTCATTGCTCATGTTCCTCGCCTTACCTTGCGCTTCTTTCTGTGGGCGACATCGACCTTGGTTATCGGGTCATTCTTGACTCGACTCTTGTTGTGTTCGGGATCGCCACACGGAACTCGTTGGTTCGGCCTCGGCGTTGTGACTCACGGCGTCTCGGGAGCTTGATCGCTTCACCTTCCTTCCGCCGCCACCATCGCGCCGATCTCTGCGCCGCCGCCGTCTACGGCTCTTTCCAGCAGTGGCATCATCGTCTTGGCCATCGTGTGGATCCTGCCTGCCGTCCTTAGTTCGTCGTGGTCTTAAGTGCGTCTCGGAGACGTGTCTTTAGATTGTCGTGGCTGTAAGTTAGGTAAATAGATCCACTTCCTTATCCTCATAGTGAGTCTGTGTCTCGGCGCCCTTTGATCTTGTTCATTCGGATGTTTGGGGTCCGGCTCCTTCGTTTGAAAGGGTCATCGATATTATATCATTTTATAGATGATTTTCTCGCCATACTTGGATATATTTCATGTCTTCTCGTAGTGAGGCCTTGTCTATCTATAAAAAATTTGCCACTATGATTCACACACAGTTCTCCACTCCTATTCGTGTCTTTCGTGCTGATTCTGCTGGCGAGTACCTCTCTCGTTACCTGCGCAGCTTCCTTGCTGAGCAGGGCACTCTCGCTCAGTTCTCTTGTCCTGGTGCTCATGCTCAGAATGGTGTCGCTGAGCGCAAGCATCGTCACCTCCTTGAGACGGCTCGTGCTTTGATGATCGCCGCCTCTATTCCACCTCACTTTTGGGCCAAGGCTGTTTCCACTGCCACCTATCTCGTCAACATCCAGCCCTCTTCTGCTCTTCAGGGAGCGATCCCTGTTGAGCGTCTCTGTGGTCTTCTTCCTGACTACTCTACCCTTCATCTGTTTGGCTGCGTTTGCTACGTTCTCCTCGCCTCGAACGCACCAAACCGACCGCCATCTGTTGAGTGTGTCTTTCTGGGATACAGTGCCGAGCACAAGGGTTATCGGTGCTGAGATCCTGTTGGTCGTCGGATGCGGGTTTCTCGGGATGTGACTTTTGACGAGTCTCGTCCATTCTACCCACGTCCTGCCTCTCCTTCGGCTTCCTCTGTGGAGTCTCTGTCTTTCTTGACCTTTCCAGATACACCTATATCTGTTTTGCCTCGCCCACTGTCCCACCGAGTCTCCACATATTCCCCTGTGGCCCCTCCGCCGTTGTCGCCGCTGTGTCGTCTCCACGACTCCATGAGCTCCTCCCACTCTGATACCTTCTCCCTTCTCTTCTACACTCGCCGACCTCGTATTGAGGATCTTCCGGATAAGCCATCTTCTTACGATGTTCCATCTTCTTCGATGCTCCATCTTCCCCGATGGGTCATCTTCTCCTCGCTATGCTCTCCGCGATCGTCGATCGATTCGGCCTCCTGCTGTTTTGCTTTTCTTTGGCGCAGCTACTCGTGAGCCTGTCTCCCACCGGATGTTGTTACTCACCCCGAGTGGCAGCTTGCCATGGCCGAGAGATTGCTGCCCTCGAGCGTCATCGGGTACTTGGGATCTTGTTCCTTTTCCATCTCATTCTCATCCCATCACATGTAAGTGGGTCTATAAGATTAAGACTCGCTCTGATGGCTCTCTTGAGCGCTATAAGGCGCGTCTTGTTGCTCGTGGCTTCCAGCAGGAGCATGGTGTTGACTACGACGAGACTTTTGCTCCTGTGGCCCACATGACCACTATTCGCACTCTTCTTTCGGTGGCGTCTGTTCGCCACTGGTCTGTTTCTCAGCTTGATGTCAAGAATGCCTTTCTTAATGGCGAGTTGCGTGAGGAGGTCTACATGCATCCGCCACCTGGGTATTCTGTTCCTGAGGGCATGGTCTGTCGCCTTCGTCGCTCTCTCTATGGCCTTAAGCAAGCCCCTCGTGCTTGGTTTGAGCGCTTCTCTCGTGGTCACTGCTGCTGGTTTTTCAGCTAGTGATCATGATCCTGCGCTCTTTGTCCACACTTCGTCTCGTGGTCGGACTCTTCTTCTCCTGTATGTTGATGATATGATCATTACGGGAGATGATTCTGAGTACATTGCCTTTGTCAAGGCTCGTCTTAGTGAGCAGTTCCTTATGTCGGATCTTGGTCCTCTTCGTTACTTCCTTGGGATTGAGGTTACTTCCACTCCAGATGGTTTCTTTATGTCCCAAGCGAAATATATTCAGGATCTTCTTGACCGCGCCTCTCTCATCGACAGATCGTTGAGACTCCCATGGAGCTCAATGTTCACCTCCAACTCTCTGATGGTGAGCCTCTTTCTGATCCGACTCGCTATCGTCATCTTGTTGGAAGTCTTGTCTACCTTGCTGTTACTCGTCCGGATATCACTTATCCGGTTCATATTCGAGTCGATTTGTTTCAGCTCCCACTCAGTTCACTACAGCCACCTTCTTCGAGTTCTCGCGATACCTTCGTGGGACTATCTCTCGCCGTCTCTTCTTTCCACGCCCAGCTCGTTCCAGCTTCAGGCCTATTCGGATGCTACTTGGGCAGCGATCCTCTCGATCGCGGTCTATCTCGCTTCATCGTGTTTTTCTTGGTGGTTCTCTTATTGCCCGGAAGACGAAGAAAGCATCGCAGTGTCCCGCTCGAGTGCAGAGGCCGAGTTGCGAGCTATGGCTCTCTTGACAGCAGAGATTACTTGGCTACGGTGGTTACTTGAGGATTTTGGTGTTTCGTCACTACACCGACCCCTCTCTTGTCGACAAGACAGTGCTATCGGATTGCTCGTGATCCCGTGAAGCATGAGCTCACCAAGCATATTGGTGTTGATGCTTCTTTCATGAGGACTTGTGTGCATGATCGGTGATTACTCTTGAGATGTGCCTTGAGCTTGAGATAGCGGATTTCTTCACGAAGGCCTGCACTCGAGCACAAAGATGCTTCTACCTCTCCAAACTCGGTGTTGTTGATCCACCATGAGTTTGAGGGGGGGTGTTAGAGATATATGTATAGTTTGTTATTCCCCATTGTTATGAGGGGTTCTTTGCATATTTACCACCTGTACTTTGGGTATATATACCGGCCCATTGGCCTCATATGAATACAAACGCTATTCATAACAAATGGCACCGTTTTTAGCTTTTTCACTCCCTCGCCACACCATCCACTCAAGATATGCTAAAAGCAATTGATCACTTATAAATATATATGCTTTGCACTTATAGTATTATTACTAGCTGCCTTGTTTTCCTTTGAAGATTACTTAGTGATATGCATGTTTTGATGACAATTTATTTGATTTTTTCAGATATAATCGTGACCTCATTAAATTTTCTTGTGTAGAGAAATGACTATTGTCGCTCTATGGCGACCACATGTTACTGAATTTGGTGCCGAAGGGCTAAAAGCCACCAGCTTTAATGTTCCCATAGTTGCCCTCTTCGTAGGATCTACATCTAACCTGCATGATGGTATTGTGCCGCCTCTTCTTTAACTATTACAGTTTCTTTTTTCCTTTGTCATCCATATATATATTGGCACGCTGATTTTCATCATCTTTATTTTCAATATGCCAGGCAAGCTTTCCCTTCAAGGAAGCACAATTTGCCAGTGGTATCACAATGCTCCCCTACCAGAGATTGTTAGTTTGCACAATAGGTGTACACTTGTGTCCAACTGTTTATGAATACATGTTTTATGACTAAAATACTCAGTAATACCAACGTTTTTCATTCTTTCATTATTAGTTTTGCTGGTATACCCCATGATATCAGATGGTTTGCCCAAAGGCCAGCACAGGAAGAACCCAAGAGAACAACAGTCACCGAACTTTCAGATGTGGATGTGCACCATGCTATAGTAAGCACATCCCATTCACCTTTGTACACTGTTCTATTACTCTATTATGAATGATTCAGTGACAAAAAAAATGGTCATTAACCTAAACAGGGCATTGCCTATATTGTGGATATAGCTATCAAAAGCCTCTTGTTCCAAATGAAAATTGGTGGTTGTAGATCCTGCAAGAGAATAGTGTATCCAATCCATAACAAATACAATTGGCCACGATGTCTACTCATCACAGCAGAGCCAAAGTAATTTCCCATCTATAACATACTATTCTTTATAAAATAGCATGGACCCCTGTAATATATATTTCATGCTCATACATTTCCAAATTGCAACATTTCAGATATAAGATAGCTGTTCTTGGCATAATATATATTTCATGCTCATACATTTCCAAATTGCTACATTTCAGATATAAGATAGCTGTTCTTGGCATAATATATATTTCATGCTCATACATTTCCAAATTGCTACATTTCAGATATAAGATAGCTGTTCTTGGCATGGATCCTTCAATAATGGGAAAAGACGATGCGCCTGTAGTTGAATTCGTCTTCTTTGGCGATATGGGCAAACAATTTGTAAAATTGTCGATGGCAATCAGAGGGGGGTGAATGATTGTAATCCCCAGCGAAAGCTTTTTCTCTTTTTCTGCCTTCTAATCATTTAATCTGAAAAACAGAAATTAAAAAAAATTCTCGATTGCACTGTAGCGATTACTGTTCCTGTTGTTGCTCCTCCACCACCAGTTTCTTCAGCTACAGTGTACTTTGACTGCTATTTTTCAGTGCCTGTTTATACCTACCAACTTCTACCAAATGAACATAACAGATTAATAAGTGCTTCCCATTGCAGATTATTACAACTCTGCCTATGAATACAGATGAAGTAAAGTTCTACTACCCATTTAACTATGCCGTTATTATTTGATACGGACTGTTTTTTTCTTTTTAACATTGCTGCGCCTGTCAACGTAATCCTATCTACCGAAAGCAGCGCTTTCTCAGTTTCTTGGCAGAGTTTGAGGCAGCAAAAACCTACCGAGACCTTCATGTTCCATTCCTATCAGAAGACAACCATGTAATCCTATCATACCTCACACCTTGCATGTACTGGCGCGGTGTAGCGCGATGTACTATCTAGTTATTACTAATCATATAAGATTTTCTTCTTTTTGGTCCGCCCAAAGGGAGAAAAAAAAAGATTTTCTTCTTTTTCTTTCTTGAATAGAACATATGGGGTGGCGGGACCAAAGAAGCCTTAAGCTGCGGTGAGAAATATCGTCGTCTTCGCCTCCACGAGCACTAAGGTGTTGCTTATGGTTTTAAGGTGTTGCTGGTTAATTCATTTTCTTAATTTAGTTGTTTCCCAATTGCGTCTTCTCAATTTTTCCAGACACTAAGTTTGCTTCCCAATTTCTCATATAGCTTCAAAATGCTTTTTAAGACCAAGTCATCAACATAGGTTTTTAAGTTACGACCAATCTGTGGATTAAAAGTTTTTTTTACATTAACATTTAAAAAGTAGCACCAGCATTTTTGAGACCAAATGACATTTTTACATACAAAAAGTTCCATATGGTGTGATGAAGTTTTCTCTTCATCCTGTTTATTCATACTAATCTGGTGTTATCTTGAATATGCATATAAAAAACTTGATGACTCACAACTGGAAGTAGAGTCAATAAGCTAATTGATACATGAAAGGGGAAGTCATCCTTTGAACAAACTTTATTAATAACTATGAAATCGCTACACATTCGTCATTTCCCATTACTTTTCCTAACCATTACAGGATTGGCAAGCCACTTTGTGTGGTCAAACTCATGAATAAATATAGTTTTGGGGAGCTTGTCAATCTTCGACTACATTGCCTCCATTCAGAAAGGTGGTGGAAACAAGGGGGACAAGAATAGCTACAAGGCAAACTTTGCAGTGACTAGAGAAGAGTCACCTGAATGTGTGGAGATCTCAGTTGCAGAACTAGAGGAGCTGAGGCAAGTAAGGAAAAAGGTTGAAAATTTAGGAAACAAAGATGAAAGGACTGTGATTGTATCTAACGCTTCCGCTAATCTGGCTCACTCCAATCCAGATGGATTATAGATTCAGGTGCATCAACACATTTTACGAGTATGTTGAATGAATTTAAATCATATATTTCATTCTCACCCACATACATGAAAACTGTCCAAACGGCTGATGGAACATCCCAACCCATTAAAGGTGTCGGTGTTGTCCAATACAATCTCTCTATTGCACTATCATCAGTTTTACATGCCCCCTCCTTTCTAGTCAATTTACTCGTAGTAAGTTCATTGATTGATCACTTAGATTGTCGGGTTATATTTGATCGAGAAACTTGTCTTATTCAGGAGAGACAGAATGGCAGAAAGCTTGGGACTGACATCAAGAGTAAAGGGTTGTGCTACCTAGATCCAAGGGAAGATGATGCTGGGCTATGCACTGCTTTGGTGGCAATGTTAAGTGAAGAGGAGGCTAGGGTGATGCTTATGTATTGTCGGCTGGGCCATATATCTTTTGAAACTATGAGTAAAGTATTCCCTAATGTAATGAACAAAGTAGACCGAAGTAAACTAATGTGTGATGCATGTGAGTTTGGAAAGCCCCTAGCTTAATAAGTTGTTTTGAGTCAAATCTTGCACCCGTGGTTGATCAAAGTTGTGTGAGTACTAGAACGGTGGCTCGAGGTGGTTCCTGTCATAGTTGAGCATGGGGTCAAAACTAGGGGTGGAAAACGGTAACGGATAATTCGTTTTATCCGATATTCGTATTCGAGAAAATGCGAATGTGGTAAGCAAAATCCATATTCGAAAATGTTCATATTCATATTCGAGAATGTTCGTATCCGTATTAGAGAATATTCGTATTCGCATTCATATTCGAGAATATTCGTATCCGTATTCGTATTCGAGACTATTTGATTCGTATTCGATCCGTTTCTAGAACCCATGAAAAATCCGTACGAATTTTGTGATTCAAAATTTGAATTTAGGCGGTTTAAAACTAGTGACCAGTCAAAAACCGGTGAAAAATCGACAAAACCGTTAGGAATCCGTTTTATCCAATATTCATATCCGAGAAAATCCGTATTCGAAAATATCTATATTCGTATTCGAGAATATTCATATCCGTATTTGAGAATATTCAAATTCGTATTCGTATTCATTTTAAAAATATGGATTCGTATTCATATTTGAGACTATTCGATCGTATCCAATCCGTTTCCACCCCTAATCAAAACCATTGACATAACGGTGGATTCTTCGAGGTTCAATGTGTTCTAACTCTCGAGGACTAAAATTCATCAGGAAAGGTAATGTTGGAGTCGAGCAATGTAAAAGCTTTGTTATGATCTAGTGTTAGCCACACTGTTCGTATCTTGTGGGTAAAGTATATAATCTCTGCAGAGCATAAAATTTATTAAAGTAGTCGTGCCTCCAGTTATGGACAAAGCTTTGTAATGTCGCTAAGGCTAGGGTTATGCTTTCAAAACTTCGTTAGAAAATGGGAGGTATCCACTTTTGAAACTTGGTCATGAGTATGTAAAAGTTATTTCTCGTGCCTATATAGGGCCAGTCATGATTTATGCTTATGTTACTTGTTATTTTGTATCAAATGTCAATTGCTTTTACAACTTTTATTTTCAATCTATTATTCGTTATCATAAATAAAAATAGGTTTTTCAAAGTAAACTAGATTAGACAGCCACATTTGTCTTAGCTTGCATTCTATATAACTTTGCTATAAAATCTTACGGAGTACATTTTATTCTCACAGTTGCTTGTTAAATACTATCAAAGCAAGAAAAAGAAGATCTATATATCTGTTACTTTTACACTGCGGGTATCAACGAAGACAATGTCATTTGCTAAGATTTAGCTCAAGTCAGTTAGCTGTTGTGGGCCATATCATGCTTGCTAAAATCTTTATCTCATTTATCGTTATTTCCATTGCTATTTACTTGTCATGTGAACTATTTGGTTGGTTAGCTCTTTTATCAAAAACTTAATTATATAAGCCTATTTTCGCATATTTATTATTAACGATATTCTATTTATTCATGTGTGTATGAATATGATACAATATTGTAATATATATGTGCTAATCACTAATTACAAGACAAGCATTTTAAACATAAGGTTTAAAATTAATTTTCTAGATCCGACAAGAAAGGATGCTACTAGCCTACTACTACTTGTTGATGCGATCACGGAAGACGAAGCATAGCAATAAACAGTACTCAGCGGACCGCGCTCGCCTCTTCGACTTAAGAGCGCGGTCCACCTATTAACAGCAGGGCGCTAGCGTCTCTTCGACTTAACTAGCCTTCCGTTTGATTTCCTCGCGTCCCCACAGACTTCTAGCAACAGTATAAAGAGCGCGCTTCGTCTTCTAGCCTTCCTCCTGTGAGGATAAACACACTCCATTTGTGCCGCCGCGGCGCCGGCGTGAAGCTAAGCCCGGGAAGGTGAGCAACCGATGCGTTTGGAAATTTTACGTATGCTTTCTTTAGCTCCTTCCCTCCTGCCGTCCCTCAACAGACAACCAACTTCAAGAAGAAGAAGAACAACAACAATCAGGATGATAGAACTTGCTTTGTGTGCGGTGAGCTTGGTCACATAGCCAAGAAGTGTCCACAACGCAAAGGAAAGAAGGCACCTGTAGGACAGACTTCTAAGTCTGTCAACATGACCATTGGCAAGACTGGAGATGGGACTGGGTATGGTAATTTACCTACTGTTCTTTCAGTTAGTCAATCTACCAATTTGTGTATTGATACAGGAGCTAATGTACATGTGTGTGCTGATATTTCGTTGTTTTCTTCTTATCAGGTCGCCCGGGATTCCTCCGTCCTAATGGGAATGGGTCACATGCTACTGTTCATGGTGTTGTACGGTAGATCTGAAGTTTACTTGGGAAAGATCGTGCGGTGAAGAACGTGCAGCATGTCCTTCTATAGACAAGAATCTCGTTAGTGGCTCCCGTTTATGTAGAGACGGGTTTAAGTTGGTGTTTGAGTCTAATAAAGTAGTCGTGTCTAAACATGGATATTTTATTGGTAAAGGCTATGAGTGCGGAGGCTTGTTCCGTTTTTCTTCCGTTTTTCCCTTTCAGATTTCTGCAATAAGTCTGTGAACCATATTTGTGGCAGTGTGGATGATGAGGCCAACATTTGGCACTCACGTCTATGTCATATTAATTTTGGCTTAATGTCTCGGCTTTCCAGTATGAATTTAATTCCAAACGTTTACATCAACAAAGGTTCTAAATGCCATAGTTGTGTGCAATCAAAGCAACCTCGTAAGCCTCACAAGGCCGCCGAGGAGAGAAACTTGGCACCACTAGAACTCCTGCATTCAGATCTTTCTGAGATGAATGGCGTGTTGACGAAGGGTGGAAAACGATATTTCATGACATTGATTGATGATGCAACTAGGTTCTGTTATGTGTATTTATTGAAAACGAAAGATGAGGCTTTAGACTATTTTAAAATCTATAAGGCAGAAGTTGAAAACCAATTAAACAGAAAGATAAAAAGACTTAGGTCGGATCGTGGTGGAGAGTATTTCTCAAACGAATTTGACTTATTGTGTGAGGAACATGGCATTATACATGAGAGGACGCCTCCTTATTCTCCCGAGTCAAATGGGATTGCCGAAAGGAAAAACCGCACGTTGACGGACTTGGTGAATGCCATGTTAGACACTGCGGGCTTACCTAAGGCATGTGGGGGGAGGCTCTGCTAACCTTTAATCATGTATTAAATAGAGTTCCTAACAGAAATAAGGACAAAACACCATACGAGGTATGAATTGGGAGAAAACCATCACTTTCTTACTTGCGTACATGGGGGTGCTTGGCGAAAGTAAATGTGCCAATAACTAAGAAACGCAAGCTTGGACCTAAAACTGTGGACTGTGTCTTTCTGGGATATGCTAATCATAGCATTGCATATAGATTTTTGATAGTTAAAACTGAGGTACCTGACATGCACGTTGGTACAATTATGGAGTCTCGAGATGCAACGTTCTTTGAGAATATCTTTCCAATGAAAGATACACATAACACTACTAGTCAATCTTCTGAAATAATTCCCAGTTCAATCACACCACCTGAACCTTTTGAACATACACATGAACTTGTCAATGAGGAGAATGACAGTGAAGCTCCTAGAAGGAGCAAGAGACAAAGGATAACCAAATCCTTTGGTGATGATTTCACTGTGTACCTTGTGGACGACACTCCCAAATCTATTTCAGAAGCATATGCATCCCCTGATGCAGACTACTGGAAGGAGGCTATCCGTAGTGAAATGGATTCCATTATCGCTAATGGAACCTGGGAGTTGACAGATAGACCTTATGGGTGCAAACCTGTAGGGTGCAAGTGGGTGTTCAAAAAGAAACTTAGGTCTGATGGTACTATTGAAAAATACAAGGCTCGGCTTGTTGCCAAGGGCTATACTCAGAAAGAATGCGAAGATTTCTTTGACACTTACTCACCTGTTGCTAGACTGACCACAATTCGAGTACTACTCGCTTTGGCTGCCTCACATGGTCTTCTCGTTCATCAAATGGACGTTAAGACAGCTTTTCTTAACGGAGAGCTGGATGAGGAAATCTACATGGAACAGCCTGATGGATTTGTAGTAGAAGGTCAAGAAGGTAAGGTGTTAAAACTGTTGAAATCTTTGTATGGTCTGAAACAAGCCCCTAAGCAGTGGCATGAGAAGTTCGATAGAACACTGACATCTGCAGGCTTTGCTGTCAATGAGGCAGATAAATGTCTATACTATCGCTATGGTGGGGATGAGGGAGTTATTTTGTGCTTGTATGTGGATACCATCTTGATTTTTGGGACAAACATCAATGTGATAAATGAGGTCAAATCATTCTTGTCTCAAAATTTTGATATGAAAGATCTGGGAGTGGCTGATGTTATTCTAAACATTAAATTGGTTAGAGGTGAGGATGGGATTACACTATTGCAATCTCATTATGTGGAGAAGGTCTTGAGCCGTTTTGGCTATTCTGAAAGCAAGCCTTCTCCAACACCTTATGATCCTAGCGTGTTACTTCGTAAGAATAAGAAAATTGTTAGGAATCAGCTGGAATACTCCCAGATAATTGGCTCACTTATGTATCTAGCCAGTGCAACAAGGCCAGACATCTCCTTCGCTGTGAGCAAGTTGAGTCGGTTTACTTCTAACCCAGAGATGATCACCGGAAGGCGCTTGAGCGAGTGTTGCGCTATCCGAAGGTACCTCAAACTTTGGACTTCACTATACCGGTACCCGTCGGCTTTGGAGGGTTATAGTGATTCCAAGCTGGATCTCGATCTTGATGAAATCAAAGCCACTAGTGGATATGTTTTCACTATTGGTGGTGGTCTGTTTCATGGAGGTCTTGCAAAGACTATTTTGACGAGGTCAACCATGGAAGCGAGCTCGCAGCACTAGACACACTCATCGTTGAGGCGTAATGGCTACGGGATCTATTGATGGATCTCGCCTATAGTGGAAAAGCCGATGCCGCTATCCTTATGAACTATGATAATCAAAGCGTATCGCTAAGGTGAAGCAGTTCTAAGGATAATATGAAATCGTCTAGGCATGTCAAGAGACGATTGAAGTCTGTCAGGAAAATGAGAAACTCCGGAGTCATAACCTTGGATTACATCCAAACAAATAGAAACCTGGCAGATCCCTTTACAAAGGGACTATCACGGAATGTGATAGATAGTGCATCAAAGGAGATGGGTATGAGACCCATGTGAGTTATCTATGGTAGTAACCCAACCTATGTGATCGGAGATCCCGTGAATTAGGATATGGGAAAAACAAGCCATTAGATAAGCGGAGGAGAGTAATTTCAACCTCTCTATGTGAAGATGCAATACTCTTTAAAGCGCAAGGCAAGTTGACTAAGGTCTTAATGTGTTCCATTGGCTTTTAGAAGCGAAGACGCTATCCTGCAGAGTGTTCTTGAAAGAACACACCTATATGAGCCCGACTGTTAGTCGCAGTCTATGGAGATCTTAGATAAATCTCCTGCTAAGCTCATGAAGAGACCAAGGAGTATGACTTATACGCTCCAACCGAGGGGTAGCCTATTGGCGGCCTAGTATCAGTTAAGTCTCTAAGTGAAGCTTGCTTGCACCAAACTTGCAATTCAAGGCGTAGTCCATTGTTCAAGTTGTGAGTAAGTGTAGCTTGGAGTTCTAAATGGATGTTCAACCTTAATCGGTCTCCATGAAATTTACTGATATATAAACAGTACATTGGAATTCAGGCAAATCTTTTGTGGGACTCTGAGATTTGGTGGGGGATTGTTGAATTATATGGGCCAAGCCCATATAAGAAGAATAATTCTTATGTAAAATCTCAAAGGCCCACTCATGCAAAGGAGGCATGCATGTGAACTTTAGTACCATATTGCTAGTTCTAGGAGAGGAAGACCACCTTAAAAGGGAGGGTGCACTCCTAGCCACTTGAGGCATGTGTGGAGAGAACTAGAGGATCTGCGCGCGCGCGCTCGCCTCGCCTCGCCTCGCCGCCGGCGGGCGGCGGAGAGGCGCGCGGCACCTGCGTGAATGGTCCGCCAAAATCGGCTCCAGGTGCTTGCGCAAACGCAGCTTCCTTTTGCAGTTTTATTTTGCTGTTTTAAGTGGCGGTAAATCCGGATCGGTTACGCACGACTAATCCGGTTCGGTTACGAGTTATGGAGAACGTGTAGGCGTTTTGATCACGCGTCCTGATTTCTCTATAAATACTAAATCGGGCCGCCTCCAGAAAATACACAGCGAAAAATCAATCTAGGGTTTTTGCCTCCTCCATTGTGCTGCGCCGTCCCACATAGTCTACTCCATCCCGTCCGCCGGCATGCACCGTCGTTCGGGAAAGCAGGTCTCCGGAACCGTCACCTTCGAAGTTCTGCATCGGGAGAGGGCGAATAAGGTTTTTGGGAAGCGCTCTGCGCGACTGCTTACTGTAGCTCTGGCTTGTCTTCCTCGTTGTTCGGCTTCGACGCGTCGTCATCGACCTCGTGTCATTCGCATCGTGCCTGCAATGTCAACACCGGCAAATCGATCAGAACAGGACTTTCGGAACGTCACAGCCATGTTCTCCCTATTAGATCTGTTCATGTATAGTTGCCTGATTTACATGTCTAGATCTTTTATGCCTGTGATGGTTCTGTTACTGTGCGTGCTTGATGTCATTATTTATTTATGGAAAAAATTGAACCTACATGTGCTTATGTTTCAACAGGAAAAGCAACTTTGTTTAGGCCGTCTTGTTGGACCTGGTTTACCATGTCATGATGTTTATCGAGTTTTTTCTGTTATATGCATCTATTCTGCTTTCTGGACTGATTAGCTTGCTTTCAGTATATATTGCTTAAGCGTTGAATCAGTGTTATGACTTGTTTCTCTTTAATATATCGGCCATCTACTATATTTCATCTTGGTATGCTTGTTGGGTCTATTGTAAATCATAGCGTTACTTTTATATACACAAATATGGGAAAGGATGATCAATTAAGCTAGCTCGGTTAGGAAAGAGTGGGCGTCGTCCCCTCCCCCGTCCGGGATCAAATCCTTGGATTCACCTGATTTCTTACTACTCTCAAGTGGATTTGGGTTCAGCTGAGTACTCACTTCTCTCTTAAGTGAATGTCAGAATTTCTGGCGAAATTTCAAAAATAAAAAAAATATGGAAAAGGCTGTTTTTTAAGTAGCGAGATTGGAAAAGCGAAAAGGTGCCGCTTACAGACTGGATACAGTCAACCTATTATTGACAATGAGATAACAATTCTTCTAAACCGTACCTTGTGGTACCTCTGTACAAGTTGTAGCGTACAAATGGTTGCCCACTATCACTACATTGCATGAGCAATTCATAAGGTAGTATTGAATTATTGATCGCTGATTTGAACATGTGCACATAGAATTGACTCTGAACTGCTCCTTGTAGAGCTACGTTGCAACATACAAGGCTAGTATACGCTTCTGAATTGCCAATCTCTAGCAGAGCAATTTCATCGTCCATGGATGCGTCGGTGCGTGCTACATTGGCTACACATAGGATTCAGCGACAAATTGGTAGCATGGTTAGTTTCCATGCAGTTGGACCTGGTTTACTAAAGCCATTTAGGTTCTCTTTCCGCTACACTTGGAAATTGGAACAAGGAACAAGGGTTATCAATGCTACTATGCTCATCGAGTGCCTCGATTTTCCTTCCCCATATGCCTTGTTGCATCCCTGAGCCATCCCGTCACCAGTAGAGCTAGCAAGCCTTTCATGTGTTGTGGCCTAGGAAGAATCACTGAGCCTTTACGCTCCATCATCCCTTATTAAGCCCACCCAAGCGCATCCTTTCCCTCCCTGAGGCATTTCATCTCCATTTTGCCACTTCCCAGTGCTTCTCCTCTACTAGAGCGCCTAGGACGCATTCATCGCTTTCGGCTCTAGTGCATGCCCGTAGCCATGCTCCACCATGGCCCGATCCCTTTATGTGAGCTCCGTGCTTTCTATTTGCGTCGCTTGCACCTAATGGTCACCTCTTTCAATTCCATTGTTCAATTTTGTTGCCTGTAGCAGTGAATCATCGAGCCTGGACCGTCCTCCTCTGCTCTAGCCAAACTTCATCGCTATGCGATTTCTTCCCCTCTAGTGAGTTTCCCATTGATTCTGTTAAGGATAGAATAGAAAATAGATTAGGTCTGTTATTTGTTTCCTAATATGACTTGTATTCCTTCTGTATACCCCCCTTGTACCTCTATATATATTGTCCTTTGGGCCTTATGAATATATGCACAATATTCATAACATGGTATCAGAACCATGGTTAGGGTTAGGGCTCTGACCTAGTTTCTTCCGCTGCCTCTGTTGCCGCCTGTTGCTGTCGCCGCCGCCTCCCGGCCGCCGTGCTTGCGCCTCCGCGCCTGCACCGCCGCTTTTGGACGCCGCCGCCACCCCAGGCCTCTGGTCCCGTGGTCGACTGCGCCGGATCCGGTCAAGTTTGCCCCCGCCGCCGTCGCTGGGTGCATCGGCTCCCGTCGCCACCGCTGGGCTCTCCTTGGGCCGCCACCGACCCGGTCGCATCGCCGCCACCGCCGTCGCTGGTCTGCCTCCTTCGCGCCGCCGCTGGCCCGCGCCAAATCCGACGTCGCCAGATCCGACGCGTACAAAGCTACGCCGAGCCGCCGCTAATCTGCGCCGGCCCTCGCCGCGCCGTTAGGTGCATCGGCCCCGCCGCCGCGGCCTGGCTCTCCTTGGGCCGCAGCTGACCGGTCTACATCGGCCGCCACCGCCGTCGCCGGTCTGCATCCGCCACCGCCGTCGATCCGTGTCGACCGCCGCTGCCGCCACTGTCGATCTGCATCGGCTGCCGCTGCCGTGTCCGCTCCGATCCAGCCGCCCCTCTGTTCTTTGCTGGCTCAAGTGAGCCAGTGAGTGTGGTGGGTTTATTTATAGTTTGTAAAAAACCAAAAAAAGGCAAAAAAAAAACATTGTTCTAACCGCCATGCCGTCCAGCGTCGCCTGTTAGACTTCGTTGCCTTGGTCGCCGCGCCGTCCAGCGCCGCCTACCGATGGCTTCCGTTCCATCTACTGCGATCCTATTCTCGGGAACAAAGCTTCATGGAACAAACTACAGGTTATGGTCTTCTCTCATGGAGATCACGCTTGATGGTCTCCGCCTTTGGGGACATATTACCGGTGCTCGTCCTTCTCCACCACCGCTGGTTCAGCCTCCTCCTAGGCAGCCTACTTCTGTACCTCCTGGGGTAGATGAAGCTGCTAAGAAGAATGCAGAGGATGATGCTGCTGCTGATGAGGCTTTTCAGTATGCCATTGACGCTTTCGAGCACTGGTGTGATGATGAGGCCCGTGTTCGTGCCATCCTTGTGGTCAGTGTCGACGATTCCATTCAGCCAGATATTGTTGGTCTGCGGTCTACTCAACAGATATGGGAGTACTTGCGTGAGCGATATCAGCAGAGCAGTGATGCTCAGTTCTTTTCACTTCAGCGTGAGTTGGAGATGCTTCGCCAGGGAGATTCTTCCGTCGACGACTTCTTCTGAGCTCTGGCTAGTATCTGGCGATAGATAGATGAGCTGGCTTCTCCACTATACCAGGAGTGCCACAAGGTTCAGAAGGCGGATCACGATCGCCTTCGTCTTTATGGTATCATCTACCGTCTTCGCCCAGAGTTTGAGCCTGTCAGAGCTCAACTGCTAAGCCGCTCGCCACGACCGACTGTCACCGAGGCTCTTTCGACACTTCGAGCTGAGGAGCTTCATCTCGGGTTACCAGCACAGTCCGTTCCGATTGTGCTTGCTGCTCCTTCTTCGACTACACCGACGGTTCCTGCTATGACTACGGTTCCCTCCCAGTGCCTGTTTCCGCTCCTATCTTTGCACTAACTGGAGTTCAATGCAACTACTGCAAGAACTTCGGGCATGACTACCAAAGTTGTGCGATGCAAAAAAAAGCGGAATAAGGCGCGTGGGAGTGGACGATCCAAGGGGGATAGGGAGGCCCTTCCTTCACAGGAGGACAGACCAGCTCGTCAGGATCTCAGCAAGGTGACTCTATTCAGCAGCTCTGCCAGGCTCTACTTCAGCAGCTCTCTCACAACTCAACGGGTTCTGCCAGTCTAGCTCAGACGTCTCCTCCAGGTACCTCTTGGGTTCTAGATTCTGGTGCCTCTTTCCACATGACACCGGATTCCACATCTCTCATTTTAGTGGGACCTCCTGCCCTTCCTATCTCTGTACAGACTGTGGATGGTACTTCCTTGTCTGTTAGCTGTCAGGGCACTCTTTTGACCACTGATTTTTTTGTTCCAGCTGTTTCTCATGTTCCCCAACTAACCATGCAGCTTCTTTCAGTGGGACAGCTCACTGATCTTGGTTGTAGGGTTGGTTTTGACTCTCACACCTGTTTTGCTCAAGATCGACAGACAGGGACGATACTTGGGACTGGCCGGCGCCGTAGGGATCGTCAGGGTCTCTACATTCTCGACTGTCTTCATCTTCCGTCCACTTCAGTTGCTCCTACTACGTCTCCCGCCACGTCTACCTCCACTACCACCACCCCTCAAGTTTTTGCGCAGTGGCATCATCATTTAGGTCACGTGTGTGGGTCTCGTCTTTCGTCGTTAGTTCGTCAGGGTGTCCTTGGACGTGTTACTGTTGACACATCCATGTTTTGTCGAGGTTGTAAGCTAGGCAAGCAGCTACAACTTCCTTATCATTCTAGTGAGTCATTGTCTTCTCGTCCTTTTGATTTAGTTCATTCAGATGTATGGGGACCTGCGCCTATTATCTCCAAAGGCGGGCATAAATTCTATGTTATTTTCATTGATGACTATTCCCGTTTTACTTGGCTTTTCCCTATGTCTAATCGTGGTCAGTTTCTTGCGATCTATCGTAGCTTTGCCATGATGGTTCGTACTCAGTTTGAGTCCTCTATTCGTACTTTTATTGTGATTCTTTGGCGAGTATTGTTCTAGTGCGTTCAGACAATTTCTTTCTGAGCAGGGCACTCTTTATCAGTCTTCTTGTCCTGGTGCCCATGCTCAGAATGGGGTTGCTGAACGCAAGCATCGTCATCTGATTGAGACTGCTCGCACCCTTCTTCTTGCTTCTCACGTTCCCCCACAGTTCTGGGCTGAGGCTGTTTCTACGGCTGCATATCTCATTAATATGCAGCCTTCCACTGCTCTTAAGGATGTCAGTCCTATAGAGCGTCTCTACTCTAGAGCTCCCTAGTACAATCACCTTCGTGTTTTTGGCTGCACCTATTTTGTCCTGCTGCCGCCTCATGAGTGCACAAACTGATAGCCCAATCAATCGAGTGTGAGTTTCTTGGGTACAGTTCTGAGCATAAGGGTTATCGTTGCTATGATCCTTCTACTCGACGGATTAGGATCTCACGAGATGTTGTCTTTGACGAATCTCGACCTTTCTTCTATCGAGATTCGGCTCCTCACCCTGCTTCCACCATCGAGACGATCTCCTGGTTGTCTCTCCCTGACTCCTCACCCATTTCTCCCCTTTCCCCGCCTTCGGTACCTTCACCTCCTGTGTTGCCTCCTGCAGCATCGCCTCCTGCTTCTATGGCACAACCGTCTCGTTTCTCTGGGGTGCACTACTCCAGACGTCCTCGTCCTTCACCAGATCCCTCTCCTAGTCTCTTGTTGACACCGACGTCTGATTCATCTGATGATGCTCCTCGTTACGCCCTTCGTGACCGGGCAACCATTCGACCTCCTGCTCTTCTTGGTTTTGCTTCGCCAGCTCATGCTCTCTCTGTCACTGAGCCTATTTCTTATCGTGAGGCTGCTTCTCATTCTGAGTGGTAGCTCGCTATGGTAGAGGAGCTTGATGCGCTTCGTCGTACAGAGACTTGGGATATTGTCCCGACACCTGTGCACGCTCGTCCTATCACGTGCAAGTGGGTGTACAAGATTAAGACTAGGTCTGATGGTACCATTGAGTGCTATAAGGCTCGTCTTGTGGCTCGTGGTTTTCAACAGGAGTATGATCGAGATTATGATGAGACATTTGCTCCTGTTGCTCATATGACCACTGTTCGCACTCTTGTTGCGGTTGCTTCTGTTCGCTGGTGGTCTATCTCTCAGCTGGATGTTAAGAATGCCTTTCTTAATGGCGTCTTGCATGAGGAGGTTTACATGCAGCCACCACCCGGGTATTCTGTTCCAGCTGGTCATGTCTGTCGTCTTTGTCGTGCTCTTTATGGTCTCAAACAGGCCCCTCGTGCCTGGTTTGCGCGTTTTACCTCAGTGATCACCGCTGTCGGTTTCACTGTTAGTGCCCATGATCCTGCTCTATTTATCCATGTCTCACCTTGAGGTAGGACACTGCTTCTTCTATAAGTGGATGATATGCTCATTACTGGTGACGATCCCTCGTTTATTGCATGTGTGAAGAAGCATCTCAGTGAGTAGTTTCTGATGACTGATCTTGACTTGCTTACATACTTTCTTGGGATTGAGGTTTCTGTCACGCCTGAGGGTTACTACCTCTCCCAACAGAAGTATGTCCAGGATCTTCTTGATCGGTGCAGTTCGATCGATACGCCTGCTGAAACTCCTATGGAGCTCTCTCTTCAGCTCTGTGCTACTGATGGTGATCCTCTTGAGGATCCTACTCGGTATCGCCATCTTGTTGGCAGTTTGGTATATCTTGTGAGCACTCGTCCTGATATTACTCATGCTGTCCATATCTTAAGTCAGTTCATGGCTTGTCCTACTCATCTTCACTACAGTCATCTTCTTCGTGTTCTTCGGTACTTGCGTGGGACCATCTCTCGTCGCTTGTTTTTCCCTAGCTCCACCTCACTCCAGCTTCAGGTGTACTCTGATGCGACTTGGGGTAGTGATCCTTCTGATCGTCGTTCTCTTTCTGCTTACTGTGTTTTTCTTGGCTCCTCCCTGATTGCCTAGAAGACAAAGAAGCAGACTGCAGTTTCCCGTTCGAGTGCAGAGGCTGAGTTGAGAGCTATGGCAGCTGTGACACCACTCAGAGACACCGAAGGTGTTAAGATCATGAGAACCATTGGATGAGTTATATTGGACGGCTGAGAACAAACGAATGTACCGAACCAGAACTCTATAATATATATATATATGCTAATCACTAATTACAAGACTAGCATGGTAAACATAAGGTTTAAAATTAATTTTCTAGATCCGACAAGAGAGGATGCTACTACTACTTGTGGATGGGACTACGGAAGACGAAGCATCGCCATAAACAGTACTCAGCGGACCGCGCTCGCCTCTTCGACTTTAGAGCGCCGTCCACCTAATAACAGCAGGGCGCTAGCGTCTCTTCGACTTAACTAGCCTTCCGTTTGATTTCCTCGCGTCCCCACAAACTTCTAGCAACAGTATAAAGAGCGCGCTTCATCTTCTAGCCTTCGGTGGGGATAAACACACTCCATTTGTGCCGTCGCGGCGCTGGCGAGTGAAGCTAAGCCCGGGAAGGTGAGCAGCCGATGCGTTTGAGAATTTTACGTGTGCTTTCTTTAGCTCCTTCCCTCCTGCCGTCCCTTCACTTCTTCCTCTCCTATCCCGCAGCTCTAAGTTCGACGGAATGGCTCACAGGGAGGACCGGCTCAGTGCCCTGCCGGACGGCGTCCTCCAGCACGTCCTTGGCTTCCTTCCGGCGGATGAGGCGGTGCAAACGAGCATGCTCGCCCGTCGCTGGCGCCACCAGTGGAGGTACATGCGCCGCCTGCATATCACGCCTTCGGAGAGCGACAGTCATATGGAAGATTTCGTATACCCTCTGCTGCTCCTCTGCGACCATGGCTCGACTCTTGATGAGGTCAGGTACGAATTTTACCCAAGCTATTACAAAGACGACACACACATCAACAGTTGTATCCGACTTGCTTTGTTGCGCCAAGCTCGGATTCTCGCTGTCGAGCCTCTGGGCGAAATGGTCACACTGGACCACCCTCCTCTTGTCTCCGGGCATTTGAGAAAATTGGAGCTCAGTTGTGTGGTGTTGAAAGGCAACATTCTTGATTTTGCAAGCTGCCCAGCATTGGATGATCTCGAGATGAGATATTGCGACGTATACGCTGATAGGATCTTGTCCCAGTCTGTAAAGCGTCTGAGAATCAAGCGTGGCCGTTTTGGCTTTAGTTACCGGACTCGTATTTCTGCCCCTAGTCTCGTTTGGCTGCAACTCGATGATATCGGTGGTAAGGGTCCTTTGCTTGAAAGCAAGCCTTCATTAGAAACCGCATTTGTCAGACTCAACGGCTACAACCAAGATTGCTGTCACAACGGTAGTTTTGGGGAATGTTGTGGCATTTGTGCTAATTGTTCTGTTGAAGACGACCATAACGGTGGCAGCGTGCTTCTTGGTGGTTTGTCGAGCGCTATTAATTTGGAGTTGATAGCTGACTCTGGATCGGTATGTACTGCCATCTTAATTCTTATTTCACTAGTGTTGCCTTTCAGTCCTTAGTTTCTTTTCAGTATATATTGATGACTTAACAATTAGTATTCACGATCATCACCACCGGGTAGGCTTTTAAATAATCTTTGGTTCAGTGAGCACATGAGATAGTTGGCCTGTTAGGTTTTTGGGATATTCTTGATATAAAAATGCTTGTACTACTGTGCATTGAGTTCTTACATAAGTCTAATTAAGAATGTAATGTGAATATGTGATATTCATAATAACCATGGACTCCATTTACTCATGGTCAATTAATATGTCGATATTTCTATGCAAATGTGTAGAAACTTGCTAATTATGGCATTTGTTATATATGAAGTATCTTTGATTACTTTCTCAAGCTATGACTTTTTAAATACATATCCAAACCTGCTATGCACTTTCACTTTCATGGCATCATGTACTTTAAACCTAAATCCTTAACTGTTCTTACTAAGTTGCACATTGTTTAGTTTATTTTCAAAAGGGATTTGAGATGGTGCCCTACATTTAGTAAGTTAAAGACATTGTTGCTGAATGAGTGGTGCGTGGCTATTGACCTCCGTGCACTACTTTGCATCCTCGAACATTCACCGGTTCTTGAGAAGTTGACTCTTCAACTATCTAAGGTATGCATCGTCTGAAACGCTAGTTGTGCTATTAAAGTTATTATGCATGATTGATAGATCTTGGTGAATATGTTTGTCTACTACAGGGACGGAAATTTTTAATAGAATCAGAAGGAAGCGACCATCTAATGGAGCAGTTGCCTGCAATATCTGAACGCCTTAATATAGTTGAAATCAAATGTGGAGAGATTTTTGGGAGGGTTTTCAAAGTTTTAAAGTTCTTGAGTAGGTTTGTCAAACAGATTAACGTCATACCGGGTAGAAAATCGTCAAGATGTAAGTTAACCAGTGGCACTCTTATCCTTTCTGTGTTTCTGCATGCTTGTTATGAGGCAGTTTAGGATGATGCATCTTGCTATGTGTAGGTGAAAATGGTCAGATGTCATAGCTAGAAGTCTAGTTATCAAATAAGTTCATAGCTTTTGGCTAAATTTTATGTTAGTAGAACATATCTACAACTTTTTTTAAGGAAATATCTACGACTTCTGAAATTATTAGGTTAAGCTGCAGGCTGGTCAAGCGAACTTCCTATATACCGAAGTCAGCTCTTGTATTTTAAATATCCTTGTCGAGTTATTGAACAATTTTGTTTCCAGATAATGTCCCTCTGAACTTTTTGTACCTTTTCATTTTTTTACAGGTTTCAGTTTCGAGTAAGTGCTAATAGGTTGTTGATGGATCTATTGTCTCTTGATGATTCAGGAATGCAAGGATAAAAAGTTCGGTTGCTGTCTTTTGTCTGTGGGAATGTCATACCGGTTCTAATCATAGAAACAGCATATCTAATTGGAAAAGCAACTTTGTTTAGGCCATCTTGTTGGACCTGGTTTACCATGTCATGATGTTTATCGAGTTCTTTCTGTTATATATATTTATTCTGCTGTCTGGACTGATTAGCTTGCTTTCAGTATATATTGCTTAAGCGTTGAATTGGTGATATCATCTTGCTATGTTTGTTGGGTCTATTGTAAATCATAGCGTTACTTTTATATACACAAATATGGAAAAGAATAATCAAGCTAGCTCGGTTAGGAAAGAGTGGGCGTCGTCCCCTCCCCCGTCCGGGATCAAATCCTTGGATTCACCTGATTTCTCACTACTCTCAAGTGGATTTGGATTCATCTGAGTACTCACTTCTCACTTAAGTGAATGTCAGAATTTCTGGCCAAATTTCAAAACCAAATCCGAGAATAACAAAACCGCTCGTGGGTCTAGGGTAGCCAAGATGGCTTGGAGTACAACCCACATGTCACTACGATCAAGAACTAGCCAAGAACACAGAGAGACGGAAGAATGGAGAAGAAATCAAATCAAGCCGTGCAAACTCAAAAAGAATAAATACACAAGACACAGTCTAAGATAGATGTATTGCTCAGATGAATGATTTCACATAGTCGGGAGGACCAGGCTCTAATCCCTAGAGCCAACACATACACTCAATAGCCACTCCCCTCGGGAGGACAAGTTCTAACCCTAGAGCTACACCCACTCTCAGATAGACTCCCATGGGAGGGAGAGGCGGCAGCTGCCAAGGCTCAGCTGGCAACTCTCAACTTAACTCTTGCCTCCCTTCTCTCTTTTATAGTCTCACATGTGAGACCAGACCTAATGGATCCACCCATTAATCCACACTGGGGATAACTCGTAAACCCCACCTAACACCGCGTTTTACACACGCGCACACTCGCGACAACCCGTTAACACCGACAAGACACAACTGCTTTAACAAACCAGCTCCCCTTTTGCAGGTCTTGAGTCAATTCACTGAATTGCCCCTCAAGCACCTTCTCGGAAGTTTCCTGTTCTCGTATGACCGCACCTGTTTTCTGACCGACTGGACCTCGACTCCTCCCTGAGCCTAGTCCCGGTCCACTTGTTACACACGACCGCATCCAGCATCCTGACCTTCTGGACCTTGACTTCTCCCTGAGCCTAGTCCTAGTCCACCTCGCAGTTGCCCGTCATGTTCACCTCCGGCAGCTCCAGCTTCGGTTCCTCGTTGTCCCGGCTTGCAAGCACCTCACCAACCTCGGTCATCTTCGGTGTCTACTAACTATTCTGGACCTCAACACCTCCCGTACCTACTCCCGGTCCTCCTACGCCTCACCATGACCTAGCTCCGTAGTCCTGCAACCATACAAACAAGCAAATCATCACATAGCACCGCACAAACCACTGAGATCATAAATCTGCATCAGAAGAATGTGCTCGAAGATCAACCCAGCTAGTTGTAAACCACTTACGACCATTCGAATGCACAAGACATGAAGTGCCAGCAGCCTACGACCACATACAAGGCTACTACGACCACCACGTAGCTTGCTACGACCATGCAACACAAGCTACGACTACCGCAACCGATAGCTACAATCACTGATCACACAGGTTTTGATTTCTGCACCCGATTGCTACGACTACCAAACCTGGTCACTATGACTTACGACTACCAAGTCGTAAGACCTCAGCCGACCACCAAGTCATAAGCCACCTACAACTACCAAGTCGTAGTGCCGACCACCAAGTCAAAAGGCACCTACGACTACCAAGTCATAGTGCCGACCACCAAGTCGAAAGCCATCTACGCCTACAAGTCGTAGTGCCGACGACAAAGTCGTAAGCCACCTACGATACCAAGTCGTAGTGCCGACCACAAAGTCGTGATGACACCTACAACTACCAAGTCGTAAGACTAGCTACGATTACCAAGTCGTAAGAACTTTTACGACCATCAATCGATCGCCTACAACCACAAAGTCGTAGGGGCTTCTACGACCACCAAGTTGATCCCCTTCGACCACAAATCGTAGACCTCGAGAACGACATCCTCAGATCGAAGGATCACCTACGACCATCAAGTCCTAGATCCTCTGCTGAACACCAAGTCGTAAAAGCAGAAATCGCAGAGCCTGCTGACTACCAAGTCGTAAGGTACTCTGTCGACAACCAAGTCGTAAGGTCCTCTGTCGACAACCAAGTCGTACGACCTCAGTCGACCACCAAGTCGTAAACCACCTACGACTACCAAGTCGTAAGGCCTCAGCTGACCACCAAGTCGATCACCTACAACCACCAAGTCGATCCCCTTCAACCACAAAGTCGTAGACCCCAAGAACGACATCCTCAGTTCGAAGGATCACCTACGACCATCAAGTTGTAGCAATGGCTACGACTACCAAGTCGTAGACCACGAGATTGACTGCCAACTATTCAACCGAAGAGGCACTGCCGACCATACATAGCAGCGCTTGAACATAGTGGTCGTAGATGCCATTGCCTAGCAAGTCGCTGAGGCTTGAGACCTTACAGAGAGAACCATTCTCTTCTCAAACCTCAAAAACTAAACTCAATCTCACTAGATCAAGAGTCAATTACTCATCACAACCATGAGGTGATCTCCACATGGTCTCACACATTCTTCCACATCTTATTCACAGTTAATCGTTGCTGAATTACCTGTACGCAGAGACGATTGCTTTCAGTAAATTATTCATCTCGTGTCCTTGTCCATGCTGTGATTTTTCAACATTAATGCAGGAGGTGGTATTTTTAGGAATGTTCTAGCTAAATTTAGCCTATTTTGGCTTTCACAGTCTACTTATATTGGGGAGATGGTGAAGGACTTTGTTTCACTATCCTACTGTTGGTGATGTCTATGGAGATAGTCACACTGATGTTGTGGTCCCAACTGTATCAGGAAACATATATATTCTCAGTGGAAAGGAAAGGATGCATCGAAAATTCAACCTTTCCCGTATAGAGCACATGGAAGAACCATGAGTCTAGTTCTATTACTCGACATGAGCAAACGTGGAGAAAAAACCACAAGGGCTAACCCTCGCTGCTACGGCCTTCGATGGTTATTTGTACTTGATCAAGGGCTCAAGTGGCTGCATACAAAAAGGTCCATATGATGTGATGAAGTTTTCTCTTCATCCTTTTTACTCAAGCCAATCTGGTGGTATCTTGAATATGCATATAAAAAACTTAATAACTCACAACTGGAAGTAGAGTCAATAAGCTATACATGGAAGGGGAAGTCATCCTTTGGACAAACTTTATTAAGAACTATGAAATTGATACACATTCGTCATTTCCATTACTTTTCCGAACCATTACAGGATTGGCAAGCCACTTTGTGTGGTCGAACTCACGAATAAATCTAGTTTTGGGGAGCTTGTCAATCTTCGACTACATTGCCTCCTTTCGAAAAGGAGGTGGAAGCAAGGGGGACAAGAGTAGCTACAAGGCAAACTTTGTAGTGACTGGAGAAGTGTCGCCTGAATGTGCGGAGATCTTAGTTGTAGAACTAGAGGAGCTGAGGCAAATAAGGAAAAAGGTTGAAAATTTAGGAAACAAAGATGAAAGGACTATGATTGTATCTAACGCTTCCGCTAATCTGGCTCACTCCAACCAGGTAAATGGATTATAGATTCAGGTGCATCAACACATGTTACGGGTATGTTGAATAAATTTAAATCATATACTTCATTCTCACCGACATACATGAAAACTGTCCAAACGGCTGATGGAACATCTCAACCCATTAAAGGTGTCGGTGTTGTCCAATACAATCTCTCTATTACACTATCATCAATTTTACATACTCCTTTTTTCTAGTCAATTTGCTCTTAGTAAGTTCATTGATTGATCATTTGGATTGCTGGGCTATATTTGATCGAGAAACTTATCTTGTTCAGGAGAGACAGAATGGCAGAAAGATTGGGATTGATATCAGGAGTAATGGGTTGTGCTACCTAGATCCAAGGGAAGATGATGTTGGGCTATGCGCTGCTTTGGTGGCAATGTTAAGTGAAGAGGAGGCTAGGGTGATGCTTATGTATTGTCGGCTGGGCCATATATCTTTTGAAACTATCAGTAAAGTATTCCCTGATGTAATGAACAAAGTAGACCGAAGTAAACTAATGTGTGATGCATGTGAGTTTGGAAAGCACATTAGATCCTCATATGTAAGCAAGGGACTCTGCAATGTGTCTCCCTTTGTTCTTGTGCATTCTAATGTATGGACATCACAAAGCAAAATACGTATACAAAAAACTACACCACCCACAGCACCTCCTCGGTCGTCGCCATATTCCACCCCCCGGTCAATGACCGCCTGTACAACCCCTTTTGGGCTTTCTCAACGCGGGGTGTCGGTGCCCCGACAGGACAGGGTGAGGCGGTCAGGAGACCTGCTGACCCATGCTCCCAATGCCTAGGGGTTGACTCCACCTGTGGCTGTGAGAACAGGAGCATGGTTGAGCTGCGACCTGGAAAGGACCTCCGTCGGGTCGTCTGCGAGGAAGTCTGTCACGTCCCCTGGGAGATCCTCGTGGGGGATAGGTGAACTCCTGACCGATGCATCATTCCTACAGGACAGGTATTGTTTATTTCTGCAATATATCAACGCAAAAAACTTTAAGAGACGAAATTTACCTTCCACGTGGGCCATGACCTGCAGCCAACTATCATATCCACCCTGGCCGAACAACGTGTGCTACCTTGCTGATGCCTGGTAGGGGTCCATGGATGACGATGGCACCGGTGTGTAGGCACATGTCCACCCTGACCCTCTAGCCTGGCCCTACAGCGGCAGTGGCAGTGCTCGGGGGTAGGCACGTGGCCACGCTGACCCTCCAACCTGGCATCTCCTCCCCGTCAGCAATGGACATCTCATATCTCACGAGGCATGCGTCGATGCAGTCACCATGGCTATTGGTAAACAGTACCCAGCTGAACAATCACAGCAAGTATGCCTCGAAATACCATGACACATGATACTTGTTGGCATCCGGATCCATCCACTCGACCTATGCACAAACAAAAAATTAGTAAGCCCATCATATGGCAAGGATTTAAAAGCCCCAAAAATTTCAAACCAGAAATTTCTTTTATTTTTATTGGATCTTTGAGTGAATTCTGTAGACTTTCCTTTTCTGGAAAGCTCTCCGAAAATCGGCTTTCCTTTTCTGGTGCTGCCACTTTCTCCTTTGCTTGGTGCCTCCGCTCTTTCCACCTTCCCCATTCCCTGGCGCCCCTTCCTCCCTCTTTCGGGCGCGCGCTCCTTCCCGCCTCCTCCCGCGCGCGCGCCTTGCGCTGCCGCTCCCCGCACCGCCTGCGCGCGCGCTCTGGGTTCGGACCGCCCGCGCCACCGCGCCGTCCTCGGTCGAAGCGGCGCCGCCCAGCGTGCGTTGTCACCTCCTCCTTCACTTCGACCCCACCTGCTAGCCATCGCCCCATTCCTCTTCCGCGCGCGGACGCACCTCACCCATCCCCGCCGTGCAACTGCTCCCCTCCCCCCATCGCCTCGCCATTACCACTGCTCAGGGCCAGACGCTACCCCATGTCGCGGAGACGACGCCCCAACCACCCAGTCCTCTGTTGACCCCGGTGTCGCGCCCGTTCCTTCTCCCCGAAGGTTGCTTCCCCTCCCGCTCGGGTATAAAACCCCACTCTCGGCCCCCTCCTCCTCCTTTACTTCCCGAGCTTCCCCACCGCCTGCAAACACCTCCTACCACTCCCGTGCACCTCCCAGCACAACTGATTGAACCCCCGTCGCCCCAGTCGCCGCAGCCATCCTCCCCTATGCCGGCGGCACCGTAAAGCGGACCTCCCTCTTCCCTCCTCCATTTTTCAATTGCTTTCGCTCAGAGCACCTTCAATCTCCCCTAATCACTTTGCCGTTCTCCTCTGGCCAGGTGAAGCCCTGTGGATCGCCGCTGTCGAAGTTCCCCTCCGGCCGCCGCACCCTCTCCGTGGCCAGCACGCTTCGGAGCCCCTTGACTCACGCCGTCGCCGCCATTGTGAGCCCCTTGACCCCCTGTCCATGTAGCCGCAGCCGATTGAACCATCTCGCCGCCGGTGACCCCCTCCGCCACCAAATAGCCGATGCTGTTCCTTCTCCCTCCCGCCTTCTCCACTGATCCCCTCGCCTTCCAACTGCCCAAAATGGGTTTCTAAAAATTCCAATTTAAGGATTTGTGCATTTTTACTCTTTTTTAAAATAGTTTATTTTTCCTCGCTTGATTAGTCTCAAGCTGGATTTAATTGTTTTATATGTTTGCGCTAGTGTCGGAGATCCCGGAGGTTCAGTGCGATCCCAGAGCAGTGTTTCTTCGTTCGAGCTAGTGAGATCATCCAGTTAATGACAAGTCGCAACTCCTTGATCATTTTGATTTCCCATGCCATGTATTTATGTATTATGCTAGTTTCATTAATGCTAGTTGTGAAATGTTAGTTTATGTAAAATAAAATGGTTTAGAATGACATGCGATATAGATATGACCTACCACTGTTAAATGCCATGTTTAATTCGTAGCCTCGCCATTGTAACCCTAGATTTACCTTATGTGTAGTATTATCACATGTAGGTTAATATTATTATCTCATGCAAAACTTGTCACTAATAAGGTTGTGGCCGTGGGCCGGTAGATTTGCAAAACCCGAAGTTAGGGTAAGGTGGTATGGGACACCGTACCCTAGGGTGACAGTGCGGACGTGCACAAGATAGGGTAGGAGTGTTGTGGGAAACCGCGAGACGGTCTTCGCCACCGCTTTGCCACGGGATTGAGGTTGCGGACCTCGTGAAAATATAAGGACTAGACCCTTATGCCAAGCAAATGACATAGTACCGCTCAACCACAGGTGTTGATTCATCAACCCTGGTTTAGTATCTGCTCAACTTGAGTGAAGCCTGCATTGGGAGTCGGTGCGGATTGCGAATCCGGACTAAGACAACGATAGGTCCTCGACTCGGCCCGGCGTTCGTGGTGGCCAACGGATACCGAGGTTGTGTGGATTCCGCACCTATCGGGTGGAGTGTATATCGAGGGTTGAGCAGCGAAAAGACCCGGTTCCTTAACTCAGTCATGAGGGTTAAGGGTGCGTGTGGGTAAAGTTGAGCAACTCTGCAGAGTCAATCAAATGGTATTCGAATACGCCGTGCTCCCGGTTAATGGAGCTGTGTCACTTGGGTGATTCCAGATGCAAAGTTTAAGTAGGCTTTTCAAATGTTTTAATTGGATTAGTTGGATAATTAACACTTCATGAAAACCCCTAATGTTAAGGAGTAGTTTTTGTCTGGTGAATTTCCAAAAATGTTTGCAAATAAAATTGCATCCACTCAAAGATAATAAACCAAGTATATTTCTCTCCTTTGTTATTCCTTGCAAAGTAGTAAGTCAGGGTTCCCATTGCGATTTGCTGAGCTGGTTAGCTCACGGCTTGCTGATTCCCCCTTTTAGAGGATCAAGACGAAGGTGAAGGTCTCCCTGTCGAGGAAGCCCCCGCGGAGCTGTTCTTCGACGAGGACCCTTAGCTTTAGGTCTTCGCCGCGCTCAAGTGGATTCGGAAGTCTTTTGTAATGTAAATATACTTTGGGCTTGCACGCCTTGTGGAAAATCTGGATGTTAATCCTTATGTGAAATATATGCTGGACTTTGGTTGTAAGCATGCAATGGTATACTCTTGCGCGACGTTCCATGCTGTTCATGCGTGAATAGTTGCGGAATGCCGTGTCCGTACGCGCCCCTGGAAACGGGGGCGTTACAAGGATAGTGCATCGTTAAACAGGGGAAATGGATAGCATACGTACTCAAAATTGTGAAAGCCGCCGCATGGATGGGCCATGCTTCTGTCGCGCCAGGAAGATGTGGTACACTGGTGCGACCTAGGCCTAAAGAACCCCGTCAAAATCTGCCCAGCTGGTCGTAGCGCCAGTTGGCAGGCGCATCCTGTGGGGAGACAGCCTCTCCCGCGATAGGTAGGCCGAGCAGCATCGCAATGTCCTACAGAGTGGGGTCCATCTCTCCGAATGGGAGGTGGAAGGTGTGCATCTCAGGTCGCCATCGGTCTTGTAAAGCTGTCAGCAATGACCGGTCGAATGGGAACCGTCGTGACCACTCCAAACCAGCGTGAATCTCCCCTAGGGGTTATACCACTAGTCACCCAACCGTTGGGCGATTAGGAGCCTATCGCCCAACCGTTGGGTGACATGTGGCAAAGTCATCTAATAGTTGGGCAATAGGGACTAGTCGTCTAACGTTGGGTGACATATGGTCAAAAACAATAGATATAATATTGTAATTTAAAATAAAAAATTAATTCTTCAAAAAAAAACTCCGAGTCTTGAGGTCCTGGGTTCCATCCCCTGCAGTGGGTGAAAAACACCCTAGTTCAAAAAAAAAAAAGTCAGAGCTTGAGCGAACAATGAGCGACGGCTAGCTGATGGCCAAATGACTATAGACATTTTGATTATCCTAACCATTGGCGATGCAATTACTAAACCATACAAACATGACTGTAGATATTTTGATTATATTAATTCATTAGCACTGAAGCATCAGATCTCTTGTTCACATTTGAGTGACAAAATATGATGGAAGAGTAACATATATGCTTCGAATTACTCAAAAATAGAAAATTTAAGTAGTCCCAAATGCAATGGAAACGTGCCATTAGAGTCACGTTCTTGATTATAGGCAGTGGCAAGGTGGACTAAGATATGATGTCATAAAAGTTAAAATTGGGTGTTAAATTCCTAATTACAATACTAAAAATTTATAACAGAACTGTCCATGTTTGGTAATAAGAAGTTTGATATGGTAAGAGAACTGTAAACTGTTGCTACCTGGTTCATCATTAGCTTGGTCTAAATTGGTATAAGTCTTTCTCAAGAGATATAGGGCATAAACATCTTAATATGAAGCTCTATCCTCTAGGAGGAAGGGTGATACTAAGCTATTGAACATAGAGGGCCATCAATGGAAAACTTAAGCTTAGAACTGCGTTGCATATGTCTTATGGACTTAATTCGTCTCCAAGCACTTGACGAGGTTGGAGCTTGACGGTGTACATTCAGAAGCCCGCACCGTTGATTTCTCGAGCTGTCCGGTATTGGAGGATGTAGATCTGATCTTTTTCACCATCGATGCGAAGAAGATCGATCACGTCCAAATCGCTAAAGCATCGGACTACTAACCTATTTTGCTTCTTCAGTAGTGGGGATATACCCGCACCCACATTTCTGTCCGAAGTCACATCTCATTGGAGTTAGTTCATTCTCAGGATCGGACTCCTTCGCTTGACGGCATGCCATCGTTGGAAGGTGCATATGTTAGATCTGACAATTATTGTGAGGATTTCTGCAAATATACTGGATCTTGGGGGTGCGGTAATGAGAACTGCAATGGTTGCTCTCGTGTTGGTGATGGCAAAGATAAATGCTTGCTTCTTGAAGGTTTGACAGACGCCACTCATTTGGAGTCGATAAATGAACTTGACATGGTATGCTTGCACTTACTTCTGTCTTAGCTACTAGTACTGTTTTCTTTCTCTTGCACCCTAGGTAGATGTATCCATCAATTGAATCACTTGTATTTGCTTGCATCAATTCCTACATTGAACTCAAACAAACTGCTTATGTGTGTTGTTAGACCATGTGGTTAGGTCTACGTTATTTTGATGATGAATAATTGACAATGGTTAATTTGTTATGATAAATAATTGGTAATTTTATTTATCGATGTTATGCGAGGTGTGTTAGCGTGTGTGCGTATGGACTGATGTTGGTCAAGTTGAGACGAACTTGTGCCGAAAAGAATGTTCTTTGATCTTTGCATGTGCAGGTTGAGCATGGAGGCGATCATGGCCGGTGATGAGGTGGACCGGGACTAGGATGGGGAGATCCGAGGTTCAGACGGTCAAGGAGGTCACGAGATGGTCGGGTTCATGCTTGGGGCGCATGGAGATTAAAGGTGGATGATGCGTGGAGAAGCTACGGGAGGTATGGTCCTGGAGGCTTCGAGACGAGACGAGTTAGAAAAGTTGTGAGTGTGAAAACCCGTGTTAGGAAGGGTTTCGGGTCCCTTGAAAATTAGTGGGTCAAAAGTCTAGTTGAGGTAAAAATGTCTAGTCCTAGTTGGAGTTGTATTAGGGTTTTAATTAGAGATTGAATAGGTGAGAGTTGATGGTATAAAAACTAAATACATGTATGCGGCGGGGGTAGCCGTGACCGAGCGAGAAAAAGAAGAATTTTGGCCGTGCGCTGTTTTTGAGGGCGGCTGCGGTTTTGCTAGGAATTTGCACTGTGCTTGCATGCATTGATTTGGGAGATTCTTTGGCGACGTGATCTTTGATGATGAGAGAGGAATTAATGTACTCGGTTTTGGTGTGAAGAAAAAGCAACGCCTCGCCAGCGCATGCGGAGACAACGCCTCGATCCACGTCTCGGTCAGGTGTGTCGTCCTCGGTAATACTTTAGAGCAAGGCTAATAATACAGTTTTTAGTTGGTTGTATAGACATTTATAACTTACTTATCAGTCTATTCATATAGTAGTTTACAACCAGTTAAAGGTTGTATGACCCACTCATTTCTCTCACAAAGTTTCTTAGTTCTTGTGCTTCAGCTAGCTGTAAACTTACAGCCCACCTCTTTTCTCTCTCCTCTCTCTCCTCCACCTAACAACTTCTTATTACTAGTAGTGTGCCCGTGCTAACGCTACGGTAAAATACAAAACAAGATAAAATTTGTAAAAAATAAAACGAACAATCAGATTCATTAAGATTCACGTCCATGCTTGCAACCGCCGATTCTTATGCCACGTTCGCCCATAGACCTCCTCACTTTGTAACCGCCGAGGTTGCAGCTGCTCTGGCTCCACCTTGCTCTCAGCTGGTGCACACCACAACCCACGCCCATTTTTGTTGCCATGGTCGAGTGGGAGGGGAGAGGCAGGTGAGGGAGAGTGGCGGCGCGAGAACGGGGAAGAGGACTCGTGGCGGCGCCGCGGAGGCGGGGAGGAGGAGGTGGCGGCGCGGGGTGGGGAGGAGGAGGAGGCGGCGGCGGCGCTGGGTGGGGGGAGGAGGAGGCGACGGTGTCGCGGGGTGAGAGGGAGGGGAGGATGCTTTAGGATTGTAAAGACCGTGTAGACCGGACCAAGCATCAACAGTGTAGATTGAGTACGGTGGAAAACACAGGAACAGATCTCCACTTTTGGTTGGCTATTGTTTTAGCCCCACCACTGGCACGTCGGAACGTGTGAATTTCGTATGAATTCCGTAGGGAAGGATCGTTACAGAACTCTCGCATTCCAAACCTAGCCAACTGTAGCTAAACGGAGTATCATCCTCGAAGGTTTCCTATGATGGCACATAGAGCATATGGCTATCTCGGGATTACTGTCCAACCATTTCAGAAACCGAACTTTCCAATGCTCAAATATCGGGATAACATGTGGCTATTGCCATGTAAGCATTATTGTAGCTTGCAAAAATTCCAATATATGTTCGATACACCATAGAAAACATGACTCGGGCTAAGCGCAATAAGATGGGAGATGAAAATATAGGTTGAACATAAACCAATCACTAACTCTAAGACTCAGCTCAAGCCATAGGAGTTTGCGGTGCCAACCCAACTATACACTTGTTGCTAGCTTAGGCCAGCGACAAAATACTAAAAACTCATAAAACGTATCTTTCCAATGCAAATGATTCGTTCATTGAATCAAGACTTGGATGGATTCACTGGACCCTCTGAGAGAAGCATTAGGGCTGCTCGATGGCATGGGGTCTTGACATCAAGAGCAGCGGTGTTAGAGTGGAGCTAACAATGCATCCCCGATTGCGCTGCGGATCGGGATGAATTCGCGTTGCTAGACTTCAAGTTCACGTCAACCATCCCGCTTTGTCGATGAAAGGGTCTCCATTCCGGAGTGCACCGCAATCTTACGAACGATTGCTCAGTTAGTGGTCACAAGTTTGTGGTGGTTAATACAAAACAAACAAGAAGGTTAATCAACTTGCCAGAAAAAAGGAATGAATTGTGACCCATTCATTACACAAGCCATAATTCAACATTCCTAAAAGAAAACCACACTGCTTCAAACTTCCAGAAAAATTAGCCTACTCTATAAGCATCTTATCCAACATGAAGTCAACTTGTACTAAATGAAATACAGAAGAAATATCTATTTGTGAAGCATACCTTAATGTTAAAATCAGCTTTAGTACTGGTTTCAATAAACATCACACCGAGATCTTTTGCCTTGGCTTCCCCTTCCTCTATGGAGACTTGCCTGTTGCATGAGAACCAACAGAATTTCAGCAAAGATATGCGAAGAAAACATTTCTACAGATCACATTAGGACCTTAAGGAGGAAGAAGATCATTGGTAATTTGGCTAATGTAGCTAAGCAGAAAATAACCACAATCAAATGACTCAAGTAAGAAAAGGCTCAAAACTCAAAAGCATCAAAATATCAATATATGTTATACTTTAGTTCATGTTACAAGTTACTGAGCATAAATACTAAGCAATAGCATATGATTTACGACCATGCAAATGTTCGATTAAAGACAGTCAAGACACAAGATTCAAATACCCCAATGGTCAATTTAACCTATCATGGAAACGGAGATAGAGCACATAAACTGTAGTTATGAAATCTGAGGTTCTGCCGATATGCACCTCATTCCAAAAATTCACACCAAAATGTGACATAAACAAAAAAGCAACTCTTAAAAAATTTGACATGTGGACCGAGCTCCCACTTGTCATACTCATAACGTTTTTATCACAAGTTTTGGGGTGGCATCCAACTAAAATTCCAAAGTAAAACAAACCGAATAATGCTAGTTAATTTTGCTTGACATGATTTTTGTATTGAATTACTCTAATATTCAATAATGGTAGAAAAAAATGTGTATCAGTATAAGTCATAAGGCATCATGCGGTTCTGTCCTATATACGACAATCAAACTGCAAATTTTGGCACACATAGGGCTAACAACACAGAAGACATCTGGAGAACTGCATCTGCCATAAAAAAGAACCAAAGGGTATGTGCAATCATTAGCACCCAACCGATAGAACCAATAAAAGCTACATGAAATAGATAACAATGCGAACCACACTAACCTCTTGTCAACAAGGTCAGTTTTGTTCGCAATAAGCACAATGATAACATCACTGCCCCTCTCAGTGCGGACTTCCTCTATCCACTTTGAAGTGTTTAAGAAAGACTGCCTGCCTACAGCATGAACGAAAAAATAAGGGAAAAAGGAAATGTAATATGAATTTAACTAAAAAAAGAAGTTGCTAGTCAAAATTGCAGCTTTTGCACGTCTAACATCAAAATTTGCTTAAGAATTTCTTTACATGCAGCATGTTTGGGTTTACAAACAGCTCATGAAAAATGCGAGACAGAGAGGAGCATACTTGCAACATCATTATACAATAACAAAGAATGAAGAATCTCGATGTAGCTTGGAATTAAACTCTGAATCTTTCTGACCATTGTATCACGAAA
Source organism: Dendrocalamus sinicus (assembly GCA_036346575.1). NCBI lineage: Eukaryota > Viridiplantae > Streptophyta > Magnoliopsida > Poales > Poaceae > Dendrocalamus > Dendrocalamus sinicus. The sequence continues at coordinate 224,284 of JAYEVI010000219.1, forward strand.
AGTAAAGTACGAAAATACAGATGATAAAGGTCAAGACTCAAGATACTCAACGGACAGACCAACTTGCGAGATGCAGTACAAGATGTTACCATACCAAATTTGAGTCTCACGATTCTGTCTTCAAGGTACATTGTCTTGATGAAAGTCAATACCAATTGTAGCTGTTTCAAATGAACAAAACGTAGCGAGCAATTAACCGAGAAATATTTTATTATTAAAAAACAAACATTTCTTCTTTTACTTCCACGAAGTGTGTAAAAAAAAAGCATCAGAACACCATCATCGCTCTCACAACCATACATCACAGCATAACAACAGTCATCATTCATCAGGAACGACACATCTATTGGAGATGTACATATGAAGAAAATACAACAGTAGTTCAAACTCAGATTGTGGCATCTATTCTACCCTGCCTTGAAGGTCTCTAAGCCATGAAAATTCTGTGAAAAAAGGGCTAGTGTTAGGCTCATGCTTTGAGAAACGTGCCAAGCCCCTCGAAATGGCAAAGGTTCCAAATAAAATTGGGATCCCAGGTGTGACGTTGCTTCGTGCTCGAGCAAAAAGAGGCCTTTTAACACAACTCATAGTTTTCGTTCCCTGCATTGCAACGCCTATAATCCAGCAGAGACATTCCCATCCCAATCGTTGTGCCAATGCACCCAAAAGCTTGGCCTCAAGCACCGGATATATTTCTCGCGAACAACGGCGCAATTTCTCATGCCTTAAATCCCAAACAACACCTAGTGATTACACACGTATCCACAACATGCCAATTCATCTTCCTCGATTAGGAATCATGGCGCGCTGATCGAATCCGATACCATATTACCATGCATATATTGCAAGGAAATTGTAAGAATGATGAGCATTTGAGCATTGTTCATGCTGAAAGGGAAAAGACCAATTATTGCTATGTGCATCAATTAAGAACCATGAGTACATCTCTGCATCAATATTTCTAGGACTATGTGCAGGATGCGGGATAAAATTACGCAATCGGATAGGGAGGCATACCTAGCTCGCGCGCGAAGGGGCCGGGACCACGTGTCTTCCTCGCCGAGCTCGGACGCGGCGTCAAGCGCTTGAGGAAGGCAGGGGCGCCGAGGAGGCGAGAAGGGCGCCGGACACCGCGGGAGGGAGGCGGGGGCGAGAGGTCGGCGTGGCGCGCGCGGCAGGATCATGACGGGAGAGCGAGCTCGGGAGAGGTCCGACGCCGCCGTGGCGCGGCGGCAGCGGGGCTCGAGATGGGGCCGGCGTCGGGGTGACGAAGCCTACGGCGGATCTTGGGCTCGCGCCGCCGACGACGACGACGGCGGCGGCGCGAGATCCATCGCCGCCGTCGGAGGGGTGGGGGGGCGGTGTTGCTTCGCGGCGCGCGAGGGTTTGGGGTTTGGACACGACCGAGCGAGACGGGTGTCGGGTGGGATGGGGATCTGGGGCCGCCGCCGCCGAGGCCTCCTGCCGGCTCGCGCTCCGCGGCCTGCCCCCCATGTTCCACGAGCTCGAGTGGGACCTCATCATGGTGGACGCGCCCACCGGGTTCCTAGGAGGTTGGGGCAAGCGACGCGGGGGCGACCTCCTCATCCAGTGAAAGCGGCGGCGGGACAGGGATGGGGAGGAGGAGGCGATGCGGGGTGGAGGAGATGTGGATGGGGTCTCCGTAGAGCCGCGACTCTTCCTCCCTCCGGATCGCGGCGTCGAGGTCGCCGGGGGCGGCGGAGGAAGCGGTGGGGCGCGGGGAGGAGAGGAAGTGGTCGAGGGAGGCGAGGAACGAAGCGGTGGGGGAGGCGGGGCTAGGGTTGGCGTGGAGGCTGGGGCGCGGCGAGGAGGGGGAGAGGAGGACGAAAGGTGGGATATGAGTATTATAGAGTAGGGTAGATTTGGATCGTTGGATATGAGTGGGTAAGGAGAGAGAAAGGTGGGAATTGATCCTTGATCGTTGATTTCACTGGTTGGTTTTCCTGGGAACACGAATTGGTGTGGACGCAGGAAAACTCATGACTGCTGGGGGCACAATTTGGAGTAGGTGTAGGAAAGAATTGAACTGGTGGATTTTAGAGGTAGAGATACTTGCTCTTAGGGCAGTCCCAATGGCAATTAATGACCAGTTTCTATCTTCCTTAAATGACCTGCCACGTAGGCAAAACGATGACATGGCAACTCAATTAATGAAGAAAGAGAAGAAAAAGAGTAGAAACCGTTTCTTCTCAGGGAAACCACCTCTACTCTTGAATCGATGCACGAAGAAACTGCAATTTTACCATTGGGAAGAAAGCGGTGGTTTCTATGCGCGCTCGCACCGCTCCCAACATGCTGCTTCGCGCGGTTTCTCTGGGAAGAAACTGCAATTTTACCATTGGAAAGAAACTGGTGGTTTCCACTATTTATTGCACGAAGAAACTCCCATTGTGTGAGTCAGTTTCTATACTCAGATTTTTGCTGATGTGGCTATCTTGGATTTCACACATAATTTCTACTATAGGGACTGCCCTTAGTCGACGTATACCTCAGCTAGATTCTTTCACCAGCAAAAGCACGGACACAAAGGTGTTGATATTTCATCTCATACATATAGGAGGCATAGCCATTAATTCATGCATCACCCAATTGAAAAGGCAACGCTGTGATTTTTGTGCATGTCTACAGAGGTAGGTGAGCATGCATGTCCTAGCCAAGTGCTGTGATTAATTTGACATATTATCTTCTTGTGATTAGACATGATTAGGAGAGAGAGGTAATTAAGTAATTGATTTAGCTTTCTTCGTTGCATGGTCATTGAGTACATCAACAGAGAAAGGCATTGTGCTGTTTCCATTAGTCCTGCGGCGGCGGCGTCAGTTTTCGTTTTTGTTTTTTTTGGCAAAGCTACAGTACCAAATACTGTTGCAATAGTCACCCAAAAATATTCCTATTATTTCTTTTGCTGTCTTGGCTCTTTTTGTTTTTTCTTTGGCTAAAAGATTGAAAGAGGAAAAAACAATATATTTTTAAAAAAAAGGTTTTCGCTGTGCACTGCAATCATTCACCCCCTCTGATTGCCATCGACGATCCTATATGTGTTTATATTGATTTTTGCTGATAGATTTTGGCTTGAGCTTGTGAATAGTAATAGCTTGTAGAGAAGTTGTAGGACAGAGAGAAACTCATGTGCGATTTTGGCTGATATAAATGAAGTCACTACAGTACTTACTATAATCAATTAGTAGACTCTGCTTTAAAAAACACTCTATTTAAAACCTAGATATTATAAAAAACTATTTACTCTAGAAAAACAGCCTTTAAAAGCTCATACGAACAAAACCGTAACCAACTGGTGCTTTCGAGCATCATGGTTCAATGTGGGCACTGATAATTGTTTCAGAACTTTGGGTATATTATTCTAGAATATATACTTCTAGAACTTTGGATATCAAGTAATTTGAAAATATAATTTTGAGACTACTTCAACCATGTTAATTTTTGTACGACTTCATTCAATATCGCCACTATGGGTATATCTGTGTAAATTAGAGGAAGTTATGAAATACATAATAGGTTATATACTTCTTTAATCACTTCCTTGAAGTTAGCTTTGGCTATCAGATGTCTACATCAACACCAACTGACTTCGCTATGCCTGTATTTCTAACTATGAATTGCTTAGGGGTTTTTTTTTTTTTGCTTTGGCTTATCCCATCGTGTGCTACAGTACTATCTTTTAAACAGTACGTGTGAGATCTATAAGTTGATTGCAGTAAACACTGTACCGAGTTTATCTATACTGGACAAAATTACATATGACTATTTCTCTCTACATACTATCTCTCACAAATAGTTAGAACTCAAAAATCATAAATCAAAATCCAAAGTCTCAAAAAAAAAACCCCTCAATAACAACAGACACGCGCAAACGCCAGCCAGTAAGAGCAAGTACAATAATGGTCTTATAGCCAAGCTAGTCAGCATTTTTGCTGATGTGGAGGAGAGAAGAGAGGAGAGAGATGAGAGCTTGGCTCTCATGCAAGCAACAAGCTGGGCACGGGAGCCTATGCAGTGGTGAGCCAAGATAATAAATGTATGTGAGGAGGAATAGGAAAGAGAATGTGAGACATAGTACCACATAATAATAAAAAACCTTTTGTAGACAAATAGAAGACAAATCTAAACTAATAAACCACCAGTTCAAATTATTTTACATCCACCCAACAATTACCTGTTCCACAGTCATGACCTTAACTACGTTCACACCACAATATGCACCCAGAAATACACCATCATAAAAACGTGCACACCAGATTAACTCTCCTCTATTCTAAACTAATAAACCACCAGTTCAAATTATTTTACATCCACCCAACAATTACCTGTTCCACAGTCATGACCTTAACTACGTCCACACCACAATATGCACCTAGAAATACACCATCATAAGCGTGCACACAGTTAACTCTCCTCTATTCTCTCTCCTTACTCAACCATATCCGCGGTCATCCTTCAATGGATCTGCGGTACCCTCCCGCGTCCCGCTCTGCGATCCTCAGATAGCCACTTCCGCTCCCCACCCCTCCCGCACCCTCTCCCCCACCGAATCCCTCCCACCGAAACCCCTCCCACGTTCTCCGCGCCGTCACCAAATCCTCTCCTCCGTTCTCGCGCAGCTATCCTCCCCACCGAGTCCTCCTCCCGCTCCTCCGTTCCACCGCCGCCTCCTCGCTCGTCCCATGCGCGCCGCCTCTTCGCTCGTCCGCGCTACGCGCCACCTCCCCCCACCTTGCTGCGCGCCGCCTCCTCCCGCGCCTCCACTCCCGCCGCTCTCCCGTCCTCCACCGCGCCGCCCTCCCTCGCTCCCCGTCCTCCACCGCGCCGCCGCTCCCCATCTCCACCTCTCCCCGCGCCTCCACTCCCTCCGCTCCCCGTCCTCCCCGCGCGCTGCCCCTCACCTCCTCCTCCCACTCCGCACCGCCACCGCTCCTCCTCCCCACCCCGCGGCGCCGCCGCCGCCTCCTCTCCCCACTCCTTTGCTCCGCTGCCTCCTCCCCTCCCTCCCACCCCGCGCCACCGCCTCCTCTCCTCCCCCCACCCCTCCACTCCGCCGCCACCTCCTCCCTCCCTCCCACCCGCGGCGCCGCCTCCTCCTCCCCCACTCCTCCGCTCCGCCGCCTCCTCCCCCGCTCCTCCGCTCCGTCGCCTCCTCCCCCGCTCCTCCACTCCGCACCGCCTCCTCCTCCTCTGTTCGGAGGTGCCCGGACACTGATTCAGCGGTTGTTCGTGGGCTGCGGGATCCGGGAGTAGGGGCGTTAATGGCGACACGTAGTCGCGCGCGAGGTGATTGGGTGGTGCGGCAGAGATGAGGAGGTGCGCCCGGTGATATGGGCGGCGCGCGCGCGATGGTGTGGATGCTCGCGCGGTGGCGGCGGTGGAATCCGATCTTGATGATCTCGGCGCGTAAGTGCGAAATTTTATCCAAGTGACGTCTCATGTTTGCTGTGCGCTTGTGTGGACCTTGGTAGGGGCGACCAAGAATGAGATGAAGAACTAGCGCCGCTTCTTCTCATCCAGTCCCCCCCCCCCCGCGCAGGCCCTCCCCTCGCGCCGCCGCCTCCTGCCATCTCCCGGTGAGCCGTTTCTTTCCGCTTCCCCCCTTCTCTCCCTGCGCGCGTGTGCGATCTCTTTTCTTTGCCTAATACTCGTCCGGAAGCTTGGCCAAATCCTCTATTTGCGGCGGCTAGCTTGCCGTGACGCGCGGGGTCCTCGCCGTCGGAACCGCACTTTGCCGCTCTCCACCTCCTGTGGCTCGAGCGCTTCAAGTCGGGCAGTCGGGCATTTGTGGATGCGTTGGTTAATATTAGAAAGATTGAAGTAGTCTGACGTTGTCGAATCTAAGCTACATGCCTTTGTTCTGCGATTCACTCACTTAAATATTGGAAGAATATGTCTCCCTTGATACTCCTGTTGTGTTGAATTTGTCGATTTCCTCCGTAAACTCAGATACTTTGGGACTTTTGGTGTTCTATGTGAAGCTACTGTCGTGATATTGCTAAACTAATGGTACCATATTACTTATTGCTATTCGAATGCATGTTATAATGCCTAATTTGCTCGTCTCGGTTACTTTAGTCGTACGGAATGTTTGGTACCTTTGGGACAGGCAATCCAATTGCTCCACTAATTACATTGTTGACTTAATATTGCATCATTAGCTATTGCCTCATCTTCTGTAATTACAATTTACAACATGCTAATACTTGGTGGTCTACAATTAGGTTGTTGAAGTGCCGTATTTTCACATGGATTCAATAGCGCAAAATTTCCAACCCCGGACATTTTCCATCAAGCTGTGGCCACCGAGTGAAAGCACTCGTCTGATGCTTGTAGAGAGGATGACCAAGAACATGTCCACTGAGTCAATCTTTTCTTGATGCCGCCGTCTTCGGCTCTTGATTTTCTTGGTGCCTGACTTGTCCTTAACCTGTAAGGTGTCCGTACTGCAATTTGCGGTTTCAGACAGTTCTTTCACACCTTTCATGTCGTGCAATTTTCATTGTCTTCTGCATGATAAATTGATCAGGCTATCGTGCTTTGCCAAGTGGAGAAATCAAAGGAAGATATGCTAAACCAGTTGTACATCTCAATAAGGTTGGATGCATATTCTCTGTTTGTACTGAAATAAATTAGGTACTCTGGTTCTATTTCCAATTTTTCATTGCATGACTTTTCTCCTCTTTCTTTTACTCCATTGGCTGAAAATTATAATATACCACCCATATGGAAGAACTGCAATGAACGGAATATTTTTATGGGTGAGAATAGGGAGTTACTTGCAGTTAATGGTCCTTACCCATGGGGAGGTCTATTTTGAATAGGTTCATTATATTTTATTTTCCTTTTACTTAGTTGCTTCATATGTCACTTTTTATGAGATGAGGTAACAGACAGAAGTCATGTCTATATTTGAAATGTTCCATTTTTTTACAACGTGGTATGCACTGATTAAATTGCTTCTCACACTTTTGGCTTTGATCTCTTTGCACAGACTCTCTTAGAAGTTGCTTTAATCGTACGTACTCTCTTAGATGTCGGATTGGGTCGTGTACATGATCGCGCTGATCCCTTTCGCTATATACGTATTTATAGTGCTGAAAGCTAATGACAATGGTGAATGTAGGATGCATGGTTTGCAACTTTGATTTCAGTAGATAATGATTATGTACTGTCAGTTGTGTATGCTCTTCTCCAAAATTGGTTGGTTTATTGACTGTATTATGTCATTGTTTACAGGGGGCACTTTTGCGTTGTATTCATTGATTGTGTTGCGTGCAATAATTGAGAATGGAGTTGGTGTGAAGGTGAAACTCAAGCAAAGGAAACCGACAAAGGTATTCCGTGATTACGTATTAGTGTATTACATTGCATTTCTTTTATTTCGGGATCTGAAGTTGAGTAGAGGTTCTTTGTGAATTTGTCTAATATTAACTTTCGGACATCTAGCATTTATATCATGTCTTGAAGTATAGCGGTGTGATAGTTAAATAATGGTTGATGTCAAGTGTGTTAACTCATAACCGGGATGAAAATAAGCATTAAACCTCAGAAATATAAATTAAATTAATGCAATTACTCCACCTGCATTTGTCTTGTACTTGTGAATTGCACTAAACCACAAAAATATAAATTAATTAATAACTTTAGTGAAATTTAGTTTACAGTTTCTGAGGAACCACATTTAAACATCTGTATTTGCCTTTGTATGCTCTATTGTGAATTGTATGAAATCCATTTCTGCTTATCAAGAAAAAAGGAAGTGCATTTCTGATTTTTCTGAGAAGAAAATAAATTAAGTCCCCCACGGTCTATTCTGACTTTGGTAACCGGTTTGGTAGTTAAAAATATGCTCAAACATCTTGAAGTGAACTTTGGAAGTATGTAATGTTCCTTCTGTTTAGCATTCCCTGAAAAGACAGACAAGAAGAACAAAACTGCTCTTCTCTGTTTCCATTTAACTTGGTCATGGAATCATTAACATCCACCTGCATTTGTCTTGTACTCTTGCTTGTCAATCACTTCCACGATTCCGGCATTCAGGTATATGAATGGTGGGCAGGAAGGGCATCCCAGGCAGAGATTTTGATTGATTGATTCAGGAAGGACCTCCCTCCTCAGTACATCTTGAAGAGGTGGAGGAAGGATGCAAAAACAGGATCATCACATGGTGGCTATGCATTCCCGTTTGATGGTGATCCTCGGTCGAGATCGGACAAAGCGTTACACTTTATTGTGTCGGATATTGAGTATAGCGGCTAGGGCTGCAACCTCTGTGAGTCATTTGCATATATGGAAAGCCAATCAAGCATACTTATGAATCAAGTAGAACAAGTTCTCCAAACCGGGCCCCACGACATAGTTTGCTATTATTGGTGCTAGCGTGGATCGAACTCAAAATCCGATTGACAATATTATCACGGATGGTCTACAGTCATACTAATTTTATCAATGGCTCTGCTGATGGTACTTATTTAAGTATGATTATGTTCCCATGTAAAATTTTATCGTTGCCACATACATACGATGGTGCTAATTGCAACACGGGTTCTCTAACCTTTCCATTCACATTGGGTCTTTGGTGCGGTGGATTACCGCTAGGCAGTAATTATTTCTTACTACGACCAGAGTGCAATGTGCCCCTGCAGTATGTAGAAGAGAGTTATTCTGTTGTACCATGCTAAGATCTTATGTTTCTTATCCATCACTGCACCCGTGATGTATCATCTGTTTAGTGATCTTTTTGAGAATGTCCGTTATTTCCCATCAGAAGATATTCTGTTTAGTTTTGCTGATTCTTTTGTTCAAACAGGAGTTGATGGTATATCTGGCTGCCTTACTAATCTGGTGGTGATTACACGTTATCTGCAGAGTGGGATTATCTGAGTCATTTTCGGATAGATTTCTTAAATTTCGGAAGTTTTCCATTAGGTCAACTTTTTCTTTTAAAAAAAGAGAAGCCATTTCTTCTTTTTTATTCAAAATGAGAAGCTATTTCGTAACTTATTACTTCAACTGGCCGCATGGAATGCCTACTCTCAGTATTGCAAATCTGTGGCATGAAACTGCCACTGCCGCGGCCATTCCTGTCTTCAGAAATTTGACAATCTCAGTGGTGGATTATGTCCAAGTGGTGAACTATTACTTGCTAAATGTGATGGATCCTTACGATGATGATGACTTCTTTGTGGTTTCATTGCGGCATGATATTTAACATGGATGATGCGCGACATTGCAGCCAAGCCGTCTGTGTTGTTGCAATTTTTTTGTGATGTACATGTCGCTTCAATGCTTTGGTCACTTGTATTATGTATGGAGGAATAATTTTCATAGCATCTCTACATATGAAATTGTCGATTCAGTTATTTTTAGTGCTCTAAATGTTCAAAGAATTTTGGCCAACATGTAGCAAGTCATCACGTTGGTGAATGGGTTCTTTTCGGTTATAGTTTATAGATTTTGGTTTTAGTGTGAGCTCGTATGAGCAATTAAAACCGATGTGAGCCCATGTATGTGGTCGAAGGGGCTTCGACCATGGTGAAACTCGTGCACGTAGTCGGGAAGGGCTTCGACCGGTGCGAAACTCGGTGCACATGGTGGAAGTGGCCGACCACGGCGAAAAGTGTTGTATGTGGTCGGAAGGTGTTTAAATCACGTGATAAACGATCGTAGCTTCCGTTAATCGGTCGTATGGTCTCGCGGCTGTCGCAAGGCACAGGAATCGGTCGTAGGCTTTTGAGCATTGCGTGTTGGGTGGTTCAGGCCGGTCATGTATTTATGTGACATTCATTTTGTGACAAAAATATTTGGTTATACAATATATGAGACGCGGGCGCGGGGGCGGGCGAGGAGACGGGCGCGGCGGACCCGCGATTCGCGCGGTGCGAAGCGCGCGCGCGGTGGACACGGCGGGCGCGGGCGGCGGACCAGCGTCCACATGGTGCGAAGCGCGGCGGGGCGGGCGAGGCGGGCGCGGCGGACGCCTCCTCGCGGTGCGGCGCGCGACGCGGTGGGCGTGGCGCGGCGTGGTGCGGCGGGCGGGCGAGGCGGACGCGGTGGACCCACATCCGCGCGCGTGCGCGCGCGCTTGGTGGACGCGATGCGGCGGGGAGAGCGCGCGGCGGCGGGGCGGGCGAGGCGCGGCGGACCCGCGTCCACATGGTGCGGGCGCGCACGCGATGGGCGCGGCGTGGCGGCGTGATGCGGCGGGAGAACAATTATCCAAACAAAACATATATGACCATTCAAAAATTGACTTTGAAAGCAGGGAACAAAACATGTATGGCCATTCAAAAATTCGTTTGGTTGATTTCGTGTGCATTCCTAAAATGTCGCCGTGGCGTTAGCACGGATACTATACTAGTTATTGTATAACTTGGCTCTTATAACTTGACTTATAGCTAAATACTTGACTTTATTATTAGACTTGCTCTAAGGGTTTGGGCCCATTCAAACGGGCCTAAGCAAATAAAGATGCCAGAAACCTAGGCGCCGCCAACGGTTCCTTGAGATGCCGGACATTGAAGCCCGGACGCGGCGGCCCAAACAACTCCCCACCGACAGACCAGCACTGCCCCTCGGCCCCGGTTGTCAGTGACAGCACAAGCAGCCCACGCGACACGGCGGCCGTCTCCACGGTCGCCGCAGCGGTATGGTATCCCCCTCCCCGAACGAAGCAAACGATTCCCATTCGAAAGCGCCCTTGCCGCCATCGCCCCTCCCACTCGCCGCCCCAGTTCCTCTCGCCCGCCTCCCCGCTCTCCTCGCCTCCTCCGCGGCGCCGAACCAGCCCTAGCCTCCGGAACCGAGGTGTTGCGTCCCAGCCCGAGGTAGGCCTCTCACCAACGCCGCCGCCCTTCGCGGGATCGATGGTCCGCGCGCTCCTGGGATTCCGCCTCCCCGTCCGCGTGCGTGAGGTAACGCACGCGCCCCACCCGATCTCTCCCTCTCGCCATCTCGGGGTTGGTTTTGATCTGTGTTCGGCGCTAAATCCGAGCTAGGTTGGCTTTGGGGCTTTGTTTTTCCTAACCAATTTTGGAGTGTTTTTTCCGCGGATTTAGCTGCGGGATCGTACCTACTGCTCTTACGATTGTACCGCGCGCTCGGGGCCGCGATTGGTTGCGAACTTTTCCGGGGGATTCCGTCTCCGATTTTGCTGCGGGTTTGTGGAGTCGGTGGAGCACCAGATGGTTATGGCTTTGCAATTCGGTGTGTTTAGCTTCCTAAGGCTTCGATCTGGCCCCTCACGGGGGCAAGAGGGCGAACAATTAGCTAGTGTGATGGGTGCAATTGTGTTGCCGTTTCTACAGCTCCATTGGTGAATGGTGATGCTTGTGCGGCCTTTCGAATTCTGAGTACAAACTTGCTCTGTTGCTGAGACTTTAAGGTGCTTTTCTCGTGTGTTTTAGCTGCAAATGTAAGGTTCTAAAGGCGGACTGATGCAACTTACTTGTTCATGGCGCTCATGTACTGCGTGTGCGTAGTTCAGCATCGTTTGGTGCTTCTAGACGCTTGCTTCCTCTTGCTCATGATACTTCCGCTCCAAAATTTGAAATTGAAATTGTGGCGTTCTGTATGTGGTTAGGCTTTTAAATATTTGACCTTGCGTGAACCTATATTTACTGCGTTTGGTCTTGAGGTTGTATGAGTGATATTTGAGATCATGCGAACTAATGATCACCTATTTGAAGCTGATTGGATCACTCCATTTAGTTGATCCATAAACTTTTATGCCTAGCTTGTAAAAAATTTTGAACTAGAAAGTATATTAAGTCTACTGCAATAGTTAATTAGAAAGTGAAATGTTGTGGAATGCGGAAATGGTTCTGAATGCATTTTCTTTGGTGTATTTTCAGCTGCATTTGTCAGCATTCATGTTCCTGCTATAGCGGACTAGAGAGAATTTACAAAAGTCCCTAGAGAGACCAGATGTGCTAGCTGCTTTGAAGTCTTTAGTACTGTTGTTATCACAATTAATTTGACTTCACTTCCTAACGTATTCTAGCTACTTCGCAGCTATGAAACTTTTATCTGATATAACTTACAAAATAAGCAGAATTGGTAGCCGGGTATTATGACAAAACTGATGAAATGTATAAATCACTGGGACTAATACACATATCTAGTATATGTTGTATATATTGGCGCAAGCAGATCCTGACCTATGTCATGTGAAATCTGCTGTTTCGAAGGCCATCACCATTTATCAATGCACAAGTAGATACTGACTGTAGCACATTAGCTAGTATTAAAAACATTTGCTGTAGGAACCTCTACTGATAAGAGGTCGCCCCTTTGCTGTAGGATCAGGTGTGGCAGAATAAGAGGTCACCACTTTGCTATAGGAACTTCTATTGATTTGTTCCCTCATATAGTAGAGTAGCAAATGTATGAAGGCATAAAACTTTCCTTTTTTGTGAAGTCACAGTTTCAGACAGAAAATTGGATGCAGAGTTTTGTTACACTCCCATTTATATCTGAATTACTGGTTAGGAAGGTATCATGACGGGCTGGCTCAAAGTTCTGAGTATATGAGCATTAAATTAACCATTATAAGGACACTTACTTGAGAAGGTTTACAGTGACATGTCACATGTTGAAAGCTGAAACTCATGAGCACTATAACAAACGTCATACAAATCAGCTGAAGTATATTTTGAGAGCATCACAACAGTCCCACGAAGACCGTTTATGACCATTTTATGTGTTTTCCTCATCACAGAACTGAGAGGTCCTTAACTTTTTGACCAAAAACCTTCCATATTGCAATGTCCTTGCAATATTGCCTTGTTATAACCAACACCATGCATATTAGCCATTCCATTATCCATTTTATTTCCTGTTCATAAATGTGTTACTTCTTGTAAACATTATTATATGTCCTAAAGTTGAGTGCAGAACGATTGGTGTTAGTGAACAAGAATTGCACATATGGACTTCTGTAACTTGTGAAATTTAACCAAGATGGAGTTCAATGGATAAGCAAAGGATTTATCAAGTTTTACATTGTCCTCTTCAGCGAACAGTGATACACCATTTTATGGGTCAATGACATAAAACCCATTCACACAATCACACACTTGTTCACCAATGGCTCCTAATGGCTTATAAACTTCTCTATCTTCCTGGAAATCATGTGCAGAGCTAATGGTAGAGCTTCCCAAACTTTGGGCTCCATTAAACGGGATAAATTATTTATATCTATTTTATGATTAGTGAAAAACAGAGTTCAACGGACAATCTTAAGATTTCTAGTTTTTTTTTGCACATATCTGATCTGTGACGCGTAGTCCAATGCGGTGCGGTAAAACACTAGGTACTGCAAAATGGAAGTATTAGAAATTGTGTTCTTTTCTTCAAGGTTAGCTTGTTTGTTCTCATTTTGATCTTGATTGTCTTGTTTGCAACTAAACCTTTTCCAGTTGAAAATTTCTAATGCTTGGCAAAATTTATGTATTGTTGTATGGTACCATGGTATCAGTGATAACTCTGTGATGCACAACAAAAACATTATCCATATTTACTTCTATATATTCAAAAATAAAAGCTCTTGCATTTCAACATGGTCACCTGAACAATGCAAGTGCCTGCAGGGTTAAACATGTCAGCAATTTAAAACAATAGAATGTGGTTATTTGTGCATTTACTTGTCGATTATATGCACAATTCATGCATCCATGATGATTCATAGGTAATTGTGGATTATGATCCATTTCGGCTGGATTTAGTGCTGTCCTGTTCAGAATATGATAGCCAGCTATATTCAGTTTTTCTTGTGCATATCATAACTCTATGTTTCTAACTGGAGGTTTCTGCATTGTACCAGCTCTCTACTTAATTTACTAGTGAGAAACAATGAAGTGCAATGCTTGCTGGCGGGAGTTGGAAGGGCAAGCCGTATCAACCACCTGCGGTCATCTTTTATGTATACCTGCCATCTTCTATCTTCTTTTTGTTTAGTCAGACTCCCACTGTAAAGAAGTTAACCATTGCTGACAGTTACCAATTGAGCAGGTACAGAGGATGCTAAGAAAATACTCAGCAATGATGGTGCATGTCCAATTTGTGATCAAGTACTTTCAAAAAGGTCAGTTGTTTACTTAAGCTACATTTCTCATTTCCTTAATCAATATCTGATACTAACAATGCAAAAGTATCTCTGAAACACACATATTTCTTATGCATGTTTCCCAATTCCCATGCTTCTGTTCTCTGATGGAGAACTTAAAATATGTAACTCACTTTCTAATTTGTTAGTGATCTTTATATGTTTTCATATGCTGAGGTGAAAATTGACTCCAATGTCTTATTATGCTGAGATTATCTAAACAATATTATTTGTTATTTCTCAGCCATATGAGGCCTTTGGATATAAATCCAAGCGATGATTGGACAAATGTAGGTATCCCTTTGATTTGTAATAACAAAATCGTGTGTTTTCCTGCAATCCATCTGTTCTGATCAGTGCACTCGTTGTCTCAGATGGCAATGGCTGGAATTTCTCCACAGATACGTATCCTTAATACCTTTGTATTATTCACTGGTACTACTGCAGGATTTGTCTTCTGTTGCTTTTGTTGAATTACATCACTATCTGATATATGGACTATAATGCCTAATTACACCACTTTTCCTGCTTTAGTTTCCCAGTAATGCAAACAACCTAAAAGATTGAATCGGGAACTTGCTAAAGTGAGGCAATGATATTCAATGTTTATTTGACTGCAGTCCAAAGCTCATTGTTTCATTGCAAGTATGATAATTATCTAGCTTTTCCTTAAACATGATAAATCAGTTATGAAGAGTGCGTACAGAAGTGTCATGTTTTACATTGGACAAAAGGAACTGGAGATGCAGTACAAGATGAACAAAATTGTTGGTCAATGTAGGCAAAAGTGTGAACTTATACAGGCGAAGTTTACTGAGAAACTGGAAGAAGTGCATACTGCATACCAGAAGATGGGCAAAAGATGCCAGCTGATGGAACAAGAGATTGAAAACTTGACGAGGGATAAGCAGGAGCTACAAGAAAAATTTTCAGAGAAATCCAGGTTAGTCTAGTACGCCACTATTCATTACTTATAGGAACAAAGTTCTGCTTCATCCATCATGTGTGAAGAACTGACTGTACTTTCCTTTCCAGGCAGAAGAGGAAGCTTGACGAGATGTATGATCAGCTGAGAAACGAGTATGAGTCGGCAAAGCGTTCAGCCATTCAACCTGCAAACAACTACTTCCCAAGAGCTCAGCCAGACTTGTTCTCGGGCATGCCCAACATAATGGATAGTGGCGACCCTCTGAGACAAGGTAATTTAAGGCGTTATGCACTCAGTTCGTTAGTTCTTCAGTCTGACCCTTGTACTGACTATAGACTTCGTTCCTCTCTACTTGCACCGGCTACTTTTGTTATGCATCCAGCCACTAGTCTTCGTTCCTCTCAATTTGCACTAGCTACTTTTGTTATGCATCTAGCCACAAATAAGTTAACTGCAATGCTTTGGCCTTCTAGAAGATATTAAAATGCTTTTAGCACTCCACAAAACAGCTCATTCAATGGTTGATCCTCCTGAAACTCCAGGGCGGAGAGATGAGGGATGGGCTCCACCACCAAGGCAACGGGGCTCCACCTCTGGTCCATTTGAGCTGTCTGGGGGATCTCCTGCTCATATCGCAGCACCTCCGGTTGATATTAGACCCAGACAGCCGGCACGGCCAGTCTTCGGAGCTAACATGAACAATCCTTCCGCAGCTCTGCGAAATATGATAATCTCGCCCATGAAGCGACCTCAGCTTTCCCGTAACCGTCCACATATGTTCACGTAATATTCTCCTTTTTGCTCATACATATGGCTTCGCACCTAAATGGAAAGTAGTTTTGGTAGGAAAAATAGTGTGCAATTGGCTCAAGAGCTAATTGTTTCGACAGTAGCATGCAATACCTATGATTGTATACTAACTGATCAAACTGTGGTATGTCAGGTTGTAGAGTTGGAAGAGCTGAGGCGACATTCTGCTTCGGAATCTGTCGTACTCTTGCCATGGCCTTGGCTCTCACTGTAAATTCTGTAAGATGAATCTGCCTCCCTCCCTCTTATTTCGTCATATCGTAGAAAAATCAGTGTGGATTGTTCCAGGAGTCCCTTATTGGGACCACAGTTGTTTCTAGGAAGACTCTGATATGCTCGATATGTAGAGACATTTATTTCTGATTGCAATAGCATGTATAGGCATGATATCCGTGACCAAATTTTCGGACATGTCCTATGATTCTGAGCTAACCATCCAGTAATCTGCCACCGTGTCTCGTCATGGACTAAGCACTCAACGATAGAAGGTAGTTCTGCTACATCCCGTTGGTTATTTTTATGGTTTGATTCAACTTCTTCTGTGGGCTTACTCAACTGGTTCAGGCATGCATATAAACGATGTTGTTCAAGGGACGACTAGTGGCTTGTCAGCCATCTATGGTTGTTTCGTTAGGAAAGCCTGGTGAGTACGTTTTGTTGAAGAAAATGATCATGGATGGGTCATCGGTGGCCTTCCTTTCTGTGCATGCCGGCGGGGCAGGCACGGCTCAACCGTGCTGAAAGCGTGGAACCTCGCCATTGGGCCATGCATGCATGTATCCTCCTCGCACACACAACACAGCGTTTGATGACAGCTGTTGCCTGTTGGGTGACTTGCACATGCGATCTGGTTGTACGCTCGAAAGCGACGCGCCGGGCAGCGACTTTATTTAGGGTACAGCGACTTTATTTAGGGTACAACGATGGACGCATGCACGTACACAGCTCACTCACGGACTAACCCGTATATGGATACTAGCATATATCTAACTAAAGCGAAAGCCCCAATCTTACTAAGGATAGATACATGTTTTAATATCTATATATAAATGTACTCTTTTTTTCATGGAATTACTAATCGTCACCGCCATATTAGCGGAAGGGTTCCGGGGCAGCGAGGCTGTCCACGTCGCCCCGCCGCTCCGTTCGTCCGACGCGTGCCGCCGTCCTTTTGCGTACGGTTGGAAGACCCATTTCCCTTCTATTTTTCGGAAATTACGTAAAGGTCCTTTTTCCTCGCGAAAAGGTCCCTGCAAGTTTTTTTAAAAAAATTTTGGATGGCACCCCGTGGGTTTCCGAAATTATGTATAGGTCCTTATTTACTTACGTACAGGCCCTTACAGGTCCTCGGTTTTTTTAAAAAAACCCTTTGATTTTCCCGGATTACGCATGTGCCCTCGATTTTTTTAAAATTAAACTCCCTGCGAATTATCGTGTCTTTTACTTTGGTCCACACCGTAGCTAGCGCGGCGTGCGCCACGCTTATGTGGCTAGTTATTTCGATGAGGCATGCTGAGGTAGATCCTAGGATGAAACCTAAACCGGCAACATGTTTACCCAGAGGTGGATCCTATGTAGTTCATGGGTGTTCAGTTGAACACTCAAATTTTTAGGTGAAATATCTTCTATTTAATAGATATGTTTGGCATATATATTGGTAATTGGTCTACATATTTCATATTTATACCCCTAATAGATTTCAGCTCACTCAGACACCCTGCCCTCTCAATTCATCTCAAAAATTACAACCCGGTTGAAGATTCAAGAAGGTTAACTAGAGGGGGGCGGGTGAATAGACAGTTTAAAATTCTTTTGGCCAAAACTAAATTTTATGCTGAATTTAAATTCAAGGTGGCTAGCGAGCCGCGGCGAGCGCCAAGCATGGCTTAGCCAAATCGCCTACAGCTGGGGTCCCGAGAGAGAGTGTGTGGCGGCGGTTGTGCCATCGGGGCCAATAAGGTAGGTCACGCACGTCGACAACAGCGCAAGTGCATCACTATTTTCAGGTTCCGAATCCTATATTCTCAATTCAACAAACTTTTTAAAATTATTTGAGATATTATTTCTACTATAAATAATTTATACTTTAATTTTATTACTATAAACCTCTACTTTAATTTTGAACATCCATCCTAAAAAAATTCTAAATCGACCGCTGTGTTCACCCACAGCAACGCCCACCCGAGGCCAGCGACTTGTGAGCGAGGCTGGGGGGATGGAGGATGCCGCGTCTGGGGGCAGGCGCGCGGCCGTGGGCTGTGGAGACAGACAGGGCGGTGCGTCCGTGAAAAGCAAAGCAATTGAGATTTGAGCGCGTGAGGCCGCCTACCACGCGGCCGGCGTGCAACCTAGTCTGCCACGGGAAAATCTGCTGTTGCCGCCATGTCTCGGCGGCTCGGTACCATTCCCATGCATGCTACCAACGGAACTGTTTGCTTTTCCCACGAGCGCTGTAACGGTGAATTCTTGACACATCTAGACCCCTAATGATCCAAAATTCTATTTTTGACCCCTAAATCAAAAAAAATTCCGGATTTGGACCCCTCCCACGCGCGCGTTCTGAGCGGCCGACATGTGTCCCGGTCGTGCGGTGTGGTACCGCACGATCGCGATCGTAGCACGGGTCGTGCGGTACCACACCGCACAACCGCCTCGCCCTCCGCACCGGCCGCACATTTTGGTTTTTTGAGCGCACAACCGAATCCCTGACCGCACGACTCGGTTTTTTGACCGCACGACCGAAGCCCGACCGCACGACTCGATTTTTGACCGCACGCGACCGTGCTACGGGCGGACACGTGTCGGCCGCTCGTAACGCAGCGGTGGGAGGGGTCCAAATCCGAATTGTTTTGATTTAGGAGCCAAAATGGAATTTTGGGTCATTAGGGTCTAGATGTGTCAAAAATTCTGTAACGGTAGCTATTCATTCATCCGATGCTACGTTTACACTCCCCCCTTTTGAACTCAGCAAGAGCTTTATTTTCTTGACAAAGATACGTCGTCCACAAAGGCTTAGTCATATGCATAGCTTCTGTAGCAAGCATATGGCTACTGAGTTTGCCTCTTGGGCAATGCTTGGATATCTCCTTTGAGAAGAAGAAAGCTTGATTCCTATTTTTTTTTCCTGTGATAATTGTTCCTAGTACTCTTGCAACTTCTGGGATGCATTTAGCTAGGACACTCCAAATGGGTCCTGGTCGGTAATGTCCATAGTATTAATTAATATGCCAACTAGGATTTATGATAAGGTGAAGGAAGAACTAAAGAGAGATAGAAGTAGTGTCTCATGCATGATATTACTTAGGCAGAAAATCCAACAGCAAAACATTGAATCCAACGAGGTGAGGAGAGGACGAGGTGAGGGAGAGAGAGGGAGTTAGGTGAATTTATCATTTGGGCTTAGAGATAGACACTACCCAGGTTATATCTATAGCTCTTTCCTGATAATATAGAGAGATATGGACATTACTTTGCAATGTCTTCATTGGGAATGCCCTTATACTCGTTGATGGTAAGATGGAAGTATTGCTTGCCCGCCTATAGGAAAGACAGGAGAAAGCTTAATTCAGCTTTCACGCATGCACACACGCTTGTACACCTAGATGCCCCACAAGTCAGGCTAGTCGCACACCGAAAATGAAACCCCACGGGAACATGACCAGTAACAGTCTACTCGCTCTGTTCTTTTGTAGGTGATGCTCTAGAATCTATGCAGTAAAATTTTCTAAAATTTGATCATTAATATATATAAAATTATCTAGATTGGTTATAAAAAACTATATCATTGAATTTGTCGTTAAAATATTTTCATAATATTATAATTTTATTAGTATATCATAAGATAAAGTTATGAAAAGTAAAGGTTAAAATCACACACTAGTACATAACATGTCATAGACGGTTTCATGAGTCGTCTAAGTCTATGAGTCAGTAATAATACGAGGTCATTACAGATAGCTTTCGAACCATCTATGATGCGATCGTCACGAGCAGTTTGTAGTTGAAACCGTCTGTGATATATGGTTAATCACTGACAGTTTTAACTACAAACCGTCTATAATAAACCATATAACATAGACGATTTCTACTACAAAACGTCTATGATAGTCAACTATTACAAACGGTTATGAGTTTCCCTTGCAATTTCTTTGTATGGTTCACATTGGAATATCTTATAATTAATATACAAGTATACTGAAAGTTATAAATGAGTATTTATTTAACCATAACTATGTGCTATAACCCGATCTAGTCAAGCCAAACCACTCGTCGCACCCTTTAGTCAAGCCAATAGTCTTCTCGAATCTCTTGCAACTGGAACCCTAGACCTTCGAAGAATACACCATGCAACAGCTCCACTAAAAACAAACCATACTTCGGTCCTACATTGCAAAATTATCTACGAATTAGCAGCGATATCAATTTAACCAAACCAAAACCTATACCCTTGTTCTACTAAAAAACCTAGGCCGCCAATCCAATCCGCAACCTACAAATCCAATCCTGTCCAAAACCTACAACCCCAATGCAGAAAGAAACTGAAATCCCAATCCAAACCGACAACTCAAACCCCAATGCAAACCATCACTAACACCTAAATTCACTGAAAGTTCTAGGATAACCTAACCATAATCAGTTGGTAGATCGCCTGGAGTTGAAAGTACGGTGGCATCTTGATGGCCTAACCGGTGTCACCAAAGGTGTGGTGCTCACTTAGGATTGCCACCACTGTGGCTTGATAGAAGACAGATGAGACTGGCTCGAGTCGATTCAGTCTAGTTTGACCAAATCATAATAAGGGGCAAGGGCACAGATGATCAGATTAAACCAAAAAAATGTCTAGAGTTTTCTAATTAATTTTCGTGTAAAAAACTAAAGTTTGCTTAT
Organism: Dendrocalamus sinicus; assembly: GCA_036346575.1. NCBI lineage: Eukaryota > Viridiplantae > Streptophyta > Magnoliopsida > Poales > Poaceae > Dendrocalamus > Dendrocalamus sinicus. The sequence goes on from JAYEVI010000219.1 coordinate 245,037, forward strand.
GTTGCATGCCACACGTGTCAAGAATGCCACCATGGGCAACTAGGATAGACTTATGTCATATGAGTGATTTAGATGTGCATTTCCAAAATACAATGACCGAGATAACACACAGAAAAGTTGAGTGACTAGCTATGCATCTTACTCTAAAAAATGAAGTCTTACACCCTGATCCACTTGCCCCACAATCCAATATCCACCCACAAAACCAAAGGAAAATTTGATATATGCTGCTCCAAACTGATTTGTTTAGAAAAATACCATTGGAAAAGTGTTGCTTCTAAAAATGCTATTTCAAACCTCATTTGTTCACAAAAATGCCATTGGCATATGTATTTCACACATGTTGGACAATAATACCCCCATCTTCTTCTCACCTCATCCCATCCAGAGCTTCACTCCCAACCCCAATTCCATTCATGGGCATGACAACACCTTCCCCACCTCCATTACCCACCATCCCACCCTTAATGTGACCTCAAACACCAGGCAGCCCATTGTCTCCCAACCCCAATTCTTCTACCGTCGCGTACAGATGCATCTACATCTTCAGATGTTGTTGGTGTTAGGGTCTTTCCTCATCTCACTGCAAGGAGAGCTTGGTACTAGCTGTTGGCTTTCGATTTGCAAGGAAATAGCCTTTTGGGAGTCAATTTCGGTATCCAAACAAGTACTCAGCATCTCCTAATGCTTTTCTGGTAGTCCCTTCGCTTAGGACATATTTTTTTTCCACTGGATACCCCAAGCACCTGTTCCTTGTAGGAATACACTGCCCATATGTGATTTAAGCTCACCTGGTTTGTCTCCTCTCCGTCTGCCCTATTCCAAGGGGCATTTGTATTGGCTTATGTGATGGCTTTTGACTGAAAATAAATAGTAGTGGCTAAAAGAAGTGGCTTTTAGAAGGAGGGGCAAGTGGTGCAAAAAAGTGAGAGAGAGAGAGAGAGAGAGAGAGAGATGCATGAGCAAGACGGGAGCGAGAAGAACAGGGTACGTAATGCGCCCGTGACCCTTGACTTATCCTTGAAGCGAGACAGAAGCAAGAAAAGTGGAGAAACTGCTTTGAGAAACCAGATGTTTATATTGACTTCTAGCATCTCCAAGCATAAGCTAGAAGTACAAGCCAATACGAACATGGCCTCAATCTCCTCACAATAGGCCAATTGGAGGACCGACCAAGCCCGATAAAGATTAATGGATGGCAGTAATTAGCATCTTCAAGTGTGGTTTATGAGAAGAGCTACCCATTGCTAACTACTCTGTTCCAAAATCCATTGCTAGTTGTGAGCAAGGCTTACAGTCTAGTTCTTTTCAACTTATAATTTATGATTTATGACTTCCTTGAATGGACAAGCGGGACAGCTTCTTTGTCGCCATTTCAAGCAACTTATCATGATAGTCTTTCTAAAGTGGCTTATCAATTTATTGACAATCGGTTTGCTTGCACAAGCGCTCGTACTAAGACCAAAAGCCATCATCCATAGCGGAGAAGAACAAGGCCTATATGTTGTTCAGTTCGTTCGTGCTAGTATTGCTCCCCAACGTCTCGTTGGCTACGCCTTCGGTACTTTCTCAAGCAATGCTCGTTGGAGATTGGTGGTGAAGAGGAAGACAGAAGACGCGGTGAGGAAGAAGTTAGGGGAAGTTTGGTCCAACTAGTGCTAAATGCGTATGACATTTTTGTGAAACTTACTTAGCAATGGCATTACTAAAAGCATGCACTTTGCAATAGCATTTTCTAGATCAATCAATTTACAGTGGTATACCCCGACGCCACCTCACTCGAGTGCCCAAGCGACACCGACTGGCCACTGTCGTTGCTTCCAGAAAGCTAAAACCTTGCCAGTCGTCTTCTCCAGCCACCACCGCACACTTGCTTGTCCCCTCCCTAGGTGGGGGACCACTACCTGGCACCAGGGGTGGAGCTAGGGTTTGGACATGAGGGGGCAAGGTAGACAACGTTCACAGAAGAAATATCATAGCCATATATGTATGTAGACTCCAACATAGCATGGCGTAGCAATATATGTTGAACAATACAAAAGAAAATTACACCTGTGTTTGGCAATACGGAAGAAAGAAAATCAGTTGTTTTCTTCCTCTCCATGGATGAACAACTACATGCTGAAATTGAAAAAAAAAGAGTGGCATTGGATCTTAACTCTTTTTCTTAGTATCATATCTAATTTCCATGTAAGTAGCAAATAATACGTAATTAATGCCTTCTCTATGCCACGAATTGGAGAGCCCAGAGAGTAACACCAAAGCCACCAATAAGAATTACGGAATGGGTGCCGATCATTATTTGAATCATGAGAGGCATACCTTTGTAGTCCTTTGCCTTATATGCCAAATGCATTTTGTTGTCCTAATCTCATGGCCTAGTTTGATCAGTAAAAGAAAATGTTGAAACCTGGTTGTGCTTCACCTTCTTGGGGCTGGTTTTAACTAATAAATTTCATGAGAGGGCCCATATACATAACGTCATGCAAATTAAGCGTCTGTTCTTTTTGGCTGCGGTTTGTGGCTTTTAGCTATGACTTATGACTTTTGGGCTGTTTGTACGAGAGATTACAGAGTAACAGAAACTCACGTGTGGTTTTTGCCGATATAAATGAAGTCAGTAAAGTATATACTAAAATTAACTAGTAGACCCTATCTTAAAAAATACACCGTTTAAAAGCAAATTACTATAGAAAAACCGAAAAGCAGTTTTTAGAGATTGAAAAGAACAGAGCCTAAGTGTGGCAGATAGTGAGATATATGGTCTATTCAAATTAGCTTCTAAAAATTATTTTTCTATAGTAAATAACTTTTCAACAGTACTTAACTTTTAAACACAGTATCACTTTAAGTCGGAATTTACTAGTCGATTATAGTATACACTATAATAACTTTATTTATATCAATCAAAATATATACAAATTTTTTTCTATGTATAATTCTCTATAAACTATTACTATTATAAACTATAACTGACAGCAAAAACTAATATAAACGGCTCCACTGGAAAATTTTTCCGTTGGGGACCCCCCGACGGCCGACGCCCCTGCCCGCCACACCACTCCGTGCCTGGTGGTGTCTTCCCTTCCTTCTTCCTCTCCCTCTCCCTCTCCCTCTCCGATTCCACCCGCGCGCCTGTGCGGGAAAGAATCAAATGCTGTTCTGTTGCCCGCCTTCTCCCCTCGAATCCAAACCTATCCGCTCCCACCATTCCAACCTAACAGCTTCCCTCGGAGCATACGCAGCTCCGGCGAGCACAAGAGCAAGAAGCTCAAGCGCCACCGCGTCAGGGCGCAATCTTTCCCCACCAGGACCCACTCTTTACGCGACTAGATCCACCCAGATGATGGCCACGACCCTCCGGAGCAAGACCCTGCTGGGGAGTCGCCATTTTCCCCGGACGCCGAGGCGCTCGCTTCCTGGCTGCGTTCCTGCGGCAGCGCGGCCGATGTCCGGCGAGTGCACGCGGCTTCTGTGTGGTCGCTCGATAGCCTGGGGACGTTCGTGGCCAACAATTAGACCAGGGCGTATGTGAGGTGCCATGAGGTCTCCGATGCGAGGAAGGTGTTCGATGAAATGCCCGAGAGGAGTGTTGTGTCGTGGACGGCGGTGATGAATAGGGGTGGGCACTTTAAACCCGAGAACCGAGAACCGAACCGAACCCGAATAGACCGAATTGTCGGTCTATTCGGGTTCGGTTCGGTTCGGTCAATATTTTGATTTAGTTCGGGTTTGGGTTCGGGTTCGGTCTTTGACCTTCAAAACCGAATAGACCAAATAACCGAATTCGGTGGTATATATGAGTTCAAAATTCGGTGGTATATATGAGTTCGGGTTCGGTCTATTCAAAACCCGAATAGACCAAATAATCCAAGGATTTGGGTTCCCTTGGATTGTTATTTTTGCATTATTTCGGTCAATTCGGTGGACCGAATAGACCGAACAAAAAATTCGGTCTATTTGGGTTCGGTTCTTGTTTTTTTTCTGAGAAATTCGGTCCTCATTTTTTAGAACCCGAATTTTCCAGAGACCGAATAGACCGAACCGAATAGACCGAAAAGACCGAATGCCCAGCCCTAGTGATGAATGGGTATCAGAAATTAGGCCACTACTGTGAGGTTGTGAGGCTGCTGTTGGATATGGTGGGCAGTGGAGTGCAAGGTAACAGCTTGACTTTTGTTTGCTTGTTGAAATCTTGCGGCAAGTAGTGCAATGCTAAGCTAGGGCGGCAGGTCCATTTTTGTGTTGTGAAAGGTGGGTGGAGCAATGTGATAGTGGACAGTGCAGTTGCACACTTCTATGCTCAGTGCAGCGACGTTGTCAGTGCTTCGACAATGTTTGATAAGATGGCCTCTCGTGATGTTGTCTCATGGACAAAAATGATCACAGCTTATGTGCAGCATGGGCATGGGGACAAAGCCCTTATGATGTTTTCAGCGATGGTTTCTGAGGGATTTCACCCCAATGGGTTCACTGTGTGCAGCATCCTCAAGGCTTGTGCAGAAGAGAAGGCTCTAAGATTTGGGAGGCAGCTGCATGCTGCTGTTGGGAAGAAATTGTACAAAGATGACATCCATGTCGGCAGTGCCCTTGTCACCGTGTATGGATGTGGTGAGGTGTTTGATGCTCAGGCAGTGTTTGCTATGATGCCAAGAAGAAACACTATGACATGGACTTCTATGATATCTGGCTATGCGCAGCGGCCATGGTGAAGAGGCTATCTTGTTGTTCCGAAAGATGAAGATGCGCCGAGTGTTTGTTAACAACCTCACCATTGTTGGTCTCCTTAGTGCCTGTGGCTCTATACAATCACTCTATCTTGGAAAGGAACTGCATGCACAGATAATAAAGAACTCTATTGAAGGGAATCTTCAAATTGGGAGTACACTTGTTTGGTTGTACTGTAAATGTGGAGAGTATACATATGCTGAAAGAATTCTAGAAGAAATGCCTGATCGTGATGCTGTCTCGTGGGCTGCTATGATTTCAGGCTACAATGGTCTTGGTTATAATGTTGAAGCACTTAAATCGATAGATGATATGTTATGGGATGGTGTGACACCAAACACCTACACCTATTCCTCAGCTTTGAAAGCATGTGCAAAATTGGAGGGCCTGCGATATGGAAGGAGGATTCATGGTGTTGTTAACAAGACTGCAGCTTTCTCAAATGTGTTTGTGGGAAGCTCACTGATAGATATGTACATGAGGTGTGGAAAAGTTGATGAAGCTCGAAGAGTCTTTGACGCCATGCCAGAACACAACTTGATAACATGGAAAGTGATTATTACAGGATTAGCTCAGAATCGCCTTTGTGAAGAGGCTTGGAAGTACATGTACCTAATGCAGCAAGGACATGACGCGGATGACTTTGTGCTTTCAACAGTTCTGACATCATGTTGAGATCTTCAGTGGAAATCAGATTGTATCTCCTTTTCTGGCTCAATTTCTGGTTCACTTTCAGCTAGGTTGTAAATTAGTTCTCCAGTCTGGAAAAAAATGCTGGTGCTTCTGTACGAAAGTCAGGGATTGATCTCAGGACGTCGCAACAAGTTTCCATGTACGATTGTGCAAGATCAAAAGAAAAGAGATGAAGCAGGGGTCTCTCTAGGAATGCATATACGGATGTGTACTTCTGTTATAGACGTGGGCCTTGGCCAATCGGGTATTATTAGGAATTAGAGATTGGTTTTCATTTGAGTTAGGGATTAGTTTCCTTGTATTAGAGATATAGTTAGAGATATGATTGGAGTTAGATTCCATCTGTTAGGGGGGAGCCATCTATATAAGAGGGCTATCGCATGCTATTGTAATCAAGCAGAGTAATAACAAAGTCTTCATCGTCTATAGTCTCCTCTCTCTCCCTACGCCGACTCCATCCGGCCATCTTCTTGGCGGTGTTTACCCGACGGCGGCCAATGGAAGACCTTCGACGAACGGTGGCGGTTGCTGCAGCGGATGGAGATGACCGGCCAAATCCAAACGGAACAAGGCGACAAAGTGTAGCGCCTTCGGTATATAATGCCTGCAAAATAAAATTTTTTCTCGAATCTTTTTTTCTTAATTTTTAATTTTTTTTAAACTTTTTTTAATTATTTTTTTGATTTGTTTTTTTGATTTGTTTTTTTTTGTGGCTTTACTAAGCAATCGGTCGGTTAAACCGACTGAGACGCACAGACGCATCCGGTCGAGAGCGCGACCGAAGGCGCGGCGGATCCGGGGCGACGGCGCGCAGCAATGGCGGTGTAGATCGGCGGCGGCAGCGGCTCTGGCGAGGCAGGCGGCGCTGGCGGTCGGCAATGACGGCGGCGGCGGCCAGGAGGCGAAGCTGCCGGCGGTGGTCGCAAGACGGGCGGAGGCGGGCCGGCGCGGCAGCGGCTCGACGAGACGGGCGGCGGCGGCGCGGCTCGGGGAGGCGGCCCAGCGGCGGATGCGGCGGCGACGTGGCGGAGTGGCCCGGCCGAGGCGCTCGAAGCGGCGGCGTCGGGCATCTCGAGCACGGAACCGCGGTGCGGGAGAGACCCTCCGGCGGCGGCGGCGGTGCGGAAGAGACGGCCGGACGGCGGGGCGGCGACTTGCGGCGATGGCGGCCGGCGACCCAGGACGCGCGGCGACGGCGGCCGTGAGCAGCGAAAGCAACGCGCGGCGGGCACAGACCGTCGGGGAGCAGCGGCCGGACATAGCGACCGCGGAGCGGCCGTCGGAGAGAGGCGGCGGCGCGCGGAAGCGGCGGCGTTGGCGCTACGGATCCGGGCTCTGGCGGCGCAGATGGCACCGCGAGGAGGCGGGAGGCCCGATGGCGTGGGTCGGCGGCGTTGGCGGCGGCGGCGGTGTGGCTGCGCAGAGGCGCGGTGGAGGAGTCGCCGTCGGTGGAGATGGCGATGCTTCTGCTCCTTTTCGTGATTTCCTCCCACCATCCGCCGTGCTCTTACGCTTTGTTTGGTATTTTACGGTAGTGGATGATGATGTGCTTGGCGCTTTGTCTCTTGTTGCCTCTTCCTCCAATTCTCCATCCTCTCAAAGATGGCATGTATGTTGAAGAAGATGTCCGCCATCTCTTTGTTCATGCTGGCCATCTCGATGGCGTTAGCCTTTATCGTGGCCAACGACTCGGCAGCAGAACTAGTCGCAGAAACCATGGTAGCAGAAGTCGTGGGAAGGGATCGACTGCTCTGATACCAAGTTGTTATGAACCTTAGTTCATAATGGGTAAACACCACCAAGAAGATGGCCGGATGGAGTCGGCGTAGGGAGAGAGAGGAGACTATAGACGAGGAAGACTTTGTTATTACTCTGTTTGATTACAATAGCATGCGATAGCCCTCTTATATAGATGGCTCCCCTCTAACAGATGGAATCTAACTCCAATCATATCTCTAACTATATCTCTAATACAAGGAAACTAATCCCTAACTCAAATGGAAACCAATCTCTAATTCCTAATAATACCCGATTGGCCCAAGGCCCACGTCTATAACAACTTCAGGGGAAAGTTCACTAACCATTTTCCTTTGATTTCCCTATGAAGCCATGTATACCATCGAAAATGAAGTCTGAGACAAATTTTGGTGTATTCTTGATCCACTGTTGCAAATAACAATTAAGCACCGTTTGATTGTTGAATCTGACATTCAGTTTTGCAATTTATTGTCATAGAGCATTTAGTATGATGCATGTGTGCTCTATAGGATACCCATCTTGAGTATTGCACAATTTTTTTTCTCGAAAACGCAAGAGAGCTGCGCATCAATATATTAAGAAGAAAGAAAGAAAGGGACCCAAACAACAAACAAACACACACAAAACCCAAAAAACCCACACACTCTAAACACACACACACTCTGCTGCAGCAGCAACTGCAAGGAAACTAACGTGCCCGAAACAAAAAAGATCACGACCAAGACTTGGCGCTAACCACCGGAGCGAGGGCATCCAAGAGGATAATCCTCGAGCCCCGCCAAAGACCACGACCTTCTATCATCTTCAGCAACAGCAAGTGCACCGCAACACTTGGAGCTGCTCCATCAAAACGCATTTGTTGCGGTGTGTCCATAAGGTCCAAGCTCCCGGATTATGAGAGAGTTGGTTCCTTTCCTTAGCATGTCACTAGCAACATTGCTCACCTTCTCCCACCAAGAATGAAAGGATGTTTCGTGGGTTGCGAGCAAAGGCTTGAGTCCAATTCGAGAGAAGAGACGGAACCAAAACTCTCTTGCAAAGACACACTGGACAAGGAGGTGATCAATAGTTTCCGCAGCCTGGTCACACAAAGAACAGTGCTAAGGATGAGGGAGCCCACGGCGATCCGCAGTCCAACACCGGTTGTGAGCTACTAACCAAACAAAGAAGCGACATTTGGGTGGTGCCCAAGTCTTCCAAACTCTTTCACAAGGCTCAAAAGAAGTAGAACCCACAAAAAATCCCTTGTATGCGGTTTTGGCTGAATATTGCCCATCAGAAGAGAACCGCCATAAATGTCTATCTTCAACATCCGGTTGCAAATAGAAATCCGATAGGACGTCCCATAGGTGGAGGAAATTCACAATTACACCAACAGTGAGAGCCCCTTTTATGTCGAAATCCAGTGCGGTTGGTGAGGGCATCTGGACGGATCGTTGTTTGATCCTCCTTTTAGGAATGACGGCAAAAGACGAGGCGTAAGATCTGCGATACATTGGCCATGAAGCCAGCGGTGCCTGAAAAGGGTTTTGTTCCATCCCCAACCTCGGAATAAGCGACCCACTGCGAAGAAGGCTCGACTTGCTCGGGACATGGATTGGAAGATTAGCCCAAGGCGATGCGGCTCTTTTTGCAACTGGACCCATCTCATTCGTAGAGCCCAGCCAGATTTAAGATCTGAAATTCCTAAACCTCCAAGCTCTACAGGAAGACATACCTTACCCCAAGCCACGAGACAGTGCCCACCTTTTGCATCTTTGCGGCCTCTCCAAAGGAACCCACGCCTAATTTTATCCACTGCTTTAGCAGCCCAAGGAGGAAAATCAAAAGCCATAGCTAGATAGATGAGCATACCAGTGAGCACAAACTGAACTTGAATCTTTCTTCCGACCTTGGTCAACAAATCCACTTTCCAGCCAGGAAGTTGATCAGCAATGCGGTCAATAATGGGTTGAATTTGTTCCTTGGTGAGCTTCTTCAAAGAGAGAGGCAATCCCAAATATTTACATGGGAAGTCTGTGAGTGCACAAGGCAGCAGGTTTTGCACTGCTGCAAGCTCCGTATTACCACATCTGATGGGCAACACATTGCTCTTTTGCAAGTTTGTCTTGAGCCCCGTTGCTTCTCCAAACAAGTTGAGGATTCCCAAAGTTACATCAATGTCACCAGCTTCTGGACGGAGAAACAAAACCACATCATCCGCATAAATGGATATTCTATGTTGTAAGCTGCGCCTAGACAGTGGCTGCAGCAACCCAACATTATCGGCCTTCGAAATCATGTGCCCCAACACATCCATAACCAAGATAAACAACATCGGGGAGAGGGGGTCACCTTGCCGCAACCCTCGTCGATGAGCAATACGATCACCCGGGATACCATTTAACAAGACTTGAGTTGAAGAGGAGGATAGCAGCCCGCTGATTATATCCCGCCAAATCTGTCCAAAACCGAGCTGCTGCAAGATCTCAAGCAAGAAGGGCCAAGACACGGAATCAAAAGCCTTCGAAATGTCCAACTTGAGCAGAATTCGGGGCTGCTTCTGTTGATGAAGGAACCTCGCTGTTTGCTGCACCAACATGAAGTTATCTTGTATAAAACGCCCTTTTATGAAGGCGCTTTAGTTAGGAGAGACAATCTGTTGCAGCCTAGGGGCAAGGCGATTAGCAAGCAGCTTTGTGATTAGTTTGGCAAAACTATGTACCAAGCTTATGGGCCTGAAATCTTTGGGTTGTTCCGCACCTTCTTTTTTGGGGAGGAGGGTGATATAAGCTGAATTGAGAATTCCAAAATTTACCATCTTCCTGCTCCAAACCGCTGAAATTGCCAACATAATGTCTTTTTTTATAATAGCCCAGCAGGATTTATAGAAACGACCTGTGTATCCGTCCGGCCCAGGGGCCTTATCTGAAGGTAGCTGCTGGATTGTCCTCCACACCTCATCTTCAGTGAAGGTAAGTTCAAGCTCTGACATATTTTGTGCAATAATTCCCAAATCAGCCAAGTTGATTGTGTGTTCCCTTGCTGTACAGGATCCTAGCAGATTTTCGTAAAAATCATCAATGACTGCAGCCTTGTCCTCATGGTAGTGTGGACCGCTCCCTACAATAAGCTTCCCAACAAAATTCTTCCTTTGTCGATGCCGGGCGTACATATGAAAGAGTCTTGTATTAGCATCGCCATCTTTGAGCCAACTGATCCTAGAGCGTAAGTGGGCCATTGTACGCTTGAGGGATGCAAGGGCCAAGCTGTGCTTCTTCAGAATATTCTTGAGCCATAATTCTCCAGGAGAAAGCTGGCGGTTGTCTTGGGCGATCTCGAGCTGATGCAAAATTTCTCTTGCCAAGGCAAGCTGAAAGCTAACTTGGCCCACCGCCTTATCACTCCAACTCTGCAGGCCCTTGGTAACAGCTTTAAACTTCCTATTCAAAGTTATAAAAGGGCACGGGCTAGCAGGGGCTGAAGCCCACGTGAAGCGGCGACCTCCTGGAACCCATCAATTTTGGTCCAAAAGGACTCGAAGTGAAATCTGGTCGTCTGGTTTAATATCTTGGAGGCCCAGAGAAGAGGGCAATGATCGAATCATCGAAGCCATGCTCTGTAATGCTTGATTGGGAAATTTCTCCTCCCGACCAACCGAGCAAAGCACTCGATCCAAATTTACCAAGGTAGGAGAAATTTCTTTGGTTTGACCAAGTGTACTTGCGACCATGTAGGGGTATCTCTTTAAGAGCCAAATCATTGATGAACCTCCTAAAACGGCCCATCATTGCCCTATTATAATTGGCATTATTCTTGTCCTCATCTCTGTAGATTAGATTAAAATCCCCAGCCACCATCCAAGGTCCCGAGCATGCTGCACGAATATCCCTCAACTCCTGCAGAAACTGAATTTTGTCGTCATTACCTTGGGGCCCATACACACAGGTCAACCACCACGACTGTCCATTTTCTGGAGAGAACTGAACTGTTTGTGGTTGTCAACCCGCCGAGCTAAAGAAACTCCAATATGTCGCCTCCAAGCAATCAAGATTCCTCCACTGGCTCCAACAGAGAGCGACAATGAAGCTTAGAAATCCGAGCCTAGAGTAGATAAAATAATTCTGCGAGACATAACTGTGACTTTGGTTTCCTGAATACACACAATATCCGACCGAGAAGAATCCACAATAGAGCGTACAGAGTCTTGCCTGGAGGTAGAATTTAAACCCCTAACATTCCAAAATAGCATTTTTGCAGGATCCATAAAAACAGGTTTGAAGACGACCAATCACAAAACAGAAATCTAACCCAACAAATCACTCTCAACCCCTTGGGCAAAGCCCTCAGGCAAGGACCAATTGAACAGAGCCGGCGGCGCCGGAGGTGAGAATCGGACAAAGGGTGCCCAAACAACTTGGCGTACTCATCACGGGCTTGTTGGTCAAAATCTTCACTTTCGCGAGAATGTCCGGTGATCGCATTGCCTTTTCTTCGCCCCTACGCTCGGGTTATCCGGAAGAACTCGCTACTCTGACAAAGAAGCGACGCGGCTGCGCTGCTGAGTGGCTCGAGCAAGCGGGACTTGAACCTTCGTTTGTTGACGATTGGCATCGGAGCGGACCGTCCGTGCGCCGGCGAGGGCCGAGAAAGCAACACGGGCCTCGAAGGTGGGAATCCCAGACGGGGCGAGTCACCAAGGGGACTACAACGCCGGGATCGGGATTGCTGCCCAAGATTCACCAAAGACGAGCCACCTCGGCAAGAGAACCGGTTGATGGAGCGCCAAAGCCGCTACCACATTCCCGGCCAGCTGGATCCAAGCCCTACAACATCCCCATGTGAAGCCGCAGCGGAAAGGAGACCAAGGATGGAGCGCCCTTGCTGCTACCACATCCCCGCCGACATGGGATCAAGCCCTTCATCATTGCCATCAGAAGAAACCGGACACGGGGCGAGGAGATTCCGCGACGCGAGGATTGCGCTGTCTTGCCGTCGTGAGCGACGCTGGAATAAACACGAGCGGTTTTGTCGTAATCTGGAATGGGATTGGCTCCGAGAGCGGGAGGTGGCGGGGGTCGTGGAGAGGCGGTAAGTCCATCGCCTCATCCATGGGAAAGAACAGGTGGCGTGGTGAAGTCGGAAGCTCCGTTGCTTCAAAGAGGCCCAGCGCACCTGCATTGCTCTTGCCCCATCAAGGTCCAGCCCCTCACAATTCTTGGTAGTCGTGCAAGCTTGTGAATTTTTGGCCCAATAGGATTCAGCCCGGGCGCTCACTTTCAGCCCAGGGGAGAGGAGAATCCTCCACAGGCATCCCTGTTTTTCTTTGTTAGGATCCTAATTTACCATTAGTAATAAGTAATAAATATCTTCTCCCTTGATCAATGGTAATTTTCTAGTTATATAAAAAGGTTATCATCCCTGATCCTTTCTAACTTGCTTATGTACTTACTGTTGCAAATTCTCTATCATCCACGATCCTAGGCGATCTTCGATATAGATTTATTAGAAGACTCAAAATGTTCCTAAAATACAATCAACTGTTTACTTCATGATATCCAGAGACCTCCACTCAAAATGGATTAATTATTTTATTTATCCGCTGCTGCTTATAATCTGAATTCATCAACCAACAACTGATCCAACACATCGACAAGATGCAGTGTGCAATGTACACTTCCTCTGGCCTCTCAGAGTGCAAGAATATCTGACATGCACTGCAGAAGTCCGCAGGTGATCTCGGGCATCCACGGTGGAGGCTACCACAAGATGGTATCATAAGAGAATCTTGTCACATCAGCTCAAATCACCACATAAAATAACCCAAAAATTATTTAAAATTCCCAGGCCCAGCCTGTTAGGGAGACATTCCTCTCTCCTCTATTATTTTTGGGGATTTTCCTGAGATTAAAACTTCGAGGAGCTCGTTTTCTCTCGTTGTAGCTCCAAATTTAATGAAACTTGTTCCTAAATTTTTCTAAAATCAAGATCTTTCTATTGGTGTTGTTTTTGTTCAAATCAGGTTCTTTTGAATTTTATTTGGTATTTATTTGCTTTTGCTTGTTTGTGGTTCGTTTTTCGGTACATTCTTCTAAGTAGAGTTCGAGGGCGCGAACGAGCCCTAGGTTGAAGTAACGCAAGACCATCAAGACCCCTAAGCTTTTGATCTAAGTGAGTCAGCACGTTGATCATTTTGAACCTATATTTCATGTGAAATTATGTTCATATAAATTAGCAAAGCGCATGCTTTATTTTCTATGCAAATGTATGTTACTCGTAAGGTAGCTAAACACCCACTTGTCGATCTAAGTATTATATTACTATCATCCTTGATATCTGAACATCCATGAACCTTGTCACCCTAGATAATACTATTAATCTTGATAGCTATAAGTCGAGTTAAATGCCATGCAAATGTCTTGTCTAAGTCTAAGGCACTAGTCTACCCTGATCATCAAACTTTAAACATGAAAATTGGTTTTAGGATAGTCATGGGATGTAGGTGACTTGTAATTTTGTGATAACTTAGTTTATGTTTCTCAAAACCCTAAAAACTTGCTACACCTATCTGGGCGGTTGGTAGGAGAGGTTGGCGCTGATGTCGTATAAGAAATTATGGTTGTGGTATGCACCGCCTGAACAAATTAAGGTCTTAATCCTATGATAACTTTATCATGTAAAATAGTACTACCACAAGCTGGTAAAGTGTAGACTTAGCTGAATAATTTACTAGATCTCAGAGTCTTTCCATTGGTAAGGGAGTGAAGTTGTGCATGCACAGACCAAAAACCCGGCATGAATGGGACACCGTGTCAAGGTGATGTGTACCCGTTTCACCAGCACTATGAAAAGCCGTGGTCCAATTGTGCTGAGTGTTAGGGTATGACTTCCTGCACTAACTTATAGGGGCTACCTCTGGTGGTTCTCCATAAGAGTGGACTGGCAATAGGGCGAGGTATTGTAAAGGCCTCATGACAATCTCTTGATCTGCGTGACCAAAGAATCACGTAGGCTCATCGAGTTGATTGTCTCTTATAGGTAAAGATGTACAGTCTCTGCAGAGTAAAAACTATGCAAATAGTCGTGCCCACGGTCAAGAGCGGATATGAGATCTTAGTCGAGTTAGTTCTATTTTAAAACCTTTGTGGGTGGGATGAAAACTGCCGGCTAGATGTAAACCTGACTTTGGCACAGGGGAGAAGGCTGGTGAAGAAAAGGCACCAGCGAGAAGGGATAGCAGCAGGGACCGAAGAGGAAAGCGAAAAAATCGGAGACTTGCCGAATTGGGAAAGAAATCCAAATTCAATTGAATTTTAAGAAAAATCAAGATTTCTAAATTTTTCTGGTTATTTCCTATCTCTTAAGGCTATCTATAAGAACTTCAATTCACCTAGAGATAACATCTCGAATAATTTGTCTTTAAAATCATTCATCTAACTATTGTTTGTCATTTTCACCATAACTTCCCTACTGACACTCCCTTACTATTTGCTCAGGTTATCTCTTGTATAAGTGACAACACATCCTCTTTTCTCACCTCCTCTCTCACGTAGAATTTTGCTAATATGGTATAGTTAAGAGACAGCTAAAGTGAAACTATTGAAGGCGCCCTTACGTTTGATACAGGCTCCCAACAATTGGGTGGAAACGAAAGGAAGCTACATTTTCATCTCTCGGTGGCGTTCTATGTGCCCTTTCATTTTCTTATAGGCTACATTTTCCAGACAAATGAAGATTTATTCTGCTGATGGATCTGCTATGCGTATATGCAATCTCTTGATTAAAGCTCTCCTATGTACTGGGGTCTTATACCTTCATGCTTACATATTCCCTTGTATGTTCTTGGATAACCTTGTTTAGTTTCAGCATCTTTTTTCCTGTTCTCTGAAAGTCCTGTAGTATTACAGTTATCCACTCGTGCTCATGCAAGGATGGAATCCAATTGCTGAACTGGAGACCATGGGACAGAGCTGATATATAGGCTGGGCCATGATGAGAACTGCGCAGTGTGTACAGTACAGTTGAAACCTGTCTGTGGCATGCAGCTTGCTAGAGAATTAACTTTACTGCCTAACAAACAAATTAATGAGTTGCAGGCAAGCACAAGAGACCCTCAACGTTTACAAACAAAAGCGCATCATCTTTTAACACAAACAAGATTTAATCATCACCACTCGCTTGGCATGTTTTCATACGTACGCGTCCTCTTAACACACGCTTGAATTTTTTTGTGAAGGCACCAGGGCTTACATGTTATGCAAGGATCTTGTGTTGTTTCAGCAGGATTTTTTAGCGAAGGCAGCAGGCCTCAGGCCTTAGATCTTGTGTTGTTTCATCCCCACTGTTGGAAGGATTGGATTAGGCTTCTCAATTCGAGTCCATTGTGCCGAGCTTGTACAGATTGGCCCATGTTGGACACTGCGTAGTGTGACTGTACAATTGAAACCTCTGTGATTTGCAGCTTGGCAGAGCAGATAAATTTACTGTTCATCTAACACGCCTGAGTTACAGCCAAGCAGCCAAAGCCGAAGGGTTTCTACTTGTCCCAGTGTTCCAACTTGCATACTGTGTTCAGAACTTCAGATCACTCCGGTTACTTTTAACAGGAGATCTTCGAGGCCAGTTACTTCTCTATTCTATCCTTTTGTTTTAAGCAAGGTATCATATCATTTCCTATCAAACCAAGCCAATCTTGGCAGCATTCTTATTGCTCAAAACATTTCTCGATTGCTTTTCACCTGTCTTTCTTGGTGTGTACTTTGATCAGAAGTCAATAACCTTTATGAAAAATGGGCGACTCCATTTTGCATCTATTGGCACGCCCAAACCATCGTCAGCTAACTTTTCACCCGTTTTATGGGAAAGGGATTCAACTTTTTTTTTCCTTCACATATCTTGTGTATCGATCAAGCCGAGTAAAAATCATACATACCCAAAGTAGCTTGCATTTCTACCATTTTATCCCTGTTCCAAGCGGATTGAGTAGCATTTCGATTGGCCTGAACTTGAAACAAAATATCCACGCATCACATGCCACTCTAGATTGTTTCGGCGTGTATACAAAAAAATTCACATTCTAGAACACATAGCAAGGAGCTGCACACCTTTGCCATGGCGACAATTGTAAGACAACTAATAATTAACTTGATTAATTAGCCACAATGTAAGCTGATAAGTGGAGACCAAAAGGTAATTAACCTTCAAGGAATGTCCCGTGGGAACCTTCGATCTGCACCTAAAACCAAAGTAACAGCTCTCTGGTTTACTTGGACATTTGTGCCATCTTCAGGTTCAAAACGGGTTGCCCAAGTTACGAGTCTTAATTTGGATGTATGCATGGACAATGGACACTGCTGCTCAATCTCGATTATGACATGCATGATTCTCCCATCTGTTGCCTCCGTTGTTTTTTACTTGTTGTTTTGAATATTGACATGGTCTTCTATACACATATTTAACTATTAGTTTTATAATTATATTTTAGTAAAAGTTATTAAAAATATAATAATATGAAAGTATTTTTTGATGACAAATATAGTGATATCAGTTTCACGTGAATAATCTAAGTACTTTTATGCATACTAGCGGTCAAAGTTTTAAAAGATCAACTGTAAGTATTCTAAAACGACATCTAAAAAGGAATGAAAGGAGTAATATATATAATCTCCCATTTGATATTGCACGATAGCATTAGCATATTCTCGTTCCACTTCAAAATATAAGGTATATCTCAAAGCTTGCCAGCCTTATTTCAAAGTATAAGGCTTCTTAATTAGTCTCGGTGGTCGGTCAATATACGCCTTACAAAAACAAATGAAAACAGTACAACAGAAGGGTATAAATGAAATATCGACATAGCATGCAGTGGCGTAGCTAGGATTTGTAACTATAGTGGTCCATTGTCTAAAATTTATTTAACCGCTATAAATTTAACATGTCGGTACACAAGTATATGAATTACGAAATGCAATTAAGGGAAAAAGGACATACGAACTTCATAAAATAGACAAATATAGCTTTCTTAACATAGAATTGAAATATTACATACCCATAGTAGTTCAAGAACAGTACGCCACTACTTCTTCTTCTTGTCAGGATATAAAGAGAACATCACATTAATTTTATATTAGAACATTAAATACATTCTATATTTATGGACAAAGCTATTTTAAAAATACATTTTATAAAGGAGTAGATCAGAAGAGTTTGCTTGCATGGGTAACTTCTGAAAGCGCATTTGGAGCAAACGCAAGCTAAGACAACAAATACCTACCTCGGCAAATTTGAGACCATTTACACGACTTCATTCGAGAAGAAAGAAGGTAATATAAATATTTAACTTTCTAAAATAATTTCTCTATTTCTCTCATCTTGAAAATAAGTTATGGGACACAGACATATCACTACCTCACTCTTCTCGCTCCTGTCTCGCACACGCATCTCTTTTTTATTTTCCCCACCACTTATATCCTCCCACTAAAAGCTTTTTTTTAGTCATTATTATTTATTTTAGCTAAAAACCATCAACTGTCGTTCAATATGAACATACCAAGCTAGTCATCGATTTTATTGTACATCTAGATGCCAAGCTAGCCAACGATTTTACTGTACATCTAGATTCCCAAGTTGCGTGTCATTAGCTTGACACATATAGAGCAAATTAAATGATTTAGCGGGAGGTAAAATGTAGCTGTGATTCAACAAGTTTTTGCATTATGATCAAATACATGAAGGCCTCATTATCCGCGCGCAGGTGGTCCGTGGCCCCAGGACCACCCAGTAGCTCGATGATAGCATGTCTTGTTCACACAGCTATATATTTTATGGGATAGACTATTGCACAGGCGATTGAAATTTTTATCTTTCATCACCTAAAATTGCACTTTGAATCACTTGAAGTTGCACATATTTTTGAAGGGGCTGCAATTTTAGTTGATTGAGAGTGCAATTTGAGTCACTGAAGTTGCACTCTGAATCACCTAAAGTTGCTGTTTTTTTAGGGGCTGCAATTTTAGTTCAATGAGAGTGCAATTTCAGGTGACTGAAACATAAAAAAATTTCAGTCGCCTGTGCAATAGCAAAACTGATATTTTATCTGTCGTTGCAATAACATAAACGATGACGTCAGCGGGCTTGAAACAACTGCCGTGTACATGCACGTGCGACCGCACGTGTTTGAAGGTCGTGCACGATGTGTACCGTTCCAGTAGCGTTTTCTCGTGTAGTTTCCAGACAAGGGTCGCTTTCTGGAAAGTGGTATAGATATGTAATTAAGCACCATGCCTTACATAATTAATCTTCTACATGACTTTTGTTTTTTTGCGATTGATGTCACAAATATGCGAGATCTTTGACTCTAATTCTCATTATGCACGTAGGTAGGGGGTCAAGATGGGAACGTGCATTGATTTTGAATCCACGCCACGGCGATTTTCTCATCCTGGAATAACGGAGAAAGGCCTAACCAACTAGACCGATGCACGCCACAGCTCGTGCGTCTAAGCTTAAGACAACCTGAGATTATCATGAAAAACTAGAGAATTCACATTCTAATCGAATGGCACACCATTGTACTGGCACTGCCAGAATCCATATTATCCTCGACGGTCTTGCTCTATTCCTGACGGGCCACAATAGCCATCAGGAATAACTAAATCCCTGACTGCTATAATTTAACTGTTAGGGATTTGATCAGATTTAAGTATAACCGTTAGGAATTCTATATTCCTGACGTGGGACACCATCAGGCAAAATTTTGGGGGTGGGAAAGTGGGTGGGACCATGGGAATAGTAAAATAGACCAAGTCCTCTTCGATCTGAACCCCACTCTTCCTCTTAACCCCCTCCACGGCTGTACCTCTGCCATGCTCGCCTCCTCCACCTCGCACCTACTGCTGCCTTCACCCTTTCATCCCCGCCTCCACGCCTACCACCACCCGCCGCCTCCATCATCCCTATTTGGTATCTGTCGTTGCCTCCACCTAGCCTCGACCACAAGCCCTAGCTCTGCCGCTAACACGCAAAAGGGAATCGTGACCTCTTACTACTCCCAGTCGTAGAGCACCCCCTGCCATCCAACACCTGCTATGCCGCCACCCACTCCCAATTCAAACAAGGTCTACATCTCCCCGCCTCCTGATCCCAATCTAGATCTAGATCTCTAGTGCCACCTCTTCTGGCCACCTTACGTTGTGGACTACGGGGCCTACGTCAGACCCCTAACCACTACGATGTGCCTACTCCACTACCCTGTGTAAGCACTATTGGGATACGGCTAGGCTATATTAGTGCAAATAAAAAATTTTCTACCGCGTAAACTAGAAAGCCATACGAATAAGGGATCACAGATTGTTACCACTAGACGCGCAGACAAATGTAAGAAGAGTTGAGGCAGCTAGGTTCAATATAGTGTGCGTCAATGTAGTGGAAATAGTCGACCATCCTCTAGCGGTAGTTGATCTTCACGAGCCAATTGCCTTCTCCTCTAATCATCCCAACTAGCACTACAGTCGTAGTAGCGTCTCTACCAAAATCCACATGTCTAGAAATGGAACAACGTGCCTTTGGTGTGCTAGCACCAACGCATATAGCGAGGGCCTTGAAAGGAGATGGCTAGGGTTTGGTGGATGGTGCGATGTGTCTCTCTATCTCACTAATCAACCCATAGCCACATTGCTCCCTCTATATAGAGCCTACGGCCGAATCCTTATTTAATACAGTAGAGATCATATCCCACTTGGAAAGCCTCGATTGAATTCTTTACTATTCCAACTCGTTAAATATGTGACCCTATAGGTTCATGAATACTTGGTTGTAACCTAGAAATACTTTTCCTATAACTAGTCAGTAATTGTCCCTAGCATGACATATCAACCTTAAATATACACTAAAGATCAATCTAGATGAACCTTATGCAATATGATTTGTAACCAAGTCCTGGTCACTTATGATCAGTTCATAACTCCTTATGACCAGATCATATCTAGTTACGACCAGTTTGTGATACGTCTGACCAACTCATGACCAATCAGCATACCTATATGACCAATTCGTATCTGATCGAACTTAATAACCTGTTTGTGTATTCTACTTTTGTTTCATGATACCTGATCGAACTCCAGGTAAGAAACGTGCCATGCATGGACTATTCAATCTTCTTTCGATATAGTGACGAATAACTTTATGTGGTCAACTCTTCTACCACTCATGACATGATCATGTACTTTCTTTATCTGACCACATCGAGCGCCCTAGAGATATCTCTCATGTTATTTAGGAGGGTCAAATCTTATATCTGACCAGTCACTTTCTTCTGCATGCTTTATTTTATACCTGAAAACTACCTTTATAACTACCTAGTTACAGAATAATGTTTGGCAACCCCTAAGAGCACTATTACATATGTAGGAAACTCTGCTGATCTCAGGTACAAAAATTATACATCATCATTGCTTGAGACCAATTGACAACATATAAAAATATAACAATCTCGACAGTGTCCCAAAGTGGGTCAATCTAACACCATGTTCTCTAACATGTGTCTACATTATTGATCTGATTATCTATGTCTAGTGAAATGTGGTCATCAATCAATACATGTGATAATCTATAAGTCATTATTGTCTCGATCAGTGACATCCGACCAGGGATCTTTTAAAATAATATTATACAACAAATAAAGAGCTTCACCAATAAGTCACATACTTGCTAATATTTATAAATAATAATTCATTCAAGGAACATATATAATATCATATTATTCAAAAGATCATAAATATAGAAGTTATATAATCATCTCTATAATTACCTCTAGGGTATATCACCAACAATATTATCTAATGATCTCTCTCTCGCGCGCAATAGATTGACCAGTAAAGATTCAGTTGTTGTAACTACTGCGGTCGTGTGTACGAAGTATCTTGTAGTTTATTCTTTCATATTTCGGACAGTCTAATTGGAAAAATTGACAGTTTCTAAGGACAACCCAAGTTTACCATGACAAACTAGCTAGAGAAATAATTATAATTACACACTAATGGACTCGTGCATCTAAGGACAACTCGAGTTTATCATTGCAGGCTAGAGAAATAATTGTCTTCACACATTAATAAAATGTGGCATGCTACAACTCGTGCGTCGATCTAAAGCCAACCTGCTGAGTCTATCGTGATGACAATATAGAGAATTAACTACATTCACACCCACTAAATGGAAGTAATTAACTACATTCACACGGCAAGAGCGTAACGTTTCACTGGTCAGTTGTTGGAGACCAATTCGATGACCTATATATGCAGTGTTGAAGGGGTCGACGTCTGGTGATTTGTTTAATTAGAAATCAGAAGCTCAAGATATGGACATTGATTTTTTTAGTTGAATATGCACGTGTTTTGTTCAATGTATTGCGCTGGATATATATATCTGTGACGGTATATATAGGTTATCTGTATTGTATGGGAGAAGATAAGAATTGAGGTAGCATTTAATTTGCATGTTCTGTATTGTATTGTAGTTGCATGATGCTAGTGTGTTGAGAAAAAGAGCCGCAAATACGATCTTATATTTTAAATATTTGTACAGGATCAATTCGGTCAAGTATACGGAACAACCCCACCTAACCAGGTGTGCTAGAAGTCCATGAAGAACAGTATTTTGATAGATAAGCATGCAGAACACATCAATCCATATCAGTGACGGAGCTAAAAAAAATTACTAGGGGTGCACATTTGCATGTAGTGATGGACTCAGGACAAAAATCGGAAGCTCAGGCTGGTGGACTACACTTAACGCTGGAAAAAAAGAAAGGAAGCGGTTCACAATGAAAACTAGCCTCATAGGCGCGGCGCCATGCCGCGTCAGCCACCGTGTGTACCGAAGTGAAAGAGGCGATAATTCGTGAGGAGTTTTTTTTAAAAAAAATTAAAAAATCGAGGGCACATGTGTATTTTCAAAAAAGTTAAAGGTCTTTTTCGCAAAAAATCGAGGGCCTGTACGTAATAAACGAGGACCTGTACGTAATTTAGAAACCGCGGGCGCTATCACGCAAAGTGGAGGGACTTGAAAAACTGGTAGGGACCTTTTCGCGAGAACCAAAAGTTAAAGGTCTTTTCGCAAAACCGAGGGCACATGCGTAATAAGCGAGGACCGTCGTAATTTAGAAACCGCGGCGCTATCTCGCAAAGTGGAGGACTTGAAAAAGCGGTAGGGACCTTTTCACGAGAACCAAAAGTTAAAGGTCTTTTCGCAAAAAACCGAGGGCCTGTACGTAATAAACGAGGGCCCGTACGTAATTTAGAAACCGCGGGGCGCTATCCTGCAAAGTGGAGGGACATGAAAAAAACTGGTAGGGACCTTTTCGCGAGAACCAAGGATCTTTACGTAATTTCGGAAAAATACGGGGACTTTTTCGCAAAACAGCTCACCAGA
Organism: Dendrocalamus sinicus; assembly: GCA_036346575.1. Lineage (NCBI taxonomy): Eukaryota > Viridiplantae > Streptophyta > Magnoliopsida > Poales > Poaceae > Dendrocalamus > Dendrocalamus sinicus. Next base: position 267,621 of record JAYEVI010000219.1, read on the forward strand.
CCGTACCGAAATTCCTCTCGCCACGCGGCGGGTGGAGCGTGCGCAGGGGCGACGTGGCTGCCCTCGCCGGCCGCGAAACCTTCCGGTTTTGTATAGGGTGTGATCGATTCACCATGCAAAAGTATCCAAATTTTCTCCTCTACACCGGAAATATCACACGGTGACCGGTCGCTTCTCCTCCTGTCCTTCGGTCATTCACATTCTCTCAGCTTCTCCTTGGCCACGCCTGAGCTTGCTGCACCCTGCAGCTAGTGACGGAACCAAAATTTAGTTACGTTTCAGACTTAGTGGTAGAATGATTATGCTATTTGGACTGGACCATAAAAATGTTACCTAGACTGAATTAAATTTATCCGGCCTGTACACTAGATATCTTTTCACATCTCAGACTGAAGGAGAAAATTGATGATTTGCCATCTTCAAGAATGGGCTTCGCACTTTTGCCACTCTCAACGTTGGCTTCGCAAAAATGCCATATAGTACATTAATCCCTTGATTAGTATGTCATTTCATCCATTTAATTCATTTTCTTTTTCTTTTTCTAATTTCAGGGACTGGAAAAGATCATTCTACCCCTGGCTAATTCCTCTTCTTTGTAATATCGGGACGGGAAGCTACAGTCTTGATGAGCACTCGCTTTTGCGCACCCTAGCTGATTAGCAAACGAAATCAAACTGCAGATTGCGAAATCTTACCAGACCTTACTAGAGATCGAGAAGAGAAGATAGAAATTTCGTCTATAGCACAAGAATTTCTAAAACCAAAGCAAGCAACGGTTTGTTGTACAATCTCGATCATATCTTGAATTCTTGTCATGTACAACTTAATGAACTTATGCTGCACTTGTCACACGCATGAATAACCCTAACGCACGCGCATGACTGCGGCTACGCCTACACGTACGTACGCGCGCGCGGTACGGTGGTCACACGGCGCCGACGCCGATGCAGGAGAAGACGCGGACGCTCCTGGCCTTGGGCAGCGCCACCCGCAGTCGCCAGACAAAAGACCCTCCCGTCCCGATATTACAAAGAAGAGGAATTAGTCAGGGGTAGAATGGTCTTTTCCAGTCCCTAAAATTAGAAAAAGAAAAAGAAAATGAATTAAAGGGATGAAATGGCATACTAATCAAGGGATTAATGTACTACATGGCATTTTTGCGAAGCCAACGTTGAGAGTGGCAAAAGTGCGAAGCCCATTCTTGAAGATGATAAATCATCAATTTTCTCCAGACTGAAGTCTACCCTGTCTCGTGACTTCGCCTCGCCTGCAGCCATGCGGGCGCTCCGTCGCCTCTACCTGGCCTACTCGCTCGACACAACCTCAGCCGCGCCTGACCTTTGCAACGCCTTGCAGCCAACGACGCTCCCACCACCTCCGTCCTTGTCGCGCCGCCGCGTGCCCCCGCCCGTGGCCCGCCGATGCTAGCTAGGGTTAGGAGCCTGGAGAGGAGGCCGACAGCAATCGAGTCTGGCGAGTCGGACCTCAATCTCGTCTAGGTGACTTGGTTTGGTGTGACTCGTATGTGCATGGTGAATCACAACTAAACAATATGGCACATATACTCTGATCACGGCCAAAACGACCCAAATACCTCTCTATTTGTGTCTTCAGCCTCCTGAACACAGGGGAGACACTAGGGATGAGAAACGGTAACAGATAATCCGTTTTATTTGATATTTGTATATGAGAAAACGTGAATGTTTCCTATGCCTGTCGGTCAGTCGGCCCAGCCCAGTGGCCAAACGGAAATCCCAGAAAAAAAATCCGAATGAATTTTATGATTCGAAATTTAAATTTGGACGGTTAGAAACCGGTAACCATTTCGGAAACTGGTGTAAAACCGGCCAAACCGCTAGGAATTTGTTCTACCGAGATTTGTTACAAAAGTTGTTGAAGGATATTCGTATTCGACCGAATTAAGTACATATTCGATTCAAATTCGTATCTGTTACAACATTCGGTTCGTATTTGAATTTGTATTCGTATTTATTTTAAAACTATATATTCGTATTTATATTTAAGACTATTCAATCGTATCTGATCCATTTCCATCCCTAGAGCCATTTACCTCTTTGTTCTCCATGGCCACAAAGCTGAGCCAGGATACAAGCATATGGGGGCTGTGTAGATAACCAGACGCACTAAAAAAAATATTTGGCTATACAAAAAAAATACATATCTATTTACTAAAATTTAGCTCTACGACTAGTAAGCAAAATAGCAAATCATATATCATAAGGACTCAACATTGCCGCAATTTTATTCTCAATGCAAGTATCTCTAGTCTTATTTGATCACCCCCAGTCACAACTTAGCTTTGTCGGTTTTATCAGAACATGGCAGCATGGTGACACGATATTTTTCTTTTGGTTATATACTAGCTCACTTCAAGATTCGCAAGGAATGCAAGTAGGCAGAACTTTTCAAGTCCCCACTTTTAGGCCCCGTTTGGAATACCGTAATTTTTCTACAAAATTTCTTGTGAAATTCCTACGTTCAAAAAGTGGCTTTATTTAAAATATTACTGTGTGTTTTCCTTTCCTTCGCTAATATCCTGAATTTTGTGCTCCTCTTTAATTGGTAATTCTATCTCTAAATTAACATAGAATTTATTTTTTAGATGAAAATCTGAAAAATACTAAGTTGTTATAAGTACATGGGCATGGCACTCTATTGGGCTTGGACATTTTTGAGTGGTGATCATAAATCCCACTGAGGAGAGCCTAGTTCATACATATGCAGGATGCTTACTGCACCTTGAGTAATTAGTACATACTTGGTCCTATATGTTTACTCGATTGATGGGGGTGCCAGGCCTCTGAGCCCCGGGGCGCCTGTTTTCCGCCCCTGTGTACCTGTTCTGGCCCAACTACGTACTGTTCCCCAACAATTTATCCAATTTAAAACGATGTATTATGATTGCTTTTAAAAAGCACTGTTGCAATATTGTGGTCATGTTACCGACAGTCAAGAATGGAAACACAAAAAGTAGAAAAATAGACGAAAGATGTAGTCATGGGCAGCCTTCTCTCTTTATTTGTATCGTTGGTTTAGGCTTAAGTGACCACACAATCAACTCATGTTATAACACTCCCTCTTAGACATTTTGTCAATGCTATGTGTAAAGATGAACACTAAAATTTAAACCCAAGTGGATGGAGTCATATACACACAACTCTACCACATTGCCAAGAGATATTTCCCACACTAGATTTCATTGTAGTTCATAAAACCAAAATGTAAAAAAGAAAACTAATAATATAACCTTATGCATTGGCAGCTTTACTAAGATATTTGCAATTCTCAATGATTTAAATCGCAATTATCGTGGTATCATAGTGACACGGCAAAAAAAATGCTATAGCGACTTGCGAAAACTATTGCGGAGGCTATGCTACATCGTGGTACTATCGAAAAATGCTAATTCTATTGCTTTCTATGTTATGTAGAATACAATATGAACAGGAAAAAATATAACAAGAATGTTAAGCAAAGTGCAACTAAAAAGTTACAAATTTATAACACTTTGATAACATGTCCAACCTAAAATCTAAAATATAAATACATTATTTTTTTCAAAAATCTAAAAACATTTTACTTGATTTATTAGCATAAATAAAAATATTTTTGAAGCTTCAAATTTTAAAAGTTGAATTCAATGTATAAATTGATATTTTGAACACTAGAAAGAAATTATCATTTCTTGAAATAGAATATAAAATGTAAAATTATCTAAAATTGTAAGCTAGAATTCAAGTACCGAATATTTGAACTTAAATGATCCTAAGATCAAGTTATCTTTTATACATTTTCAAATGAAATTCTTTGGTTAAAGGCTGATTGATTTTTTTTACTATTTTTGAACGTATGAAATACCTTCTTTTCAATTCTTTATATCAAAAACTAATTTTAGTTAGCTAAAAACTCTTACCTATATAATTAATATACCAAATAAATGTTCACAACCTAAATAATTACAAAATAAAACATAGTGTTCACTATTTGCGCTATCCGCTAACCGCTATTGCCGTTATAGTCATAGCTGTAATAGCATATATCAATACTATACGCCACAGAGGGTTCATTGCTTTGAAAAGGAAAGGTGTACACAAACATCTATCAGTCGGAAGCCACTGCGGGTCAGACATCCAACGACACGGCGCGTACCGCATTGGCAACGGTAATATGTAAATTTGCAATACAAAACTTGTTGTGTAACCAAAACCTCACATTGGCCGGGTTGGTTCTTTTAAGTTCTGATTTTAGTTTTTGATTTATAGTTTTTGAATTCTGTCTGTTTGTGAGCAATAATATACAGAGAGAAAAGCAGTCGTATATGATTTTGACCAATATATCTGAACTTGGTATAATATCTATTACAATCTAACTGTATATCCTTATCTAAAAAAATATACCGTTTAAAAGTTAATTACTATAGTAAAAAATGATAAGCTAGAACCTGCACCAGAAGAACCCAGCCGGTGTTGGTGTGAGCCGGTGAGTGTGAATGGCTCGTACTGTCTCCGTTTATCACCTGACGGGGGGTGTGCGACCCGCCGGAACGACGCTGTTTGCACGCATTTGCGTTCGCCGTGCTCTCGGCGCCGAACGCAGCAGCGGTGTAATTCACCAGCCTTCAAAACTCGCGGCAACAAAGACCTTGCAACCCCATGCACCCACCCGCCATCGCTTTCCACACCTCCTCCCCTTCTCTCTCTCCTCTCGTGCTTGCGGCTACAAGGCGCCATTATTACCACCCAGCTCTCCAGTCCTCTCTACTACCTACCTCTCCGCGCGTCACCTCTCTCTCTCTCTCTCTCTCTCTCTCTCTCTCTGTGGAGTGTGGAGATGGCCGTGCCGTCGGGGCATCCGCGGCAGGAGTTCAGCTTCCCGGGGGGCTCGCCGGAGCGGGGGGCAGAGCACGCGCTGCCGCCGCGGCCGCCGGCGAACCCGCTGGGGCCGCGCGCCGGGGAGGAGGACTTCCGGTGGCTGAAGGCGTCGCGGCTCGGCTCGCCGGACTCCGGCTCCGGCACGCCGTTGCCGCAGCTCTGGGCGCACCAACACCACCGGCTCTACCCGGCATCCACCGGCAGCTCCCCGTCGCGGGCGCGGGCCATCGCGGGCTACCGCCGCGAGATGCTCGACCTCGTCCGCGGCCTCCCAGAGTCTGCCTACGAGCTCTCCCTCCGCGACATCGTCGAGTCCCCATCCTCGCCGCCGCCGCCGCCGCCTCCACAGACCAACGCCGCCGTGCAAGAGCAAGAGGAAGACGAAACCAAGAAGGACGTCGCGGCGGCCATGGTCGACGAGGAGGCCCAGAGACAGAGCGGCGGCGTCGCCAAGAAACAGGGGAAGGGCAAGGCGAGGAAGCAGAGGACGATAGGGAGGACGCGGAGCCGGAGCATGGAGCGGAGCGTGAGCCTGGACACCGGCCTGCTCATCAAGCTCTTCCTCCCGCTCTCCGTCCGCGGGAAGAAGAAGGTGTCGCCGAAGCCCGCCGCAGCCAACGACGGCAAGAAGAAGAAGAAGCAGGGGAAGAAGGAGAAGGCGGAGGAGGAGCGGTGGAAGAAGAGCGAGTTCAGCGAGGCAGAGAGCAGCAGCAGGACCAGTAGGAGCAGCAACAGCAGCAGCAGCACAAATGGAAATGGCAGCAGCAATCCAAAAGCTCCAACAAGGAGTAGGAGCAGGTAATTAACTTATTTAATTAGGCCATATTTTAGTTCAAGCTTATTCAGCAAATTTTAGCCCAACCTTATTCATTATATTTTCTCTTTCATTTCCACGAATACGATTTGGGGCAGTAGTAGAGGCAGGGAGTTTGCTCAATTTTTTACAAACCTTTTTCTTTTCGGAAGTTGCCCTTTTTTTTAGAAAAAGAGACCTTTTTTTAGAAAAAGAGACAAATCTGAGTTTGTTTGAATATATTAGTAGTTTTGCATTCGATTAGAGGGCGAGCTAAGTTTGATTTAATTTCTTAGTTCTAGATTTGTTTTTCTCTGAATCTCGTTATTGATATTCTTAGGAATTGCTTGGAGTTTTCGTGAATTTATTTCCGTATCAGAACGGCAGTTGAAAACTTTTGGAATTTAAGAAGAAGCTGTCACATTTCACTATTGTAGAATTTTTCCTTCATAAAGAAGATAAGGAAAAGCTTGGTTTTGTCATCAAACACCCCTTGTCGTAATGTTTTTGCACTTAAACCTGTTTTAACCCAATAAATAAACTCTTCCAAAAGATGAAAGAGACGATTAGTTGTTCAGTTGTTCTAGAACATATTTGTTTGGGGAAAAAAGACAACCAAATTCTTAGGTCAGAGGCACACAGAGAACCACATAAAAAAAATTCAAGGCTGTAGATAGTAATAGACTTGGTCAAAGCATAACCCTTGTGTCAGCAAATATGTTCAATGTGAAAATTGTGCAGTTCAGGCTGCTAAGGGGCTGCTTCAACTGGCTTCCGGCTGTGCTTTCGTACTGAAATTGTACCGTAGCAGTTGTTAGTTTTTTCTGAGTCATTCAATTAAAAGAAAATGAAGAAAAAAGTTAAAACACCATTATATCTCCACAGACAATGCAAAAGAAAAAAAGGGGAGGAAATGCAAAGAAAAAAAAAGCCAAAAACAGGCAAAAACCAAAATTAATAGCCGAGTGTTCCAAGTAGCTTCTGGCTTAAAAAAGCTGTAAGCCAAAAAAAAAAAAAAGAAGCCGAAGCCATCTGAAACAAGCCACAACAATTCACTGCACCTCTTTCTGGAAGCTAGTGTGAAGTCATGAAGATGGAAAGCATATTACACGGCAAAGAGCCATAGTTTGAAGTCCGTGCTTGTTTCATCAAAACCTAAATTAGCAGTCAATTTCTTCTACTCAGCAGTCTTCTTGGCAAAAGGCGCCATGACTTCACATGATCATTTTTGAAGTCTTCTATTTGCTTTCTCATTGTGTTAAAATCCCCAGATGTGTTGTCTCTGATTTTTTAAAAAAACAAAATTTGCATATGGCTGTTAATGTTGACAATCTTGCCCTTGTCTAATGGAACGCTTAAGCATGGTTGGTTATGCTTTGGATTCCAAGCATCACATTAGCAATCAAGATTATGGCTAGTGCTTGTTATCCCTTGAAATATGATCATCATTAATTTATTTCTAGTTTTGCTGAACTATCTCAGAATAATGTTACATCTTTGCGGGGTCATTTGAATAAGTTTAGGCACAGTTGGATGTTGCATGGAATCCAATCGTACATCTAATTTCTGATTAAATTAAGTTTGTAGGATCTTTCTTCATGTTGCCTACTTTCGTTCTTGTTCCTTTTTGAAAAGCTTAAGGCCGGCTTCTTGTCACCTGAATCCTAATCATTGCATAAATGCTTTATGTCCTGTTCAGCAGTTGCTAATCTAATCATCTTCTTCCCACTAGCGACTAGAACATATCTAATTCAGCTCATGACAAGATTTTGAACGCCAAACTTTCATGCTCTAACAAACTCCTTTGTCTGGTGCAGAAAGAGAATTGGGTGCTATGGTTTCTTGAGGGCAAACAAGAGCAAAAATGGAATTAGCCAAGAATAAGATCATGCCATGGCCACCATCCAAAGGGAAAGTACTCCTCTAATGATCTGTTCATATCAGCTGGTCAGCATGTCAGACCAGTAGGGAGCTAATGCAATGCAAGAACCAACTTTGCATACCTAAATTTGTGCAAGATGCATGCAATGACTGATCATACACAAAATAGTTTCACCTTGTCCATGGAATAGGAAATCTATGTTTCCCTTCTCTATGCTACACCAGTGAAGGTGTAATCTAGGCTTGTATCACTGGTTCACGCACCAATAGAGTAATGTAGAGAAATGCATAGGACAAATGACACCCGGCAATTTCACTACTGGGGTCATTCGATGGCCGCATCTGTTGTACGTTGTGAAACAGTCACACCTCTTGTAATATCCTCTGTTTGTACATGCCCTAATGTAATCTTTTCTGTTAGTAGTTGTCAATTAAAAAGGGAGAGAGATTGTGGAGGATGACGCACCAAGGCAACAGTCCACTTGTTTTCCTTTCCTTTTGTGAGTTTGGCTTTCTTGACAAACTTGTGCCTACCAAATGGCCATATGATCAACGAGATATCAAGAGATATTTGTTACAAGAGTAGGATGAAGGGATAAAATGCTGGTCAAGTATATTGCATAGCCCAAAGGGCAATATATAGTGTACAGGAGACCAAACCCTAGAAGCTAGGAAATGTCGTTTATACCCTTAACACCCCCCCTCAAATGCAAGACATATGCAATAGCATTGCATTTGTAAAGAGGAATAGTTGTTGTATTGCAATAGCCCATAGGGCAAAATATATAATACAAAGAGGACATAAGGACACAAACCCTAGACATATGGAAAAAGACCTAAATACCCTTAATACCCCTCTTCAAATGCAAAGCATATGCAATAGCATTGCATTTGAAAAGGGCTAACACTAAAATAGGGAAAATCCAAAATCTATATCTTGAAGATGTCGTTGCGTGCGGCTCTTGAAAAATTATGTCGAATCAAGCCAAAAAGGGAGATAGAAGCATAGCGGCACAGATCAAAGCCCGAGATGGCGGCGGCGCAGTGCACAAGAAGCGCAACGGAGGTGCGATGCAAAAGAAGCGCGGCGGCTTTAGAAACTCGGGGCGGTGGCTCAAAGAGAAGCGGCAGCATCATAGAGACTTCTACGATCTGCAGTGGCTCAAAGATAAAAGCAGCGGCTGCGACTATGCGAAAGGAAGAAGAGAACCACACCCATCCGAGAGGATGAACCGTGGCTAGCAAAGCAGTCGGCTGACTGACAGAAATTTTGTGGACTCGCATAGCTTTGACGATATGAAGGAGAAGCTACGGATTTGGATGGACGCAACGGAAGACTTAAAACAGAAGGACACAACGACGACAGAAGTAAAGCGAACTCGAGCAGCCATCGCCATCTATGCTCTCTCTCTCACTTCTCATACTCACTCCCTCCCCGATCTTCCGTCGCACACTCACTCCCTCCTGCGTCTGCGAGAGGAAAATAAGCGGCGGGCTCCCTGGGACCAGGTGAGATCCGGCGGCGGCGGCGGCCGGATTCGGCGGCTAGATCTAGGAGAGGTGGCCGAGTCCGAGACAGCGCCTAGCAGGCGCGGTCGGATCCGAGCGGCGACGGCCATATCTGGGACAACGCCAAGGAGGAGCGGGCGAATCCGGGCAGGAGGCGGCCGGATCCAGCGGGGCGAGGCCAGATCCGAGCTCGGCGGCGGCGAAGACGTCTAGATCCGGCCACCTACGTGCGGATCCGCGCAGGTTCCTGGCGGCTTCGGTCCCGCGGCGAGCAGCGCGAGCAGTGGAGAAGCTTGAGGCCTAGGGCGGCAGGAAGTCGGCGACCCAAGGATGACGGCAGCCAGAGACGAGGAAGCGGTGGGTCGGCGCAGCCCAATGAGGTGGCCAGCTGGCCGCCCCCGCGCGAAGCCCCCATGCGACATCCTCGGTCGCGCCGCCCCGCGTCGGCGCGCCTCGTCGTCGTCACGCTTCTCCTTGCGGCTCGAGCGCAAGGGCGGCGACGGCGCGCGAGACGACGGCAGTGCGAGCGATGGCGCCCGGATTAGCTCCTCCGGGGCAGAATGAAGACGAGCTAGAGGTGAGTGGGTTTGAAACCTTGCTCGATACCATGTTACAAGAGTAGGATGAAGGGATAAAATGCTGGTCAAGTATATTGCATAGCCCAAAAGGCAATATATAGTGTACAGGAGACCAAACCCTAGAAGTTAGGAAATGACGTTTATACCCTTAACAATATTTACGTCTAATATATTTTTGAGGTTAATGTACCGTAGCTGTTTGCTTCGCATGATACCTACTACCTAACAATATAGGATAAAATATGGCCTGCTTTTTAGCCTTCATGATTTGTTCAAGAGTGGAATGGAACGGAAAGAACATATTAGTTGAACAGACGGTGTTGCTTTGCATGTGAATTGTTTGTGTAGTGCGTGGAGCCAAGTGGAATCCAGCCATTTAGGTTTCTAATTATAACTCAGGTGATCAAGCAAGAGAAACTTATTGTTTCCATTCACTTGCCATTTGAATTACAGAAACACAGTATGGATGTGGCTCGGAATGAGCAGGCAAATGAGTTTCACGAGCTAACAATTTTAGATGACATGTAGGGTGTAAGTTTCGCATTCGATGAATATTATCTAAAACAATGGCTCCAAGAAACATGATATGGACTGAAAAATGAAGAAAAAAGGTCAATCGAACCATACCAGCAATCTTTTGGAAAATAACAAGATATCAGCAAATTTGCCACCTTTTCAAGAAGACAAGGGGAAAAGCATCGAGGACTGTGCCTCATAACTACTATAGTGGTATTTCGGTGACATAAGCAATGACCTTCCAGATCGTAATCGGGACCTGTAAGCTAAGCCGTCATATAACGTGACAGAATCACAGAATAAAGGAGAAAAAAAATTAGAGTTGGATCAAACAGAATCCTGTACGAACAGAGGCTGGAGAAGAAACTGCTTTCAAAAGGAGACATTTGATGGCACCTCAAAAATGGAACTACTCCAATTATGTTAAAGAGGCGAGTTCGGTCTGTAATGTTCCATGATACACAGTTTCTGGTAATGAACACATTAATATGGCATTTGAGAGTTTAGAAAAGCTAAAATAAGTTTCTCAAAAAATTGGAGATAATGCCGCAGGCAGGACTCAGTATGTCTGGGCAATTCTCACAAAAGCCTGCACAGTTTTAAGAGGAGAGAACCGGTTAATTCCTTGCATTACTAATGATAGGATATGCGCAGACATGCCAGTTAAGTTAAAAGGCTGGAATCTGATGAATGAGATAAGTCACACTGGGTAGCAAAAGAAATATCAGCTTATCTGACACGATTTTTCTCATCACAAAAAAATGGTTTCCATGACTGATATTCATTGATGACACAAACATCATCTATGAGCTTCAAAGAACACTTGTGCAATCCATATGAGAACTACAAAAATGTCCAATATACAGTGAAAAGAAAAATAATCAGGACTTCAGAAGACTTACTGATATAAGATTGAGGAATATAATATCTGCTTCTTGTACGCCCTTCTTCAAGAGGAGAGAGAGCTTGAACAGCTGAATTTCCTGATAATAATCAAGAGGGACAATATGATTAGATGAGATGAGATTAATATCCAATAGTTGAGCATGTGATCTACATCTATTATTCTCATTTTAGTAAAACGAAAGCACATTTTCATTTTAGTAAAATGGAAGCACCAAATGGTGGCAATGAATATGAGCAACATGTTTGTGTGCTTTTATTCATGTCTAACACTGGATAATTGGATATAATCATACAAATACTGCAAGAGAGACAGTGGATAGCAAACGACAATATAAGTGCAGGCATACCGCGTGACGAGCAGCTATTAACTCCAAATTTGAAGCTTCGGACAGACCTCTGAGAAGCACACACTGGTAACTGCCAACAAGACCACAAGCATGACCGTTCTCAACACCACGATCCCCAGAGCTGCTATAATCACAACAATCCTCACACTCATCATCATATCTGACAAATGCTTCTACTAGCAATGGCATGCTTTCAAGCAAAGGAATCCTGCCAGTGGAATCAGATAGCTGAAGCGAAACGATACTCGGGACGACATCTTGATGGCGGAAATTCTGCAATATTTCATCTTTAGATCCTCCAGCACAGGACAGCTCGAGAAATCCATAGAGCAGTCATTCAACCCTACACACTCAGGCTTTAAGGACGTCAAGTGCCGGGAGATGAGAGGCGAGTCGACCAGTAACTTCTGGCCCCCGGCGACGGGGAAGACAACTTTGAGCGCCCGAACTTGGCACATTACAGCATACCGGATCCACACAATGGCGTATGGGAATTGCTCAATACCTATGCCATCGGATCGATAGAGACAGGACGGGTAGCGATTGATCTCGCACTTGTCCAGAGGCGAGCGGTCGCGTAAGAGCAGCAGATGGTTGACAAACTTGTTGCAATGCTCGCGCTCCTGAACACCTCAAGTTCCAGGCGCGGGCCGGGCGTGGACCTCCAGAGGTTGCGCCAGCGGCGGGACAGCACGCACGTCCGCATGGCGTCGTGCACAGGCAGGAAGGACAGCACGTGCTGGAGGATCCCGGCCGGGACGGCGCCGAAGCGGTCCTCGCCGCCCGCCGCGGTGGCAGGCGCCTTCTTGTTCTTGAGTCACTCAGGCATTCCGTCGAACAGATGGCCGGCGCCGGAGCTGCGGGGCACGGAACGAGCACCGAGCACCCTCAGGGGGAAGACACAAGAACGTAGTACGCCGCCGGGGACAGAAGACGGCCACCGGGCCGGGCTGGGCGCGCACACCTCCTCTTACCTTGGTTGTCCCAATGGTTCAAAGGGCAGAGAAGCCTCTTTCTAAATGAAATGGCTCCATCCAATGCAAAGCATATAACGGGAAGCATTCCATGACAAAAACGAACCGGCTCAAAGGTAAGTCTATGGATGGTAGATGACAAGATTTTGCATTGCTCCAAGATAAGGGGATAAAGATACCAAACAAGATCATCATATAATAAGATGCAACCAAGAACATGTAAAAATTATAGTCAGCAGCAATAAACCCAATGCATACCATATCTAAGAAGAGCTTTATGCTAGGCTCCAAAAGCATTAAAATTTTCTGAGTTAGAACGAAAGCAGATGCCTTCAGCAAGGTAAATAGTCGAGACTGAAGTCATGCTGCAACAATATGCTTGTATGCATGATGAACCCAGTGTACAAGTAGCCTCGTTAATTAACTTCGTTTCTGTCTTTTATATTTCAGAAGTTGCCAACAACATGTTGCTGCAAGCTGCAAACCTAAGCTTATGTGTCATGGAACACTTAAGAAGCCGTAGATCCATCCAAAGATCAATCCTTCTTACCACTCGTTGGAACTGCAACCTGCACAATCACGCAGAATGAAAATAAGTTCTCAGGTCCCAACAGACAGAAAGGGGAAATTTGGAACTACGGAAGAAAACATGCCCCCAGTTGGAGCTTCTTAATCTAGCAAGTAGCAACCTCAGAAAAAGAGCAAAGATAAAAAGGATTTGGAGATCATAACACAGCTACCTCATTCATACAAGGGTAACAAGTAGAAAGAGGAATATCAGAACAGAGATGGTTGAGCATGGAAGAGATCAACTTTCTAGGTACCTTTATAGGCACAAGGCACTATGACATAGGCACAAGGCACTATGACAATGAGCCTATTGGGGAGGGTCCCTGCGCTACCTCGAGCCTACGACAATTTTGATGTGATATCACACATCGAGGGACCTACATCGGGCAAAGTCTACGGACCAACCCTGGACAAGGTCTAGAGTGCTGCCACGGATGGGGTCCGAGAAACCAAGATGGTGCCCGGGGACCAACTATGGCCAAGATCTGAAGTCCACTCCGGTTGGGGTCCACACTACACTGGACGAGGCCCGGAAGCTAACCCAAGATGAAGTTCGGAGGGCAACCTTGGACAGATCGACTCCGGAGTCCCTCGGATGCTGCGGGACCCACACAGTGTCAATAACGAAAGTACCCTTAGGAGTAAGCTAAACCCTTGTTAGACCATGTTGCTATGTCTAGGATTTTTATGATGATGAATAATTGACAACATTGCTTAGTATTGTTATTCGAGACGTGTACGTGTGCGTGTGGACTAATATCGGTCAAGTTAGTGAAAACTTGTGCCGGGAAAAATGCTCTTTGGTCTTTGCATGTGCAGGTTGAGCGTGGAGACGATCATAATCGGTAACAAGGAAGACCGGGATTAGGAGGGGCAAATCTGAGGTCCAGACGGTCGAGAATGTCACGAGGTGGTCGGCTCACACTAGAGCACATGAAGATTGGATCCCTTTACTGTTGGAATTAGATTAGAACTTGTGGGCTTAGACTCAGCCCATATTTTGGGCCCTAGACTATAAATAGAGATGGGGTTAGAGGCTAACCCTGTGACTTTTGGGGATGCTATTTTCGTGCTAGGATTTAGAGGTACTTAGGAAGAGTACTTTATAGCCAGCATGATTCAGAAATAAAAAGACAGACCGGTGGCGTGTTTTCCTTCAAGTTGTTCTTATCTTGTTCACCGTGCGGTGAGACATTGGCTTCATTGCTCGTCTTGTGCGCGACGTGGAATTTACTGAAGTTGAGGCGCTGCGTGTGCATCACCAGATCGCACTCATCGCAGTGATTTCCAAGGCGTCTCGGCGTATTCCCGACTCGTGCGGAGCTTCACGGAGCTTCGATCCACGGACGACAAAACCAGCAAACAACTTTTCTTGATCTACGTGGGAACCAGCGGCAGCGTATCACTTTGTCACTTCCGTCATTTAGGATGTGTTTGGTTGCAGTGATGAAAGTGGAATAGGATGGGATGGAATAGGATGAGATGGTTCCACAAAAAAGGTGGAACCACATGGTCCAGCATCTAAGAAGAATATTCTCTAAATTTGCACAAGCTCATCCCACTTGGACCATTCCATCCCACCCCATCTCTCAAACCAAACACATCCTTATGCGCTCGGTTTTTCCGTAGCATGCACAAAGCAAGAAGCAACACATCATTTTGTTTTTCTTTTTCCATCCAACGTGTGCACAGGAGAGAGAGAGAGAGAGAGAGAGAGAGAGAGAGAGAGTCAAGTCATAGCTCTATGTGTAACTTTTTGGTGTTGATCACAATAATGCGCAGGTTGAAGTCATAGCTTTGTTTATTACTTTTTCATGTTTGATCACAGTAATCCACAGGTGAAGTGAAGGCATAGCCACAGTTTGTTTTCTTCGGTTCATCAAGAGAGCAGTAGCATGCAACATAAGAAAAACAAAATTATTAACAGTATTAAAAGAAAGTAAAAACAATATTTTTCTTTCTTTAAGGTTTTTTTTCTTTTGTGTCTTCTGTGGTTGTTTTTACTCTAGTTATTTCTCAGGTGAAACGAACGAGAGACAACAGATTTTTAAAAGAAAGTTTCTATTGCAAATTGCAATCATTCACCCCCTCTGATTGCCGTCGATGATCCTACAACCCTAAATGCGGACTTGTAACTTCACTTATCTCCTCCTCCTACTTTATAAATAAGACCCCTTATAAGTGAAGAGGGGAGGCCATTTTATAACCCTAGATACCATATGCAATACACTTATCCATCTATTCGTGTGTGATTCTCGTTGCATCCCTTCGCATTCTTAGTAATCTTCAAATCTGATCGGGGGTGCTTATAAGTGTATTGACTGATCTCTCACTCGATGACAGAGTCAATGAGCATTTGCTATTGGAGTGTATGAGCAATTACAGAGAGTAATAGATTATAGGCAAAGTTTATATTTAAGTAATAGATTATAGGCGATTTTATAATTACTACTAGAAAAGGCTAATACTAGACGCCACATCACATACGGTTCACCAAAACCATTAGTATTAAATATAATCACGACGGTTTTAGTTTAGAGACGATTTGTGTTGCTTCTAGCAATAAAAATCGCTTTGTGAAGCGCTAATATCACGACGGTTCATGGTGAAAACCGTCAGAAGTATCCTGAGGGTTATTAACAAGAACCGCGTGATATTATCAAATATCATAGACGGTTTTAAGTTTGAACCGTCTGTGATATTTCATAGATGGTTTGTATTAGAAACCGTCCGTGATAATTAGGTCATTGCAGATAGTTTTATTAAAACCATCGTGTTAATTTCACTATATTAATTGTGCGTACACTGTCAATCCTCTGTCTTAAACTCTAGATCTAAACTACTGCTTTGAGCTAGAGGCGGAACTTTGAGGCAGCCATTTGTTGAAAGGAGACTGTTTGGCAAGAGTGAATGTAGATCCATTCATTTCTTGACAACCTATGGTAAGTAATTTGTTCCTAATTGCATTATAATTTAGATCTATTTCTTTTGGTGAAAGAAGAATTGAATGTGGTTTAGATCGAGCTAGCTTAATATATAGAGAAGATTATTTACATCTAGCATAGTTTAGGGTTTAGTAAATTCATAGTCTATTTGTACTTAATTCAATTTAATTAAATATTCTTGCTACATATAGTTATTTTCTTACAAAATATGTGTAAAATCATTCATACAAAATGACTTTGGAACCATCGGAGCAAAATTAGAATTAGACATCCAAAGACGAGGAAAATCAAGCAACTTACAAATAGCAAAACCAAAAAGGAAATTACATGTATATTTGTTTTCTTTATCAAATCTCATTGTCACTATTCCTAAAGATTCGACGCATTGATAGTTGAGAAATTACATATAACTACTTTAGATCGTATATATCTTGTATACTGATTAATTAATTCAATATTTAATACTAAATTGTTATATGCGTAACGTAGGACCAAAGCTGGATGTACGCTAGGAACTGTGTGAGTGAAGAGTACATTAATGGCATATCTGCTTTTACAAGAACTGCCGAGGAGCATATGTTGAATAAGAGGGTGAAATATATGTATTGTCCATGCATTGATTGCGAGAATCTAAAGATGTTTAAGAACCGAGTGCAGATTGAAGCGCACTTGATTCGAAGGGGTTTCAAAAAGGGGTATGCACGTTGGACCAGTCATGGTAAAGAGCAGATAACACAGGAAGGTAGTAATAATGGCATTGCTGACAAAGTCAATGATATGCCGCTAGATGATGTCGATTATGATTTCGATTCAGATAGGTTGCATGATGACAATCTGGATCAGATGCTTCGCGATGTAGAAGGGAACTGTGACGAGAGAGAGTTTGTTAAATTCCGAGACTTGATGAAGGACTCGGAGAAATCTTTGTTCATGTACTGCTAGTCAAAGTACATAAAGTTATCAGTTGTGCTTGAACTGCTAAATTGAAGGCAGGCAACAGTTGGTCCGATAAGACTTTCACAAAGATGATTAGGTCTTTTAGCGGACATGCTTTGAAGGAAACGAGTTGCTCAAAACCACCTACTGAGCTAAGAATGTTCTTTGTCCATTGAAAATGAAAGTAGAAAGAGTACATGCATGTCTGAATGACTGTATCCTCTACCATAAAGAGTATGCAAATATGCATGTATGTCCGATGTGCAATGCCTCCCGATATAAGTGCAAGAATCAATCGGATGACGGTGAGGAATAGAGGCGAAGAGAGGACCTCCTACTAAGGTGGTATGGTATCTTCCTGTAATTACCCATTTGAAGTGATTTTTGTGAACTTAAAGGAGGCAAATTGTTGCGTTGGCACTCGGAGGAGTGTAAGAAGGATGGAATGTTAAGACACCTTGCTGATTACATCCTTTGGAGAAACATCGATAAGAGGTTTGCAGACTTCATCTGTAGTACCAAGGAATATAAGGTTTGGATTAAGTATAGATGGAATGAATTTTTTCTATAACATGAGCAGCCAATATAGCACTTGGCCCGTGATTCTCTACATCTACAACCTTCTTCCTTAGTTGTGTATGAAGCTGAAGTATATTTTATTGTTGATACTTATCCAAGGGCCGAAACAATCTGGGAATGATATTGATGTGTATTTAGTAATCGTTGGTGGAAGATCTAAAAATCCGTGGATCGAAAGGATACAGATATGGGATATGTACAAACGAGAGAACTTCACTTTATACTCCTTACTGTTCTGCACCATAAATGATTATCCGGTCGTTACTAATGTCAGGCTAGAGTATAAAAGAGGCCAAAACTTGTACTCACTGCTTATATGATACTACAAGTGTGTGGTTGAAGCACTCACGCAAAACTGTGTGCATACGCCACCATAGGTTCTTTCGGAGGGCTCACACATTCCCTAGGATGAAGAAATAATTTGACAGAGAGAAGGAGGATAGTTCAGCTCCAAGGCATTTAAGCAGAAAATAGATCTATGATATGGTTAAAGATTTAGATGTTGTACTTGAAAATGGACGTAAATCGATGACCTGTGAGAAGAATGTCTAGAAGAAGAGATCAATATTTTGGGACTTAGCTTATTGGGAGCACCTAGAAGTTCGCCACTACATCAATGTCATACATGTAGAGAGGAATATATGTGACAACTTGATTGGTCTCTTAACATTCGTGACAAAACAAGGAATGTTGTCAACGCACAGCTTAACTTGGTTGATATAGACATCAGACCTGAGTTAGCACCGACAAAAACTAATAAAGGACAAACTTACCTTCCCCCTGTTTGTTACACTTTGTCCAAGGCCGAGAGAACTGAACTGTGTCAATGTTTGCATGGTGTGAAAGTTATGTCTGGTTACTCCGCCAACATGAAGAAACTTGTTTCGATGGAAGATTTGAAGTTAATTGGTATGAAGTCTCATGATTGTCATGTATTGATGACACAAATGCTCTCTATTACAATTAGAAATATTTTTTCGATCAAGATCCAAGAGACAATCATGAGGCTATATTATTTCTTTTACAGATGGTTTTTATTTAGAACCGTCTGTGATGATAACTATCACATATGGTTCTGAACTAGAACCATCTATGGTTATTCCCCAATATATATTGCACTCTAGGGTTTTTCCCACTGCACTAACGCTACAACCCTAGCCCCCACTTAATGCCGCTACCTCCCCTGAGCCCATTGCTACCTACCCCAACTCCGGTGGTCCTTCTCCCCTCACTTGATGCCCTCCTCCTCCCCTGACCACGCCACCTCCCTGGAGCCTGATGCCGCCTTCCCCGAGCCCGTCGCTACCTCCCCCGACTTCGACTACCCTCCTCACCCACACCCAGCGCTCTCCTCCTCCCCCGAGCACATCGCTTCCCCTGAGCATGTCGCCTTCCCGGAGCACTGCTCCTCCCTTGAGCACACCGCCTCCCCCGAGCACGCTGCCTCCCTGAGTTGCACAATGAGCTTTACTTTATGTTCTTGATTTCTTTGTGAGATCTAATTGTACATTAGTTAGTCATGCTAGTTTCTCTATTTATTATCTCTGAAATCTAATTGTCGGTTGGCATTGGGAGAACTATTGTATGATAGATTGTGGGTTTTTTCTTGCTCAATGAGGAAATTTGTCAAGATTAGAATCTCAGTGAAAATATAGGATTATTCTGCTAGTTTGAATTCACATTTGCTAGTTGTATACTTTTGTGCAGTGTAGTCGGTAGCTTTGTCAATAGCTAGTCCTTAGTCTCCTGCTCAGTATTGCTTACTTCTGTCCTTTGGCTTTGCCAAATATATATTGATTCTGCAGTAGCTCATTTCTGTTACTTGTTTTTGATTTCTACTAAAATCTGTTGATTCTGCATGCTCTTGACATTGATACTACACTGAGATAATATTCAATTAGACAATCTAGCAGAATTTTTAAGAAATTGTCACTGTGATCATTGAAATATTGACAAGAGTGGAAGAAAACCAAGTTCAGAACTTGTGCAACTCCTTACCTAAGAGCAAAGACATACTTTTTAATCTGTGCATTATGCAGATTCTTAATGCCTACTTTTATGTACTATTCAGCATATTGCCATTTGTTAATGACTTGAATAGTTTATCTGTTTCGAGAGATAATAAATATATATTCATGTCATTTTCATATTGCTGTGTTTATGCTTTATTGTGCTTGATTATAATTGGAATTAGTATGAAAATATTACTGAAACCGCTTTTCATATTGCTCGAGGGGTTATTTTTATTTTTTTTCTGCTCAAGAATTGGCTCAAGAAGACCACTAGAATTGCTCATTTCTATTACCTTTTGAAGATGTTGTTTGCTCATTCTTCGACATCGTCGTCGGATGTGTGTGATGCACCATCCTCTGGAAAATCCTGAAAAGGAAGAGGACTATCAAAAATTCCCGAGAGCCGATTTAGTATAGGTTGCCATACTATTAAGAGGAGTCATGTCTAATAGTTTGAGTCTCATCATGTGTTGATAGCTCAACCTCACCTCTTATAGCTCATTTTGGCATGAGGCTTATATTTGCAAATGTGCTTTGCAAATAGTTGAAGCTCATGTGTTGAATTCTTATAATATGGGACTATACATTGCAAATGTGTTTTGCAAATGCTTGAAATTCATATTTCCATTCTTTGTGATATGAGGCTTGTATTTGCAAATATGTTTTGTAAATGGTTGAAACTCATATTTAATCCTTGTGTCATAATTCTAAAAATGTGCAAATGTGTTTTGCAATTTGTTGGGAATCATGTTTGTTACTTGTATGCATGATACTAAAGTTTGTAAATGTGTTTTGCAAAATCTGGTGAAGTATCGCATTCCTCAAGACAATCGGAACTACCGCAGTATAAACTACGGTACTATCCATGAACTAGATCTACCAGCATTGCAATCACGTAACTATCACGTGTGTTGGTGGTCGAAGATCAAGTGGTCAAGAACAAGAGCGATCGAGCCAAGTGGTCGAAGACCGAGCGATCGAGCTCATGTGGTCGAAGACCGAGTGGTCGAACCGACTTGGTCAAACCAACGTGATCAAAACCAGCGTTATCAAGATCTATGTGATCATAAACCAGCATGGATGGAATCGATGTGGTCGTAAACCAACGTAGTTAGAATCAATGTGGTCATAGGCCTTCGTGGTTGTAAACCAGCGTGGTCGAACCAGCATGGTCATAAACTAGTGTGGTCGAAACTAGCGTGGTCGAACCAATGTGGACGAGACCTATGTGGTCGTAAATTGATGTGATCGAAACAACGTGATTAAAACAACATAGTCAAAGATTGATGAGGAGATCGGAGATTTGTGTGATCGAAGATTGACGTGGTCAAAAATCGACATAGTCGACGTGGTCGAGACCAACGTGGTCGGAGACCAACGTAGTCAAAGACTTGTGTGATCAATCTGAACGTGGTCAGAGACCAACGTGGTAGTGAACCAGGGTAGTCGACGATTGGAATTTCCGACCAGCTCTGTGTGAGTAGTCCGATCGGCGAGTGGAAGTACCGGCACTATGTGAGCGGAATCACATCTAGGGCATTTGACACTTAAGCCTTTAACCACTATGACCTTCTTCTTAGGAGCTTTCTTGATTTCCTTTTCTTTTTACCCTTTCCTCGGAGTAGTGTCCTTTCAAACACCCAACTTTTTGTCTTTTTCTCTTTTGTTCACTTTTTTTTGAAAGCTTCACTTTCTTTATTGGGAATTCTGGTTTGAGACCAAAGACGTTGAGCGTCATCCATCTAGACTTTCCAAAAGACATCCACAGAAGCTCCCATATCCCCAATGGGTCTCTCATATATGAACCAATCCTATAACTTCAAATGCAGTGTCTAATGAAAGGTACTCCTGAGCCATCTTCTTTTGAACATCAGTTCTTCTAGCACCACTGGTGGTGGCTTCTCCATGTCCATGGATGTTGAGGTAGCCCATGACATCCGCTTGCCATATTGGATAATTCTACCATCAAGCTCCAACAAGCGAAAGTGTCTCTTGGTCATCTTGTCTACATATTGTAAAGCAACCAAGAACTATTACAATAAGGTAATGAATAGGCACATCATGTATCGTATGAGTCAAAACATATGCTACAATAATAAAATAACTTGCATGAGTAGTAAATATTGAATTTACAAATTTCCAATAATTTTCTAGGCATAGAACAAATCCTATACTCACAAATTAACAAAAATCAATTTTTGGTATTTAAATAAGTTGCAAAAGACTTAAATAAAAGAACCAAAAAAACTTTTGAGGTTTAATTTGCAAATTTCCATCGAGCAGAAGCCCTCATACTTTATTTCGAAAGTCCCATGGTCTTCTTTGTAAAATTTTGGCTCGAAAGGACCTATTTTTAATAAACGAAGGACTTGTGCTTAGTTTCAAAAAAAGCTGAAGAGCTTTTCTACAAAAGCGCCAAGGCCAGTCTTATTCCATCCTAACCGGGCCATATGGGCCAAAATCCAGTGGCCCAAGTTGGGCCTTTACATCGCCCGTGTAGCCAGCCCACTAGGGTTTCCCCTTAACCCTAGAGCGACTGGCCAGAGCGTACGCATGTGCACACGTGAAGGCATGTGGTGGTGGCCTTGGTACGCACAGCTATGGTGACGTGAGGAGCGGTGGTGGCACTCGTGAGTGGTGTTGCGATGACAGCAAGGCTCAACGACAGCGGTGGTGTCCTACGGTGCCCGCGTGCCCGTTCGGTCCTGGACCGATGCTATGGTGGTGCGCACTGGTGTCCTACCTTGTCCTTGCCATGGGCGGTGGTTGCGGTGGCAATCTTCGCTCCATCATCACCTAGGACGAAATCAAAGCCCTTACCTCGCCCGCATGCACAAGCGGAGGCGGCCTTGACCTGACATTGCCAAGGAAGCTGTAGTACGTGCATAGAGACGGACAGCAGCGGCCATGGTGCGAAGGCGCTGAGGTTGTTCCGTCCTTATCTTCTTTGATGAGCTTGCGCTAAGGCGACGATGACCACGACGCAAAGGCATCGATTTGGCCGACGACATGTGCTGTAGAAGGCTATCGTGTTGATAATGTGTTGTATATTCGCGGTCGTATTGCTGACGAACGAAGCTCTTAACATAGAAACAAGTCACTTCGAATACAGTAAGTCTCGGTCTCGAATATTTAGTCGGATAATGCACGAAAACAAAACCCATATATATCGCACGTATAAGGATCAATCAGCCATACTACATGTCCATAATGAAATTACATTAGTGGCTTAACAAGTAAATTTAACTATATAACACAATGATAGAGACTAGTTAAGCAAGTAGTAAGTTCTAGCTAGCAAATTAGCAAGTAGATGATAGAGGCTAAGTTAAGCAAATAGTAACTACATGCCACACGGTCCAAAAGTAAGAAGTGTCTATAGCCAAGTATATCACTTATTCGTTTAACTTCATCACATATTCACATCACATGATAAGTTGACAACACAGATCATTAAGTAAAAGCCAGCAACAAACCATCTTTCACCAGTAATCATGTTTCAGTAGAGCTCAGCCTCGGTCATTATCTCATCCTACAAAAAAATCAATTGAAACCCAAAATTATTGAATGAATAATAGAAACCTAAATGAATGATGTCTAATGTTTGAATAAACACAAAATTATATTCTTATGCAAGAAAGTTTATTGATCTAAAGGCTGTAGATAAAATCTATATGGTTACATTACCCTCCTTCACACATGTCCAAATCAAACACATCAAACAAATGTGACCAACGATTCCATATAATAGTATATCTTTTAAAGAAACCGGTCATATGTGCTACTCTTAAAAATAGCATTATTTGACTAAATGAGCTCTAAACAAACCACAAGGAATATGCTGTTGTAAATGGAAGAATCCAGCATTGTACATTTGTATCCGACATTGTGATAACATGTTACGTAACGTATGTTGTCGTTTCAGTAATTCTTTATTTTTGCGGTATTGTCTATTCAAGTACCATCATGTAACATAACGAATGCTGCCGTTTTGGCAATTTGTGGTTGCTTGTTCGGACAACGTAGAATTTAACAAAACATTGAACATTCCTATACTAGAGAGCACAAGATGCTTATTGGCAAATGAAATAACGGAGAGAAGAAGAAAGGAAGCTCCGTTTTTGGCTCATGTACAGTTCCCTGAACTATTATTACCAAACCTCACATTTTAAAAAGAAGTTGCTAACTAGTAATGGCAGTTTGGATTGAGGACATTTTTATTTGGTCCTGCATTCTAGGCTGTTATCGTTTTGACTTCAGCTTTTAACTTCCGGCTTGTTTTCACTATTCATAAATTTTATTTTTTTTCTGAACTTTTGGCTTTTTGTTGAGCTTTTTTGCCGGTTCTTTTTTCCCGTATTTGTTTGTATTTTATGTAATGGGCTAACATATTTTTTAATTTTTTTAAATTTAATTATGCTAAATAAGCCTCTGTCGATTCTGATGTTTTTAGCCACTACTGATACTTTTCAGCCATAAGCCACCAAAAATAAGTCCAAATGATCACCACCTAAATCAGGAGAAGAGAACTAATACCAGTTCGAAGAACGGCTCTGACAACTGACAGTATATGGAATTCTAGGTAAACGAGGAAATATAGACAGAAAGCGACACTTCTTGCTGCTCAGTGAAACATCAAACAAGACGACAGCATCTCCCTGCAAACTGCTGCTAATTACAGTAATCAACAATAATAACAAAGCCTTTTGTCCCAAACAAATTAAGATAGACTAGGAATGAAACCTTATCAAGATCAAAGAGATGAGAGCCTTGAAATAAAATTTACAATGCTAAAACATTAAGCCGTCAATACTAAAACTGACAATAAAGCTCTATATCTATCAGATAGTGCTTTTTTGAATTTATTTTTATATCTATCAAAAAATATTTGTTTTTGTTACTAATAAATTCTCTAGATATTCAAAAAATTTGCTCTGAATTAGATCCAAATTAAAACAAACAGATGAATCGATCAAGAAATATCTGCTCTATTTACACCTCTACGGGCGGTAGTCCCCTAATACATTTTTTTTGAGGTAAAATTACCATAGCATCGAAGCAACCAATCTTGATGATGCCCCAACTTTTTCCCCTAAATTACAAACCAGCAGAATTTTTTTTTGTAGGCCCTCACATTCACACGTCACACCAGAAAAAGTCCACGTCCGCGATTCCCCCTCCCGCTGCCTGCTCTCAGTGACTCAGTCCTTCCTACCTTTCCTTTCTTCCCCCCTCCCCGAACAAGAATTCTCCAATCCCACAGTTGCTCGAATCCACCTCCCAATTCATCCCTAGAACTCCTCCGTTGCTCCCGTCTGGGGCGTCGTCAGGGCCGGCTCCGCCATCCCGGATCGGGAAAGAGGCTGCTTTGGTGCTTCTTGGCGCCGTATCTTGGGGGAATTCGCTCAGATTTGGTAAAAGATTCGAGTTCCTGGGTGGTCAAAGTTGGGGTCTTGGGGCGAAATCGGGTTGGGGTTGGGTTGTAAGGTGGATCTTGGCGCTGCTTCGAGGGTTTCTTACCGCAGGATTTAGGGTTTTTCGGAGGTGGTGGTCGGTTTGCGCGGCCGGGAGAAATGGCGGCCGCTGTGGCGTGCGCGGAGAGGGCGACGAGCGACATGCTGATTGGGCCGGACTGGGCCATCAACATCGAGCTCTGCGACATCATCAACATGGATCCTGGGTCTGGCTGCCCTCTCTGCCTACCTGTCTCTGATTTGTTTGTTCTTTGATTTGTTTGAATTAGTATTACTAGCATATCGTATTAAGAAGTGTTGCTAATTTTTCGACTTTGTTCATCCTGGGGGATTAAGTAGGGTTCTGATGCCATTTTGCTCATTGCTGTGGTTTAATTGTGATTGCATTATTTGTTGCATCGCGTTGAATTTATGCTATTAGAATATCTTGTAATTAAGAGGGGATGCAGTCCTGCTTCTATGGTCCCTCGAATCTGTTGTGCTTGCAATTCGTTTTCTTTCGACGAGTGCTTTTCTGTATGCTTTGTTTGTTTTGATTTTCAGCCTTTTTTTTGCAATTGATTAGAAATTTGGAATCTTAGGTTGCATGGTTGTTATCATGGAGGGTGAGATATTTCGTTAATTGATGAATAGTTTGTGGTTAGTTAGTTTAGTCATATTCTCATGGAGGGCCACCGACTTTGGTGATGAGCTTTGTGATGAGTTGGTGGCATTTGTTGTTGAGATGCAGTTTTGATGTGACATCATGTTTGGTTATGAAATATCAACAGTGAGGAACTTTTAAATGACATGGAAAGAAATTTACTTAGCCCAAGATGGTTAACATGCCTCTCTGGGGGGTGAATTTTTTTCCAACTTGCATCCTTTGATATTATTAAAATCTAGGTAAATAGGTATTGGATGCAACAAATTGAAGACACTTCACTCTATAGTATTGGTTGCTAGTTCGGTTCATGGTTGAGTGATGCATATTGCATAGAGTTTTTGGTGTATTGGATTTCTAACGTTGTTGTTTGGTCTTATATACTGAGACTGCAGGAATGTTTTGCAATTTTTTCAATACAAATTGTAATTTGTCATGTGTTATACTTATAGCATGCTGATAAATGTTTGCCGAAGTGCAGACAAACCAAGGATGCACTCAAGCTCCTAAAGAAACGCCTTGGAAACAAGAATTCAAAAGTGCAAATTCTGACACTTTACGTGAGTATTGCAAGGCCTCTTCTTGTATATATAATTATTGCAACTTGGTATGTCATCTTCTGAGTTCTGTTAACAATGCTTGGGTGTTGGTGCATTACAAGTTTTAGCTACATTCAATTGCTAATAAGTAATAACACGTAGCAAAATTTCAGAAATCACTTTTCTCCATTGGTCACATAAGTTTACTTGTCTAGGTTTTACATTTGCACCTGCATCTTTCAGTTTTTTAAAAAATTCAAGAAGTGTACATAGTTCCGCTGACCATGGTTATTAAGTTGGCAAGTCGACGCTACCCTCCTAGTGACCGACTTGTCGACTAGTCAATGGTACTATTCATATGACAGTGATATGTATGTACACATGTATATATTATATACCCTGTATTGCAGTGATTGGAAAGTACATATATAACTTGAATTAAAGAGAGGATCAATGACTTACATGTTTTGAGTCCAAACTCCCTTCATTTGACTTGTTTAATATATCTGTAAAGCATGATTTGAGACCTTCATGCTGAAAAATTAAAAAACAAGAATGAGCATATGAATTATGATGAAGATAAACTATGATGAACTCTTACAATACCTTCAAGGGAGAGCAATATAGCGCCATGAATTAAAGAGGACAATACAAATCATACAACATACCAACAAATAAATGAGCAATTAGGAAATTAAGCATCTAAAACATCAAGTTCTCAACAACAATAGCGTTCTGCACGATAGTTGAGTAACACGACAACAAGTTCCCAAGTCTGAAATAACAAAAGGCCAAAAGTACATCTTAATCATGACAATCCATCAACATGGCTTAACACAAGCCTCAAATCAGATGTCATCCGGCTCAAGATCATCGAAATGGGTTGCGTTTCCACTCGGTTCACCACTCTCATGAGTAGGACTAGGTGGAGATTCGCCAAAATCATCAACGTCCTTGTCATCAAGCACAAGATTATCATCATCACCATCATCATCATTGTCGGGCTCCGAGTCATCATCAACCACCCTTGCTGCACGACGAGTGTAACCTATCATCTCACCATGAGCCCTCCTAGGGAAATTGTGACCTCGAAGCGCACTTGATGCACTAATGGCTTCATCAATACGACCCCATGTAATATCATCGTTCCCATGATGAACTTCAACACTAATATCAACCCACTCATTGTCCCATTGAAAATCATCTAGGATCAAGGGGTTGAAATTGCGCCTTCCTCTTGCATCCTTTGAAGCTGATTTGTAATCTTAGGATGTACTCATGCCGCATCCTCAACTTGTTAGTATTCTTTTGGCCTTCTCAAGCAAGGGTAGCCTCAAGTCATGGAAAGTAGGAGGCCTAAGCCCGGGACCATCTTGTCGATGGACTCAACCATAATCTCATAGCTTCTTTTGTTGGCGACATTGAATGGTATGCCACACTTATAGAAGAAATCAGCAATGTGTTCAGCCACCCTCCTTTTCTTTCTTGGTCCTCATAGTTTGCTCAATGGTAGCTTGACCCTTACCCTTATGTCTTTCCTCAACAACCACTTCAGAGATATCCGAATCATAGAAGCAACCGATTTAGTTACCTTCGATGCAACTTGTCACTACTGAAGACACGGGACCCGACTACGGAGTTCGTAGTCGTGATCTGAGATTAGGCGAGGTTTTCCCCGCCCTATGTTGGCGAAAGTAGAGGTAAGGAAATAGATTAATTTCTTTTCTTATCCCTTCATTACAACCCCGGTCCTTTATATATAGGATGGATGCGTAAATCGATTCAAACTCCTAATCTCTTTTGGAAACCAACTCGATTCTAATCTCTAAATTCCGGTATCCTAACCGATACCAGCAAATCTGTTAAGACTATTACCCTATCTCGACTCTAAGTTTGTTTAGTCCTGCGGGTATAATACTTTCCCACATGACATCTCTCCCCTCGACGAGCAGCTCGTCCTCGAGCTGGAAAGATGGATAACGTTCCATGAAGTTGTCGATGTCTTCCCAAGTAGCCGGCGGAGGTTCGCCCTTCCATTGGATCGAAGATCCGCGGACACCGCGTGCCAAGCAAGCGCGGATTGCGCGCCCGACTCTGGACCGCAGCATCAGTAGTGGATAGCCGGAGGCCGGAGGTGCATCGAGTCGTTCCAATGAATTTCTTGAGAAGACCGACGTGGAAGACGTTGTGCAGACGTGCCCGGGGCGGAAGGGTCAACCGGACAGCAACGTCGTTGATGATTGCTTCGACTTGATACGGTCCATAGAACCGGGGCCGCAACTTGCCCGTGGTGGAGTGTTGGAGAGAGACCGGGTTGCGGTGGCGGATGCGAAGCCACACCCAATCCCCCACGGCGTACTGGACTTCGCGGTGGTGCTTGTCGTAGTGTCGTTTGTAGATTGCCTGGGCTTGCTCAAGGCGGGAGCGAACGTCTGCCAGTAGTTCGTCCCTGTCCGCCATGTGTTTAGCCACCGCAGCTACGCGTGTCTCGCCTGGTTCATAGGATCGGATGGACGGGGGCTCCCTGCCGTAGACGATCTTGAATGGCGTGTCGCGGAGAGCAGACTGGAAAGCTGTGTTGTAGACGTACTCGGCCCAAGGCAGCCAGCGAAGCCAATGCCGAGGACGATCCCCCGTGAAGCATCGGAGGTACATCACAATGACCTTGTTTGCCACCTCAGCTTGGCCGTCTGACTCGGGGTGGAAAGCGGTGGTCATCTGCGACTTAGCGCCACAAAGTCGCATCAATTCGCGCCAAAATGTGGAGGTAAACACTGGTCTCGTCGACACCATGGATCGTGGTATACCGTGGAGACGCATAATGTCCTCAAAGAACGCCTTGGCCACCGCCGCCAGTATATGGGTGTGCAGCGGAATGAAATGGCGTGATTCTTTGGCGGCCGACCACCGTAAGAATCACCGATTTGCCACCCACCCTTGGCAGGGCCTCGATGAAGTCGAGGCTGATATCTGCCCAAACCATGGTTGGAACAGGCAGCGGCAGAAGGAGCCCCGCGGGTCGGAGATGTTCTGTCTTGTATTGCTGGCAAATGGAGCAGCTACGGATGAAATCCTGTACCACAGAGCGAAGGTTAGGCGAATGGAAATCGCGGCGAAGCCGGTGGAGCATGCGCTGGATGCCCTCGTGGCCGTCAGTATGGATGGCGGTCACCAATTCATGCAAGAGAGGTGATGTCGGCGCGACGTATAGCTTGGAGTCGAAGGTGATCAAACCGTCAGTAATGGACCAGGGACCCGCCCGCTGGCCGGCGTCGATCTCGTCATGGAGGGCTACCAGAGCGGGATCTGTGGCCTGAGCTTGGCGGAGACGATCCAGGAAGTCAAACCGGGGTGACGAAATGGCGAGGACGGTGCCCACCTTAGTGTCGCGGCGGGATAGAGCGCCCGCGGTGTTGGTGCCGCTCGTTTATATTCCACGGCGAAATCGAATCCCAGGAGTTTGCCCACCCAATGATGCTGGGGAATAGTGGCAAGACGCTGATCCAACAAGTATTTCAGACTTAAGTGATCCGTCTTGACCAAAAATCGGCGTCCCCAAAGATAAGGTCGCGATGTCGGATGGCGTGCACTGCATCGATCAATTCTCTCATAAGCCGCTAGAGAGCGATGCCGTGGCGCCACCGACGACTGAAGAAGGCAATGGGATGCTTGTCTTGTAACAGCACCGCCCCGAGGCCGTGGCCTGAAGCGTCGCACTCGACGATGAACTGCTGGGTGAAGTCCGGAAGAGCGAGCACCGGCGCCGTGGTGAGTGCCGTCTTTAGCGACTGGAATGCCGAGGTAGCTTCCTCTGACCACAAAAACCCATCCTGCGCGGCAAAGCCGTGAGGTGCCGCAATGGTGCCGTAGAGCCCGCACGAATTTGCGGTAGTATCCGCGAGGCCGAGGAAGCCGCGACCGCGCGAGCCGAGCGAGGCGAGGGCCGGCCGAGACGGCCGCACCTTCGCCGATCCATGGCCACGCCGGTCGCCGAGATGATGTGGCCTAGGTAGGAGATGGAATCCACCCCGGCGCGCTTGGATCGCTTGATGAAGAGTTTGTGCTTCTTTGAGAGAGTGGTGAGGACAGCGCACATGACGAAGGTGATCGGCCACGGCGCCAAGATCGATATATCATCAAAGAAGACGAGCACGAACCGGCGGAGGAATGGGCGCAACACATCGTTCATGAGCGCCTGAAAAGTTGCCGGAGCGTTGCAAAGCCCAAACGGCATGACGAGAAACTCGTAGAGGTCGTCATGTGTTCGGAAAGCCGTCTTGGCCACATCGTCTGGGTTCATGCGGACTTGGTGGTAGCCTGAGCGGAGGTCAAGCTTGGTGAAGAATTTGGCGCCGTGCAGCTCGTCCAGGAGTTCATCGACCACCGGAATAGGGAAAGCGTCCTTGACCGTAATGGCGTTAAGTGCGCGATAGTCGACGCAGAACCGCCACGAGCCATCGGCCTTCTTCACCAACAGAACCGGCGACGAGAATGCAGAAGAGCTGTGCCGAATCAGGCCTTGGGCGAGCATGTCGGTGCACTGGCGTTCCAGCTCATCCTTGTGTGTGGCCGGATAACGATAAGGACGAACGGCCACCGGAGATGAGCCCGGCAGAAGGGTGATGTTGTGGTCGCGGGAGCGAGGCGGCGGCAATCCATGCGGCGCGACGAAAAGTGGAGCAAAGTCGGCAGAGGGCCTCGAGAGTGCGCCCGAGCAAGAGCGCGGTCGGGACTCGTCGAACCCGCCACGCCACGCCGGTGACGCGGTGGTCGCTGCGCCGAGCGACATGGCGAGAGCCCCAAAGTCCCAAAGAATTGGGCCTGGGGTGGCGAGCCACCGAGCGCCCAACACCGCCGTAGGCGGCCGGAGGAAGGCGAAGAAATCCGCTGAACGCCGCCCTCGATGGCGAAAGCCTTTCTTGGAACACGCCGAGATAGGGCACGCGCCGCGGGTGGCCACCGTGATCGGACATCGTCGCCGCGCGCGTATACGAGATTTGTGCGGCCCGCCGCCTCTTCGGAGATGAAGTTATGCGTGGAGCCAGAGTCGAGGAGTGCGTGGAGTGTAGCGCCCCGCTGGATGCACACTGCATTGTCTCGCCGCGCGACGCCGCAATCGCGTGCAGGATATCCGGTTCTCGGCGACTTGATCGGCGTCCGAAGTCGGCAGAGTCATCCCCGTCGTTTAACTCCAATAAGAAGAGGTGCAGTTATAGCAAAGTCCCAGACGACAGCGCTCCTCCATCTCTGCGGGCGACAATCGCTTCACCTGGCGACCCTCCACGGATCGTGGGGGCGACGGCGGCGGCCGGCGGTTACCACGCCACTTGGCGCGAGCCGGTGGCGCGAAGGCCCTTGTCCACGAACGTCTTGGCGCGCGCCGGACCGTCGCGGAGTTCCAGTTTGCGCGCTAGGCTCATGGCGACCGCAAGCGTCTGGGGGTTGTGGATCTCAACGTCGAAGCTGAGAGGCGGCTGAAGGCCCGCGGTGAAGAGTCACCTTCGTTCTTCCGTTAGGACCCGGCCGCGCAAGAAGAACACGAATCGGTCCCGAAGTCGCCACCGTGCTCGTCCGTTTACAGGCGACGAGTTCCCCTAACGGATTGGAGCGCAGGGGAGGGCCGAACCTCAGATTGAGGAGTTCGGTGAAGCGGCGCCATGGAGGTGTGCCCTCATCTTTCTGCACCTGGATGTACCACAGTTGGGCAATGTCCAGCAGATTGTATGAAGCCATCCACACCTTCTCCTCCTCGGCAATGCGCTGTTGATGGAAGTAAGATTCACAGCGATGTATAAACGGAAGCGGATCGCCCTTGCCATCATACTTGGGAAAGTCCATCTTCTGAAAACGCGGCGGCCGATCGTTGTGATGCTTGCCCGAGTTGACGCGGAGGAGTGTTGGAGTGGCGGCTGCAGCTCAAGGCGCTGGATTGCCTGAGCGTGGGTGTTGACGGACGATTGAAGGGCCTGGACCTCCTTAGTAAGGGCGAGAATCAGGGCCTTGAGATCATCCTCATCGGCGCCCGGCATGGTGGAAGCGGCGGACGAAGCTGGAGGCGGAGCGGAAACAGGGGAGGGTGATGGCGGAGACGAGGCGGCGGAAAAAACTGGTGGCGGAGCGTCTGATAGCGGAGACCTGGAGACTGATACCAAGATGTCACGGCCTGAAGACACAGGACCCCGACTACGGAGTTCGTAGCCGTGATCTGAGATTGGGCGAGGGTTTTCCCCCCTGCGCCCTATGTTGGCGAAAGTAGAGGTAAGGAAATAGATTAATTTCTTTTCTTATCCCTTCATTACAACCCTGGTCCTTTATATATAGGACTGGATGCAGAAATCTGATTCAAACTCCTAATCTCTTTTGGAAACCAACTCTGATTCTAATCTCTAAATTCCGGTATCCTAACTGATACCAGCAAATCTGTTAAGACTATTACCCTATCTGGACTCTAAGTTTGTTTAGTCCTGCGGGTATAATACTTTCCCCACATGACACAACTTGCTACAAAAGCGCCAACGTCAATCGCTTCCTTTTGGTGTTAGTCCCGGAGCTTGCAACTGTCTTAGCAGTGGAGCCGCTTGTGCTCCCTTTAGATGATGCCAATTGTGCTTGGATTTCTTGAACTTCATCACATTCAGGTCCTTCACCTTCACCGTCACGTAACTCACCTTCATCATCTAGGTCAAAGGGTTTATTTCTGACATTCTTCAACAAGTACTCACACATCTCTTTCATGACAATTGTGGTAGTTTTCGGACGTTTCTCCACATCTCCACAGCCTCCCACTAGGTGTTGCTTCAATCTTCGTATTCCGGCATGCATTTGTTTGCTGCAATGTATGCATTGGACCATATCTTTGTTTGTCAAGTCTGGCCAAAACCCGTTTTTCCATCATGTGTCTTTGGACTTAGCCTTCCGCCTAGGATCCTTAGCTGGATCATACTCTTCGGCGCTCGTTGTCGGATTTAGAGCTGAAGTTGGAGTTGGAGTTGAAGATTGCTCTACCATGATGCCTACATATGCACAAAACAGAGAGCTATCTTTAGTTCATAAAATCACACTCACGCAAAACAGAGAGCTACATATGCTCTGCCATGATGCCTACATATGCACAAAACAGAGAGCTACATATGCATCAATCCTTCTAGGCCGCCACAGTCCCGACCTCTAGGTCCTCCACCCCAGTCCCCTACAGTGGACCTCCAGATCCATCACTCCCTCCACCCCTTCCTCCCTAGTCCCCTCCCTTTGATTGCTCCTCTCCTCCCCTTCGATTCCTCCTCCCACCCAAATCCATCCATCCCTCCTCCCTTCAATCCCCAGTTCCCAAATCGATCGAGAAACAGAGAGGAAGAGAAACAAAGAGCTGAGAGTTTGAGAGAGGATCATACCTGGGACGAAGGGAGCGAGGGAGCTGTCGGCTGCGACGAAGGGCGAGGAAGCTGTCGGCTGTGACGAAGGGCGATAGCAAGTTGGCGACGAAGGGCAGCGGCGCAGTGGGAGCTACCTCCGAGGGTGGCGGCGACTACCGATTGGATTTGGGTCAGCACTCTTATCTCTTCAACCTTCACTCACTCGGTCCACACTTCACTGCCGACAGCAACAGCTCCACTCACTCGGTCACACCCTCTTATCTCTCTGTCCACACTTTACAAGTGCCTCTGACAACCGGGCCCCACGTCCCTCCTTGCCCTACTTGGCGCCGCCTGGTCGACTAGTTGACGGGCAAGTCAACGACTAGTCGATCAGTCGCCCGACTTGCTAGCGCAAGTCGAGTCGCCAGCTCCAGTCGCTCCTTCGCCACCAACTTGTCGACTAGTCGTCAACTAGTTGATGACCTAATAAGAATGCCGCTGACATTTGTGTGTATTTTCATGTGCTGATTTGATGTGTGTGGCTGTCTTCTTTTTTCAGGTGCTAGAGACCCTAAGCAAAAATTGTGGGGATGTTGTTTACCAACAGATCATTGAGCGTGACATATTAAGTGAAATGGTTAAGATAGTAAAGAAAAAGGTGACGAGAATACTCATTCAGTGGTTAACAACTGTTTTCCTACATGCATATGCCTGTATGGCTCTATATTTGATCAATTTGTCTTTTCAGCCAGACTTAAATGTTCGGGAGAAAATATTGAGTTTGATTGACACATGGCAAGTGGCTTTTGGAGGTCCATCCGGAAGATATCCACAGTATCATGCCGCTTACCAAGAACTCAGGGTACCTTCAGCTTGTTTCTTTCATTGTTTTTCCGTTGTTGTTTATCCTGTGCAATCACACTACAGAATTCTCAGCTGTCCACTTAGCTACTGTTTCTGGTTTCCCTTATGTCTGTTCTGCTCGATGTTTTCAATGGAACTTAGATCTGCAATAATTTGCTTAGTTAGCTGAACCAGTCGCTTCCATCCTAACCATGACCTTGACAGCTTGCTGCCCTTGTTTGCAGGCTGGCGGTATTGACTTTCCACCTCGTGAGGAAAATACAGTTCCATTGTTTACACCACCTCAAACTCAACCGTTAAGGCATCCACATCTATACCCTCCTCCAGGTCAAAGCTCTGAAGATGCAGCTATAGAAGCTTCTCTTCAATCTAGTGCCCCTTCTGCACCTGCCCTGAGGTATTCTTTGTTTGCTTGTGAATTTCATTTCTGATTTGCTACCTTTTAACTTGTTCAGTTCTTGTTTATGTTTCCTTTCAGTGTATTGCAAGCATTACTGGTATCACTCATCTTTTCTTAATGTCATTTATGTTTGCATTTTGTTTGTGCCTTGTTTTGTTCTTTTTCCCCTTATCCTTGTTGCATTCCCTCCTTTCTAAAGTCTGAAAAGTAGTTTTCACATTTATAATTTTCATTTATGTAACTTTGTATCAAAAGATAAAATTACCAGAGAGGCCCCTATTTCGTTTGAAACAAGCATGACCCAGGTTTTGCAAGACTTATGGTCCCAGAAGACATCAAACTCACAGCATCTATCAAATACGCCACACCTCCCACAGCCATGTTATAGTTTTAGACATTTTTTTAACGGTGGAAGTCTATTCACAATTTCTTCTAGGCAGATGTGTAGATGAAGAGTCTCACCTCTAAACTAGTATTGGAACCTCTGCACCTTCTTCCTCATTGTTGGTCCTGATCATGAACTCCAAAGCATACTAGCAAGTAGCTGCGAAACATTACTTTGACTATTAATTTTGTTTCTGCCTCCCTGTCATACAGGCCATATATTCATAGAACTAGAGCCATGCCAACTTCCAAAATTTTTAATAATTGCATTGGTATTTCGAGCAACAAAGAACAGGTGTTAGATATTCTTGCTACAAATACAAGAAAAATATTTATTGCCTTGCGAAGGTCTTGTTTACATAATCGTGCCAAGTAATGCTTGAATTGATGAATTCGCGTAGTTTTTTTTATTTCACCATCTCTGCTGAAAAATGACTTTAGTTATAATCTACCATTCTTTTTGATGTTCAATGCAAATTACAGTCTAAGTGAGATTCAGAGTGCTCGAGGAATTGTGGACGTGCTGGATGAGATGTTAAATGCACTGGACCACAGACACCCTGAGGCAATTTTCTTCAAGAAAGCATTAAGTTTTAGTGTGTTGTAGTACAATCCTTGAATCTCTTCTACAGTTTTATTTTTTCACGTAGTGAAATTTTTAATATGATCTGGGATCTGTTCTAGACTTCTGTTTTTCCGTCCAGTGGAAAATTTAGGCGTAAATCATGCCATTTGTTTCATATATTCGTATTTCGTATTATACTAGGATGATTGTAATTTCACATGTAGTGAGCTGAGGTATTTCGTAGCATGTATTCTCTTAGAGGGGGTTGTTAATCTTGTGATTGTGCCACTATTAATCTGGGTTAATGGTCTATAATGGATGACAAGGTAATTTGTTTACTCAACTTCCAACTTATGTGACATGTCTGGAGTCTAGTATATTATTCACTTAGAGCTTATTTATGCTTCTTTCCTCACCTGTTTACTGGAAATATGTGAATTATTTTACTCGATCCATTTGATCCAAATGAAACATGTTTAGCTTCATAAGGAGGATTCAGAGCATAGGAATAATTAAATAGAGATTTCACAGCTGTAGTCTTTTCTAAATCTTGGTCTGGTTTCTGGGTGAAATGTACTAGTGCCTAACCTTTTCAAATGTTTTCAATGTATATGGTGACAAAGAAAGAATAGGATAACAACACAGTAATCTCTGTACAATTGAACTTTTGTGCCATAATTGAGGCCCATATGGCTCATTCTATTCACATTGCGCTGACCTGGATCACTTTTCCTTAAAGTTGTGGCCTAGTTGAACTTTTTAGGCCAATTGATTGATTTTTTTAGCAAAATAAAGCTTATGTTGATGCATGTCTCTTTGCTTCTCTGTTTTTAATAATGTTATCCGTGTGCCCATGTTCTTTTCTGTAAATCTTGATCTGATTGTGCTTCTTGCTGTAGGGTGTTAGGGAGGAGGTCATTGTTGACCTTGTTGGGCAGTGCCGATCTTATCAAACTCGCGTAATGGATCTTGTTAGCAGTACTGGGTATTCATTTTTTTAATCTGAATTTCTGGTACCATATATTCTACAATCTACATTGTCATGTGACAGAACATCTGTTATTCTCTCTGCAGTGATGAGAGCCTTCTATTTCAGGCTCTGGGACTGAATGATGAATTGCAGCGTGTTCTTCAGCGTCATGATGACATAGCAAAAGGAGTTCCTCCCAGTACAGGGGCACCAGTGCCTGCTGCTGCTAATGTAAACCAAGGGACGGCCCCTCCTAGGCCCACTGGGGCTTCATTTTCCCCACTTCTTAATGTACACCATGAGGACGATGAACCAGAAGATGAGTTCTCTGTGCTTTCCCGCAGGCAAGCTATTTTAGTTTTTCAATTAATATCTACTACTAGTTATTTTTCGTACGTGCTAATGCTATTCTAAGGCTCTAAGCTTTGGATGGTTGCTGTAATATCAACTCATATCATCATTTTCTCAAATTGTGGGTTGTTGACTACTCTTAAGGAAATTTTTATATTCTTTAGGGTCATGTCATGTTACCAGGAATCAGTGGTTTTTTTAGTTCATCAGCTGATGCAAATAAATGCTTTGTAGGTCTGCAAGGGATGGCACAGCAGCACAAGGCAACCTGCCTTCTGTTCCAAGAAATGAAAGGCCATACCCAAGGCCATTTCTTCCTCCACCACCAGCGTCAAAGAGGCCTGTTTACACAGAGGCAAGCAATGTGGACTATCTTAGTGGAGACTCATACAAGTCAGAAAAAGTATCAGATGATTTTATTAACCCAACTGCCCCCGCCAATACATCTGTGTCATCTCATTCAAGAACAGAAATGAATCCACCACCAAGTTATGATAACCGGTCAGAAAGTGTGTCCGATGAATTCATAAATCCAACAGCAGTACCCAGCTTCTCTATGCCTTCTCGTCCTATGAGTGATTCAAACCGCTCATCTGTGAATCAGCAGGAGAGTCTACCTGATGATGACTTTATAAACCCAACCGCTCTGCCTGGTTTTTCAACTACTAAAAAGTATGAAGATTCCAGCGAATATCTTCCAAAAGCTCCATGGGAAGGCCAGGCTCCTGGTTACCTGCCGCCGCCTCCAGCAAGATATGGACAAAGACAGCAGTACTTTGAGCAACAAGGGTTTCCTGGTGGGAACAATGGAGGTGGCTACAATGGACTGGTGACAGAGACAGAAAACCTCTCTCTTAATCAAAGGAACACTGAGAATGAGAAGAGTGCATCAGTATCGATGGCATCCCGCCAGACCAAACCTGAGGATTCCCTTTTCAAGGATCTTGTCGAATTTGCTAAGAACAAGCCATCTTCTCCTTCTAAACCAGCCAACAGCCGCAGGACTCGCTGAGATGGGTGCTTTGTTGTGCAACACACATACCGGAGTTGCTATGCTTTTGGTTTTACAGGTTAGCGGCTTTAGATATACCATCAAATAAGAGGGTTCAGACTGGTTTTCGTTACCCTTGGGAATTATTTTGGTTGCATAAGGTGTTGCGCATTCGACAATTTGAATCACAGATGTCAGATACAAATACTTGGTCATCATCCCGGGTGTGTGCTGTGTAGTGAGTTGCTTTTGACCTTTTGCGATATTGGTTTTCAATTCTGCTTCCATTTTACTTTAGCTGCATATATTACTCCATTTGACAGCAATATTCATAATTCACCTTGCATTTTGAAGACTAGAATTCACTGTTCCTCTTCAGTGGAAAAATTATAACCATCGCTGTCGAGAAACTGTCAGTTTCTTCACTTGGTTCTTTTGCAGAGCAGCAGCTTGTGTATAATTTAAGACAGTTCTCTGCAGATAAATCCCAATAACGTGGACAAAATGCCTAACAGTTCCGTCGTTTGCGTTTGCTACTGAATTGTATCCATTGTTGTCTGCATATCTGAGTAGCGACTCAGTCGTTCGTACTTATCATTCTTCCATGAATATGGACGGGTGTCATAACCTTCAGATATTGTTGCTTGGATTTTGCTATGAAATTAAGTGGCACCCTACCGCCTTCTGCAGCGCCATTTTGGTTTTGCAACAGCTTTGTTCTGCTGTCACGAGCTCCCACTGATGAAAGCATCTCATGGCACGCTATGTGTTCGGACTAGTGATACAAACAAAATCGAACACCCATCGCGCACGCGAAAAAGGCAGCCGGCCGGTGGCGACGGAGATTATACGTCAATGGTATTAGAATAGGATAGAAATTCTTTTATTTTTTATGTCTTTATTTCTTTATTTGTATATGGTATATTTTCTTGTAATATCCACTTGTAGTATCTATATATATTGCCCATTGGGTCTTATAAATGTATACACAATATTTATATTATGGTATCAGAGATAGAGCACTAATCCTAGTTTTCTCACACCACAATCGGGGATCCGCTGCCGTTGCCAGTCCATAGTCAACCCACCGCCCTCTGGTCATTGTTGCTCTGCTCGAGCTGTTGTCCTTCGTCACCATCCCGGGTGTATCTATCGTTAGGCAACAGTCACTCAGCCTGTGTCAGATGCAATCCGGCTGCCACTAATTCGACGCCCAGAGCTGTCGAGCGCCTGCCTATAGTCGCCCCTAACGTAGTCCGGCCGTCTCAGATCTGGTGTTGAGAGCCATCAGAATCATCTCGCGGCCTGTCAAAGCCACCGTCCGCTTCCACCGCTCTCATTGTCGACGCCTCGTCGAGCACGCGCCGCGCCGCCATCTCGGTATAGAATAGATCTAATTTGATATGTTTCCCTTTATATTAGTTTCCAAAAAAATAAAGAAAACGTCGATCTAACCGTTGCGTCGTCCAGCGCCTCCTATTAGACTTTGTTATCTTGGTCACCACGCCATCTAGTGTCGCGTACCAATGACTTCCATTCCATCAGTTATGATCCCATTTTTGAGGAGAAAATCCCATGGGACGAACTACAGATTATGGTCTTCACTTATGGAGATGACGCTCGATGGTCTCCGCCTATGAGAACATATCACAATTGCATGACCTTCTCCGGCACCGACGGTTCAACCTCCTCCCAGGTAGCTTACTTCCGTACCTCCTTTAGAAGATGAGGCCGTCAAGAAGGAGGCACAGACTACTACTGCTGCTGACGCTGCTGATGAGGCCTTTCAGTATGCCATCAACGCTTTTAAGCATCGATGTGCTGATGAGGACCGCGTTCGAGCCATTCTGGTGATCAGCGTCGACGACTCCATCTAGCCAGACATTGTTGGTTTGTGGTCTACTCATCAGATCTAGGAGTACTCGCGTGAGCGATACCAACAAAGCAGCGATGCTCAGTTCTTTTCGCTTCAGTTGAGTTGGAGACGCTTCGCCAAGAGAACTCTTTCGTTAACGACTTCTTTCAACCCTTGGCCAGTCTTTGACATTAGCTGGATGAGTTAGCCTCTTTACTTTATCAGGAGTGTCGTAAAGTGCAGAAGGTGGATCGTAACCGCCTTTGACTTTATGACTTCGTCTGCCGTTTTTGCCTAGAGTTTGAGCCTATTAGGGTTCAACTGCTGAGCCACTCGCCATAGCCGATCGTCACCGAGGCTCTTTCAACACTTCATGCTAATGAGCTTCGCTATGAGTTAGCAGCATAGTTCGTTCTAACTGTGTTTGTTGCCCTTTCTTCTTCGACTACACTAACGGTTTCTGCTTCGACTACAGTCCCTCCCCAGACACCTGTTTTTATACCAACTGGAGTTCAGTATAACTACTGTAAGAATTTCAGGCACGACTACCAGAGTTATACAGTGCGAAAAAACAGAACAAGACACGTGGGGGTGGACGATCCAAGGGGGGCAGGGAGGCCCTTCCTCTACAGGAGGACAGACCAACTTGTTAGGTTCTCAGCGAGGTGACTCTGTTTAGCGGCTCTGGCAAGCTCTACTTCAACAACTCTCTCATAGCTCAGTAGATTCTGCCAGTCTAGCTTAGATGTCTCCTCTAGGTACCTTTTGGGTTCTGAATTTCAGTGCCTCTTTTTCGCATGACACCGGACTCCATATCTTGTACTGTAGTAGGATCTCTTGTTTTTCCTATCTCTGTTCAGACATCTGACGTTACTTCTTTGTCTGTCAGCTGTCATGGCACTCTTGTCCATTGATTTTTCTGTTTCAGCTATTTCACATGTTCCGTAGCTTACCATGCACCTTCTCTCAGTTGTAGAGTTAGTTTTGACTTTTATACCTGTTTCATCTAGAATCGACAGACAGAGACAATACTTGGGATTGATCAACGCTGTAGGGACCGTCAGGGTCTCTACATTCTCGGCCACCTCCACCTTCCGTTCACTTCAGTTGCTCCTATCACATCTATGTCTACCTCTACCGCCATTGTTGCTGCCACCTCTGGAGATTTTGCGCAGTGACATCACCGTTTAGGTACTTATGTGGGTCCTAACTTTCTTCATTAGTTTGTCAGGGTGTTCTTGGACATGTTACTATTGACACGGCTATGTTTTATCAGGGTTATAAGTTGGGCAAACAGCCACAACTTTCTTATGATTCTAGTGGGTCCTTCTCTTCTATTCTCTTCCTTTGATTTAGTTCATTCAGATGTATAGGGATCTACACCTCTTATG
The DNA here is from genome assembly GCA_036346575.1 of Dendrocalamus sinicus. Classification (NCBI taxonomy): domain Eukaryota; kingdom Viridiplantae; phylum Streptophyta; class Magnoliopsida; order Poales; family Poaceae; genus Dendrocalamus; species Dendrocalamus sinicus. The sequence continues at coordinate 308,841 of JAYEVI010000219.1, forward strand.
TCTAAAGACAGGCATAAATTCTATGTAATTTTTATTGATGATTATTTTCGCTTTATATGGTTTTTCCTATGTCTAATCGTTGTCAGTTTCTTGCAATCTATTGTAGCTTTGCAGCGATGGTTTGTACTCAGTTTGAGTCCTCTATTCGTACTTTTCACTGTGATTCTACCGGCGAATATTGTTCTAGCGCTTTTAGACAATTTTTTTCTGAATATGGCACTCTTTACTAGTCTTCTTGTTCTGGTGACCATGCTCAGAATAGGGTTGTTGAGCACAAATATCGTTATCTAATTGAGACTGTCTATACTCTTCTCCTTGCCGCTCGCGTTCTACCTCAATTCTAGGCTGAGGCTATTTCTACAGCTGCAAATCTCATTAATATACAGCCTTCCACTACTCTTAAGGATGTTAGTCCTATAGAACGTCTCTACTCTAGAGCCCTTTGGTACACTCATCTTTGTGTATTTTGGTTGCACCTGCTCTATCCTACTGCAACCTCGTAATTGCATCAAACTTCAGCATAGTTAGTTGAGTGTGTGTTTCTTAGCTGTAATTCTGAGCATATGGGTTATCGCTACTATGATCCTTTTACTCAACAGATCGTGATCTCACAAGGCATTATCTTTAATGAATCTCGACCTTTTTCTATTGATATTCAGCTCCTTGTTCTGTTTCCACTAATGAGACGATCTCATGGTTATTTCTTTCTGACTCTTCACCTATTTCTCCACTATCACAATCTTTCCCTAGTCTATCTCCAGCAGTACCTCCTGTGCCGCCTCCTGCGGCACCACCTCTCGTTCCTATAGCACCACCGTCTCGTTTTCTCTGAGGTTCACTACTCTAGGCGCCCTCGTTTTTCACCAGCCCCTTCTCCTAGTATCTTGTCAACACCGATGTCTGATCCTTCTGCTGATGCTCCTTATTACGCTCTTCGTGACTGGACATCCCTCCGGTCTTCTAAACGTCTTGGTTTGCTTTAAAAATTCATGCTCTCTGATAGCACTAGGGGTCCCGATCTTTCGATGAGAGTGGTAGATTCGATTGGGGAAAGAGATGACGTTGACGACCGACTACAACCATCCAGGACGTTGCGCCTTAGCGATCGATACACCAACTCAGAGATTGTTCGTGACCTTGTCGCGCACGATCAACCTAACCACGAGGTTCTTCTTCCTGCAAGCAATCGAAGAACAAGCAAGAACAAGATGAACAGCAACTCAATTGCAAATAACGATGTAAGATTCAATCCAAAACAGAGAAACGGTGGGGTTCCGAAGACAAGTATTCGGGCGGTCTAGCCGACACGCGCGAGTACAAGGCAAAGCAGCAAAAGCTAACTTAGTCTAAACAAAACCCAAACCCTAGAAAGGTGCGGCTGCCTATTTAAGGGTCACGGAAGGTGGAGGGTCGGCCAAAACACAAGGAAGCCGAATAGGACTCGAATTACAAGGCCCAAGGCCCACTTTGACTCGGACTGGAAAAGCGACATGAATTGTTTTGCAGTTTCTGGTCGACTCGGATGGAATTTGGAGGTGAGGCCGGATCCATCTGAAAGTAGACTTCAAGAGCTTTCCAACAAGTACTCATGGGCCCCGAGAAACCTTCTGGATCAAAAGTTACGGCCGTTTGAAGTAGGCGTTGTCAACAAGGCCGAATCCGAGTCAAACTCGTGAACAGGACTTGGTTTGCGCTGACGGTTCCACTTCTATACTTGAGCTCATGTGGTTCTTCCCCATGGTTCCTAAGGACAATTAAATCATCACAAGAATTAAGTAGTATTCCATTCTTTGAAACATTTGTATGCAAACTTAGGAACGCATTCACCGATGGTTAAGCGCATGCTCGCGCTCTAGTCATTGGTCCTTGTATCATAGTTTCAGTTTGATATGGAGTCGGCATGGTTGTATGCATGGAAAGGATGTCCTCATCACTCTCTCTCTGTCACCGTGAGGTTGCTTCTCATTTTTGAGTGGTAGCTCGCTATGGCAGAGGAGCTTGATACTCTTCGACGTACAGAGACTTGGGATATTGTACTGACACATGTGCATACTTACACTATCACGTGTAAGTGGGTGTATAAGATTAAGATTCGGTCTGATGGTATTATCGAGCGCTACAAGGCTCGTCTTGTGGCTTGTGGTTTTTAGTAGGAGTATGGTCATAACTATGATAAAACTTGTGCTCCTGTTGCCCATATGACCACTGTTTGTGCTCTTGTTAAGGTTGCTTCTGTTCGTCGGTGGTCTATCTCTCAGCTGTATGTTAAGAATAACTTTCTTAATGGTGTTTTGTATGAGGAAGTTTACATGCAGCCACCGCCTAGGTATTTTGTTCCAGATAGGGCACGTCTGTCGTCTTCGTTATGCTCTATATGGTCTCAAACAGGCTCATCGTGCCTGGTTTGTACGTTTTTACCTCAGTGATTACATTGTCAATTTCATCACAATTCTCACGATCTAACTCTTTTTGTCCATGTCTCATCTCGGGGTAAAACACTGCTTTTTCTGTATATGGATAATATGCTCATCACTGGTGATGATTTCTCATTCCTCACGTATGTGAAGAATATCTTAGTGAGCAGTTTTTGATGACTGATCTTGGTTCTCTTATGTACTTCCTTGGAATTAAGATTTCTTCCATGCCTGAAAGCTACTATCTCTTCCAGTAGAAGTATGTCTAATATATTCTTGATCGGTCTGATCTGACTGATATTCACACTGCTAAGACTCCCATGGAGCTATCCTTTTAGCTTCGTACTACTAATGGTGATCTTCTTGAGGATCTTCCTCGATATCGTCATCTTATTGGGAGTTTAGTGTATCTTATGAGCACTCATCCTAATATTGTTCATGTTATTCATATCTTGAGTCAATTCATAGCTCGTCCTACTCATCTTCACTACACTCACCCTTTTTTGTGTTCTTCACCACTTGCGTGGGACTATATCTCGTCGTTTATTTTTCCTTAGCTCCAACTCACTACAGCTTCAGGCGTACTTTGATGCGACCTAAGTTAGTGATCCTTCTCAGCATCATTCTCTTTTTCTGCTTGCTGTGTTTTTCTTGGCTCCTCCCTAATTGCTTGAAAGACAAAGAAACAGTTGTAGTTTCCCGTTTGAGTGCAGAGACTAAGTTGAGAGCTATGGCAGCAGTGACAACAGATGTTACTTGGTTGAGATGGCTACTTGCAGACTTTGGGCTACCTGTGACAGGACCTACACTTTTTTGTCTAACAGTACAAGTGCTACCAGTATTGCCTGTGACCTAGTGAAGCATGAGCTCACTAAGCACATTGGTGTGGATGCTTCATACACTCGCTCACAAGTGCAGGAGTGAGTACTCGCTTTACAGTTTGTGCCCATAGAGTTACAGATTGCTGACTTCTTCACGAACCCACAGACTAGGGTACACCATTTATATTTTTTCTACAAACTTAGTATGTGTGATCCAACTCATCCTCACTCTCTAGCTAGCTATCGGGCCAACTTCCCTCCTATTTCCATCGGGATTTAGCAGGGAACGAGGCTCAATAATAACATAAATATGAGAGTAGTGTTTCCATACTTTTCATTTCAATAAAGGTAATACTAATTTTAAAGCATATGAAGAGGTAAGTAATATTTATCTACTATTCATCATACTTTAAAAATTATGCAAATCTGATAAGAAAAGCATAGAAGCATATTTCTAAATTAGAATGAAATTGAGGTAAATTCATAAATCTATCATATGTTTATGTAGAAAGTAAATGTATTAATACGTAAAGGGTAGAATAATGCTAAATGAGTTATATATTATAGATTATAAAATATTATATTGACCTAAAGAGAAGATACCAATGTTTTAAACGTTTAGATGTGTGTGTGTATTGAGTGTATGCGTTAGGGTTTAGCGAGAAATGGAGACGGAGAAGCATTCCCCTCCCATGCTCTATGCGCCGAATTTTTTCTATTTAAGCCCTTTTTTTGAAAAATATTCACATTTAGACCCTGGTGGTTTTAATTCCGTTTTGGACCCGGGGTGTGCCGTGACCCACGGCGCCGAGGTAACTGCGTCTCGGCGCCGTGGACCACGGCTCAGAGGTGCCGAGCCAGCGCCAGGCGCGTGCGGCTGCGTGGCGCCGGCGTGGCGGGACCTCGGCACCGTGGATCGTGGCTCGAGGTCGGAGCCGTGAATCGTGGCGCCGAGCTCGGCGCCAGGCCGTGGCTCGAGCTCGGCGCCGTGGATCTTGGCGGCGAGCATGCGGCTTCGGACAAGGCACCGAGCACGCGGCTCATTTCACTGTGCCCGCCTCCCGCGCCTCGCTCCCCTCCCGCCCGTCGCTGCGTCCCAGCTGCGGCGCCCGCGCCTCTCCTCTCCTCACACGCCGCGGCTCCTCTCTCGACCGCCTCGGCGCTCGTCTGACGACCTCCCGCGCTGGCGCTCGTGCGCCTCCCCTCCCGCACGCGCGTCCTCCCGCCCGGCCGCCCGCTCCCGCGTCGCCGCCTCGGGCTCCGTCCGACGACCTCCTGCCGCGGCCGCCGCGCGCCTTTCCTCCCGCGACGCGCATCCTCCCGCCGCGGCGCCGCCACCCTCCTCGACCGCCTCGGCCGGCCGTTCGACGTCCTCTCCGCCGGCCGTCCTCCCGCCGCCGCCGCCGCGCGCCTCCCCTCCCGCGCGCGCGTCCTCCCGCGCGCCGCCGCCCTCCCTCCTCGACCACCTCGGCCGGCCGTCCGACGTCCTCCCGCCCGGCCGTCCTCCCGCCGCTGTGACGAAGAGGCCACAGAGCGACCGCTACAAGTGCCTCAAGGTGACGACTTCTCCTCCAAAATGTTCGTTGTAGTTTCATAATCTTGCGCGGGCTTAGATTTTTAGCTAGCTATGAATGTGTGTGTGATGCTTAGGTTGTAGCTTGGGCAATGGTGCGTAGAATGGAAGGATTGTATGGAGTAGTGGAGTCGGCGATATGGCTCATATAAATGTGCGTGGGCTCGATCCGCATGCATCGCCACGGCCTAGCATAGCAAAGAGGCGCGTCGCATGGTTTGCTTCTGGTTTGTTGTATGCGTCACGGTGCTACCGGATCGCTCAAGTGTCGTCTCGATGAAACATGGATGGGCTCAAGCCTCAAGGCTCATGGGTTGGATGCCTCGCCTACTCACATCTCTAGGCTCGATCTCGTAGGCCCATCCACCGTCTAGAAATGTGGCGATATGGCTAGGCCGTGGTGCTATAGAAATGTGTTGTGTTGCTTTGTGATGTTCTAGGCTAGGATAGGTTTTATCATTCTTGAACTTTGGGGTTGCAACATGATAATGATGTGGTATTACCTTGTTCCTAGTGTATGATTTGGATGGGATTGTAGTATTACCTTGTTCTGTCACAACGAAGGACTACGGTAGGCTACGCTAGCGCAAATTAATAAAAATTATGCCCGTAAACCAAGATCATCGTAGTTATAGATCACGGAATTACCACTAGGCGCGGTGCGGAATTGATGCAACGTCGTCGGGGCGAGTAGTCGTACTCGTCGATGCAAAGACGTCGGGCGAGTAGTCGTACTACTTCCTCGTCCTCGTCACGGCCCAACGTACAACTCCTCTCTTGCGGTTCGTCCAACGCTACGAGATGCAGGCGCCGCCAAAAGGTATCCACTGCGTGCGGAGGAAGCGGCGCACGCCGGATTACTAGATCGCGCGGCGCCAGGCGTGGGAGGGTGGCGGCGGGGTTTGAGGAGGTCACGAAATTCTCCTCTACCTCGTGCGCCCTAGCCCTCCTTTATAGACGTCCTTATAATGGGCTTCAGCGAATGGAGGCCCATTAGGACTCAATACCACCCAACCGGATCCAATCCGAATTAGGCTTCAGCCCTTAAGTGTGTGACCTATGGGTTCACGTATGTTTAGACATGACACGAGTTTACCTACTCGGTCAATAGTTGGTAGCGGCCTCTAGCAAGACGTGCCAACTCCTAAACATACATAAAGATCATATCGAGCGAACCATCACAACTTTATGTACATGCCAATCCCTTTGCCTCACGATATTTGGTCGAGCTCGGTGACCACTCTTTCTCGATCCGTGATCGGAATCCCTTACTAGGTTAACTCTTAACCTTAAGTAGCATGGCCATGCATTTCGGATCCGATCACTCGAGGCCCAGAGATATCTCTCTCGGTAGAGAGGGGCAAATCCCATCTCGACCGACCATGCCTCGCAAAGCATGCTTCATGACAAACCCGAAAGCTACCTTTATAACTACCCGATTCACGGGCAGCGTTTGATAGCCCCTAAGTAGGTCGATTCACATCTCAAGTACATGCGACAATCTCAGGTCTAAGGACAAGGCGTACACATTGTGTAGAGAGAACCATAAGTATAATTGTTATGTCTCATGTTGGGTCGGTCCAACCCCATGTTCTAAACATGTGTCCACATTATTGGTTTGACATCTCCATGTCTATGACACTGTGAAACATGGTCATCAACCGATACATGTGCTAATCCATTATTCACGTGTGTCCACACATGAACTTCGACTAGGGACAACTTTAGAATAACCATACAAGTAAAGAGTTTCACAAACAAGTCACATACTTGTTAATCAATACAAAGGCAATATTCAAGGAACATTTATTAAATCATGGATACAACGAAATATCATCATCTCTATGATTGCCTCTAGGGCATATTTTCAACATCTCCCACTTGCACTAGAGTCAATCTAGAAGATATCTAATACCCATAGCTCTTGTGTGCGCCTCATGCTTAGGCTGTGGAGAGGCTTCTGTCAAAGGATCTGAAATATTCAAATCTGTATGTATTTTGCATATCTTTAAATCTCTCGATTGAGGATCTCTCGAATGAGATGAAACCGCCGCAGATGTGTTTGTTCTTTTGGTGATTCCTTGGCTCCTTGGCTTGCGCAATGGCCCCACTTGTTATCACAGTAAAGATCCGCAGGATCGCACGCACTAGGAACCACACCTAGTTCGAAATGAACTTCCTTATCCAAACACCTTCCTTTCTTCGCTTGAAGCGCAATGTACTCGGCCTCCGTTGTAGAGTCGCAAGCGATCTCTGCTTGGAACTCTTCCAATCGATCGTACCACCGTTCAAAATGAACACAAAACCCGATTGCGATTTGTAATCGTCTTTGTCGGTTTGGAAGCTTGCATCGGTGTAACCATTTACAACGAGCTTTTCCTCACCTCAGTAGACTAGGAACACATCCTTAGTTCTTCTCAAATACTTGAGGATGTTTTTAACCGCTGTCGGTGACTCTCAGGGATCACTGGTATTCGCTCGTAACACTTAGAGCATAGGAAACATCCTGGCGAGTACATATCATAGCATACATGATAGATCCAATGGTGAAGCATATGGAATCTTACTCATGCGATCTCGCTCATCGGTTGTCGAAGGACACCGAGTCTTGCCAAGATTTATGCCATGAGACATGGGCAAGAACCCTTTCTTTGCCTCCTCCATGTTGAACCGTTTCAACACTTTGTCAATGTAAGTACTCTGGCTTAATCCTATTAGCCTTTTTGATCTATCTCTATAGATCTTAATACCCAAAATATATGCCGCTTCCCCTAAGTCCTTCATTGAAAAACTATTTTTCGAGTGAGGTCTTAACGGACTCGAGCATAGGAATATCATTTCCAATCAGTAATATGTCATCTACATATAAGATTAGAAATACGAGCGAGCTCCACTTGCCTTCTTGTAAACGCAAGATTCTTCTTCCTTTTGATGAAGCCAAACCCTTTGACCACTTCATCAAAACGAATGTTCCAACTCCGAGATGCTTGCTTCAATCCATAAATGGATTTTTGAAGTTTGCATACTTTTCTAGCATTGATTGGATCGACAAAACCCTCGGGCTGTATCATATACACGTCCTCGGTTAAATTTCCATTAAGGAAAGCCGTTTTGACATCCATCCGCCATATCTCATAGTTGAAATATGCAGCAATAGCTAGAATGATCCGTATAGATTTAAGCATCGCTACAAAGAGAAGGTCTCATCGTAGTCAACTCCTTGAACTTGCCGAAAACCTTTGCGACAAGTCGAGCTTTATGGATATGAACATTTCCATCCATATCAATCTTCTTTTTATAGATCCATTTGCACTCTATGGTTTTAACACCATCAAAGTGGTCAACCAAGTTCCAAACTTGATTGTCTCCCATGGATGCTATCTCGGATCTCATGGCACTTTGCCATTTCTCGAGTCTGGTCCATCATTGCTTCCGCATAGGTCGTAGGCTCATCATTGTCTAACAATAACATATATCGCGCATTGCGGAGCTTTTCCGACCTTCGTGGTGGTGGTGCTTCCTTTGCCATGGGTTCCTCAACTTGTTCGCCACGTGGGCATCATTCGTCGAGTCTTCCCGATTGGTTCATCTTGAACCTCTTCAAGCTGCACCGTTCTTCCACTTGTCTCCTGTTGAGAAACTCTTTCTCTAGGAAAACACCACTGAGCGACAAACACTTTGCCCTCTAGTCGGTTGTAAAAGTAATATCAAAGGTTTCCTTGGATATCCCACGAAAATGCATTTATCCGACTTGGGTGTGAGCTTATCCGACTTAAGTCTTTTGACAAATGCCTCACATCCCCAAATCTTTAGAAAAGACAAAGCGTGACTCTTCCGGTCCATATCTCATATGGTGTCTTAACTACGGATTTAGACGGTACCTATTAAGTGTGAAAGCTGCCGTTTCTAGAGCGTAACCCCAAAATGATAATGGTAGATCGGCGGCTCATCATCGATCGAACCATGTCCAACAAGGTCCGATACGCCGCTCGGATACCCCATTTCTTTAAGGCGTTCGGGCGGTGTTAGTGTGGAACAATTCGCAACTCTTGGATGATTGCTAAATTCATGACTCAAATACTCGCCACCACGATCGATCGCGAGCCTTAATTTTCTTGGCACGTTGATTTTCAACCTCATTCGGAACTCTTTGAACTTTTCAAAAGTTTGGACTTATGCTTCATTAAGTAGACATAGCCATATCTACTAAAATCATCGATGAAAGTTATGAAGTAATGAAATCCACCTCTAGCGATCGTGCTCATTGGTCCACATACATCGGTATGTATGATTTCCAACAAGTCGATGCCCTCTCAAAAGAACCTTTGAAAGGTGACTTGGTCATCTTACCAAGCAAACAAGCTTCACATGTCTCGTATGATTCAAAATCAAACGAAGTTAGAAGACCATCATCATGGAGCTTCTTCATGCGCTTTTCACTTATGTGACCCAAGCGACAATGCCAAACATAGGTGGGATTCAAATCATTAGGTCGAAGTCTTTTAGCATTTATGTTAAAGATGGGCGCATCATCAAGATTTAAAATAAATAACCCATTCACAATGGGCAAAAGCCACAAACATTTCATTTTTAGAGATCAAACAACCATTGTCTTTACTTGCAAATGAATAACCATCTCTCATCAAACATGAGGAGATAAAATGTTTCGACTCATACTAGGAACATAATAACAATTATTCAATTCCATAATAAATCTTGAAGGAAGCTGAAGTTGCATGGTGCCGACGGTCAACGCAGCAACCCTTGCTTTATTTCCGACGAAAATCAACTTCACCTCTTGCGACTCCTCTACTTTTTATTAGCCCTGCATCGAGTTGCAAATGTGAGCAAGCGATCCGGTATCAAATACCCAAGAGTTAATAGGAGAATCAGCAAGAAAAATGTCTAAAACATTTATGACAAGTGTACCATGGGTGGAAGTCTTACTTCGACATTCTTCTTGCATTCTCGAATCCATGTACTTCTTGCGTTTCTCTTCCAAGTGGCGATCTCTTTACAATAGTAGCATACTGTCTCGACTCCAGTCCAGCTTTAGGCTTAGGCATTGGCTTTGAGATCATATCTTTAGCCTTGCCCTTATTCTTTGCCCATGGCTTCTTACCCTTTTCTTGAAGCTAGACTTGTTACTGACACCATCACATGGCTAGGCCCGCACACTTCTTAATGTCACTCTCTGCTGTTTTGAGCATCCCACAAAGCTCATTAAGGCCCTTTTCCACCCCATGCATATGGTAGTTCGAAATGAAATGTCCATAGCTAGGTGGTAGAGACGCATAAAATGAAATCGATTGCCAACTCTTGGCTAATTGGAAAACCAAGTTTATCCAAAGTCATTGTAACCAACCATTTTGATCACATGTGGGCCTCTGGTGCACCTTACATAACTTGCATTCCAGAAAAGCCTTAGACACATTGAACCTTTCAGTCCTGGCACGTGTGCGGAACATGTCCTTAGCGCCATGATCATATCATACGCTTCCGATCCTCAAACCGCTTTTGAAGGTCAGTTCCATGCATGCAAGCATAAGATAGCTAATCTCAAGAGAGTCATCACATGCTTTCTTGTAGGCATTTTTAACAACAGCTGATCGCATTGTCGCAGAGTTCTTACGGGATTTGGGTGTCTAGAACGTGTTCCTTTTTATCGCCACGAGAACAATTCTCGAGTTACGGACCCAGTCAGAATAGTTTGTTCCATTTAATTTTCTTTCTCAAGAATCGATCAAAGCAAAAGGGTGTGCGCGGTTGTTAGATGCCATTGATCTACAAAGAAAATGCAAAATACTAAGACAAATAGAACCATGATAGAGTAAAGCGTATTAAACAAATTTAATAGAATGTACTCCCACTAAAATCAATATCCTCTATTGATTCTTAGCGATTCAAGATCCGCAATTAACTAGTCTACTAGTGAGCTTTTGCATCACCGCTAGAGACAAGGTAATTCGTAAGTAATACCTTACTAATTATATCTCTATATGACTCTTGTTGTTGGGTGACATCTCTATGCCTCGCGCCCAACCTTTATGCCCCAAGGCCCATAACCTTTATGATAACCTTGTTAAGTTCACCAACCCTTATGCATGTATGTATCCGATACAAACCCATCTAGTCAAGGAAAGTCGATGGTGCCCTAATTTTATAGACCCACCATCAATTTACAAGACATGGGATGGTGCGAGGTTTAGTTGGGAGGGCATATGTTTAACTTAACATTTTGTGAGGGATCGTTATACTTCTACCATTCAAACATGCATAGGAGTAAAACAAGCGGGAATAGCATTCACCTGGTTGTGACTCGGTATGGCCCATTTTCTCATGGTGATCTCCATCGCCATAGAATCATCCACCATGATGATCTCCATCTCTATGGTTAATGTGTGCCATCCCTCCAAGTGATGTGTCCTCCGAGTACTAATATAAGCTATTACTCATAACACTAGTAATCAAATACATGGATACAAGGAATCATCACAAGTCGACGCAGCCGTTAATACAATACTTTGACAACACTATGGCTCCAGTAGTGTTGCGAACCCACGACACGCAGTCATGAAAATATTATAAACATGCATCACATACACATTAGGCCATACTGGTCACATACATCCTGCAAAAACAAGTTATGCATAGATTCGCAATCTACGGATAAAGGTCGAGGGTTTCCCCATGGTTCGAATCTATGCAATTTTTACTTAGGATTTTGATCGGCAAATCATATTTACCCCAAATCGACTATTGTTCCGATTCGACCAATTTGCATTGATCTTCGCGTCATAACGGTTTTACGTGTCACTTTGTCTACCCGATGGTGATACCGGCCGGTAGGGGTATGTTGTGGCACGACCTTAGCGGCATGATCACGAATATCGATTATTAATCTAGGTTCCGATTCGACCAATCATATTGATCTTCGCATTCCGCAATCGGTTTTACGTGTCACTTTGTCTACCCGATGGTGATACCGGCCGGTAGGGGTATGTTGTGGCACGACCTTAGCGAATGATCACGAAACCAGATCTATCCATTACGAGAACTATACAATCGATCACATCGATCATAACGACTTACATATCACCATATGCAAATCACGAACCTATAACATGACGGCAATGGCTCGATACCCATGAAGGACTACGGGTAGGCTACGCTAGCGCAAATTAATAAAAATTATGCGTAAACCAAGATCACTGCAGTTATAGATCGCGGAATTACCACTACGGCAGTGCGGAATTGATGCAGCACGTCGGGGCGGAGTAGTCGTACCACGTCGATGTAGCGCGTCGGGCGAGTAGTCGTACTACTTCCTCGTCCCTCGCCACGGCGGCCCAACGTACAACTCCTCTCTTGCGGTTCGTCCCAGCGCTACGATGCGGCGCCGCCAAAAGGTATCCACACGTGCGGGAGGAAGCGACGCGGCGGATTACTAGATCCGCGGCGCCGGAGGCGTGGGAGGGTGGCGGCCGTGGTTTGAGGAGGTCACGAAATTCTCCTCTACCTGTGCGCCTAGCCCTCCTTTATAGGCGTCCTTATAATGGGCTTGGCGAATGGAGGCCCATTAGGACTCAATACCCATCCAACCGGATCCAATCCGAATTAGGCTTCACCCTTAAGTGTGTGACCCTATGGGTTCACGTATGTTTAGACATGACACGAGTTTACCTACTCGGTCAATAGTTGGTAGCGACCTCTAGCAAGGCGTGCCAACTCCTAAACATACATAAAGATCATATCGAACGAACCATCACAACTTTATGTACATGCCAATCCCTTTGCCTCACGATATTTGGTGAGCTCCAAGTGACCACTCTTTCTCGATCCTATGATCGGAATCCCTTACTAGGTTAACTCTTAACCTTAAGTAGCATGGCCATGCATTTGGATCCGATCACTCGAGGGCAGAGATATCTCTCTCGGGTAGAGAGGGCAAATCCCATCTCGTGACCATGCCTCGCGGCATGCTTCATGACAAACCGAAAGCTACCTTTATAACTACCCGATTCTGGGCAGCGTTTGATAGCCCCTAAGTAGGTCGATTCACATCTCAAGTACATGCGACAATCTCGAGGTCTAAGGACAAGGCGTACACATTGTGTAGAGAGAGAACCATAAGTATAATTGTTATGTCTCATGTTGGGTCGGTCCAACCCCATGTTCTAAACATGTGTCCACATTATTGGTTTGACATCTCCATGTCTATGACACGTGAAACATGGTCATCAACCGATACATGTGCTAATCCATTATTCACGTGTGTCCACACATGAACTTCGACTAGGGACAACTTTAGAATAACCATACAAGTAAAGAGTTTCACAAACAAGTCACATACTTGTTAATCAATACAAAGGCAATATTCAAGGAACATTTATTAAATCATGGATACAACGAAATATCATCATCTCTATGATTGCCTCTAGGGCATATTTTCAACACGCGCCTCAATTCTGTATCCGATTTCGATTCAAGGTACTTATTAGTTTGGTTTTCTGTATGAACTAGATGGACAACCTAGTCACCATATATCATGGAGGCAGTGTGACAAGTGATGATTATGGAAATGTTCGATTTGTTGAAATGCAAAGGGTGCCTCTGATATTCAGTGATCGGCCGTCGTTTAGTGAGTTGGTTGCTAGGGCTCGGGAGGAGCTACATTGTCATGGAAACGAGGAGAGCATCACAGTTGAGGGGTTACTTCACTTCGGTTCGAAAGACATAATTCTCAGGCGATTGATCTTAATTGGTTGTGAGGATGAGTGGGACAAATATGTCAAATTGGTTATGCGGAATGAGTTAAAATGTTTGGACCTTGTTGTGCATGGAGGGCAAAGCAACGCATCGGAAGATGATATATGGGGCTGGAAGATGGGTACTTGCGGTTGCGGCACTCTTCAATGCAATCAAGCGGTTAATCCGGGCATGCATTATGAGTACGTCCGAAACCAAGCGAATGGACTCAAGATGGGATGCGAGATATTCTTAGTGCTTTACGGTGCTTTGCTCGATCCATCGAGGCCTTCGACATTGTTGTCCCGTCTTCTCCATTGACGATGCGTTTCTTCTTGGCAAGTACCGGGGCACGCCGATAGCCATTTCTGTGGCGCAGACAGCGCGTTAGTTCCTTTGGCGTTTGCTTTGGTTGAGAGGAGAACAAAGGCAGTGGGGATGGTTCTTGCGGCTCGTTCGGAGGCACGTGGTCGGCCCCGTAGGGAGGTGGACACGGGGCATACTTGCTGCCGTACAAGAGCAGATCTGGGGTATCCACCTTTGCACCACCATTGGTGCACTCGGCATCTTTCGAGAATCTACTCGTAAGGATGATACGAAGGATAATTTTCCTCTGTTCGAGGAGGTCACTCGAATGCTTGAGGTCAAGTTCTTCCGGAGAAGTTGGAGCGACTTAATACGCAACAAGCGCAGAAGGTAGGCGGTGGTTGTCGGGATTGATGAGAGATGTCGACAAATGGACAAGGGCTCATGGCGATGGTGGTGGAGTGCGAGTTTCGGACAAGCAATATGGCGAATCCTTCAATAACTTGCTTAGGGGTATCGTGGTATGCCGTCAATGCTATAGTATCATTCACCTTTTACAAGCTTGTTGCTGGTTCCAGCGAAAGACACGCACATGCAATGGTGCTCTGAGTAAACAAGAGAGATGGCGCCAAAACCAGCGCCACCTTGAAAAGGCAAAGGCGAGGGTGAGGCACATGAGGTACATTGTTTTGACAACTCCACGGGCACTTACGAGGTTGTAGAAAGGGTGGTACAACGACCGATGGAGAGCTCCACGACGAGGAGGCATAAGGTTGTCCTTATTGATTTCTCATGCACATGTGGTAGCCAGAAGCGATACCACTTTCCATGTTCTCATTATGTGGCAGCGGCAAGGCATCGCAACTTTGACTACAAGAGCAAGATACCTCGGGACTTGGTGTTGACAACCTTGTGCTTACGTGGTCTCCCGTTTGAGCCTTATCGGGATGAGGAGAGTGGCCACCATACAGGGCCCAAATACATTGCGGATCGGGTGGCCGTTGGAACAAGCGTGGAACCGGGAAGAGGGCGAGACACAAGATGGTTATGGATCAGCTTGCGGGAAGAGCGAGGCGAGGAGAGCAACCCCTTTCTTCGACCCCAGCGGAACCAATGTAGCAGATGTGGTAGACTTGGCCACAATTCACGCACATGCCATTGGCCACTTAGTCAGGTGCGAGTGCTTGTTGTTCGTTATGTTTCATAGTTCGTCTAGTTGTTTTCCCATATGCAATTTGCTATGTTTTTTGTTTAATTTCTTATTATTTCCATATTTTATGCATGTTAAATATTTTGTTTATGTCGGAACCCGGAGCATCAACTCCAGGATCCTCTGTGTAAATCGCACTAGTCGGGATCGGCTAGTGCACCACAATGGATAACGAGAGATAAATATCAAGCAATATGACAATATTATTCCAACTAAAAGAGTATGGCCTTATGGCCAGCGTTTATCATCGCCCATTGGCAAACATTATTCAAAGCAAAAGAAAGCTGCGGAAGCAAGTGGAAAGCGGCCCAAGTGCGCCCACGGGCAAGCGGCGGCAAGGCGTGTCCTACTCGTCTGATCCTCACCGTAGTCGACGTAGTCCTCCTCGTGATGAGGCGGCAAGAATGAGTACAAACTTGTACTCCTTAAGCCACGGGAAAAATGCAATATAATGCTTAAGGCCACAAAGGAAGGCATATAGGGTTAATTGTGCGAGAAAAGCATTTAAGAAATACAATAGATAGATTGAAGTTGCTGAATTTAATACAATAAGTAAAACAATAACGCAATTAAAATTAATACCGTTAGTGCGAGCTCAGGCCAAACACTAACCTATTCTCGGGCATCCCACCGGTCCAATTTTTCCAAAGCTTTCACGTGGCTCAGACCACAAGGTTTTATAAATCATTTTAGAAACCAAAGTCTAATCCATGAAAAACTTTACTCGGCATGCCCATGACCGTGGGCACGGCTATCGAGGATAGATTATACACTCTGCAGAGGTTATGCGGCTTTACCCACAAGACACGATCATCCCGTTTTACCACTAGATTACACACTTCCTTAGGTGTGCGGTTAGGAGTCGTGACAAGGCCTTTACAATGCAAAGTCGTCAACGACCATGCCAACTCTAAGGTTTCACCCGATGAGACTCCACGGGCCGGGACCCCTCTTGGCCGAGTGAGACTTCTCATGGCCCACGCCACGCTCACTTTCATCCTACGGCATGGCCCGGTGGGACACGCAAATTATTCAGCGGTGTCCCATACCGACCTTGTGGTAGTGCGCTAGGGCTTTGCAACGATAGCTCACGAGACCGGTCCTTAATTGACTTAGGCTCACCACATATCCCCGTGCACGACAATCAACACTCTGTGTCTCGAACAACGGTTGCATGCACACCACCACCTAACCATTAGCCTAAGTCTAAACCAGATTTTATATTTTATTTTGAAATGTTTCATAAACCTTCTTGACTCACGAAGTCAAGAATACAGTTCAAAAGCTTATCATTTTATGTGAAAGATCATCCCAAACCAAAAATTATATCTAGGCAAGTCTAAGCATTTGATTTAAAATTCTCTAGCCAATACTAGTGTACTTAACTAGAGTTTGATTCTAAGGTGACAAGGTGTAAGGAATTGCAATGTCAAAGGAGGTAATAACAAGCAGTATTAACTAAAGTTAAAGGCGAATTGAAATATGTTGAATAAAATTATGCATGCAATATAATTTAAATCAACATAATTTTATTTGCAATCTGGGATCAACATGATCAAGGAGTGTGACTTGCCTTGCTCCTCAAGTGGGTGTGAATCGTCGTCGAAGAATTCTCGAGAATAAATCATGATCTACACGTGAAAATAACTCAAATAAAATCCAAATAAATTCAAATAAATTCAAAAAATTTGAATTGAGGCCAGAAATGGATAGAGGGGAATTTTGATGAATTTAGAAATTTGAATGGGCCAAAACGGAGTTAAAGCGAGGAGAACGGGCTCGGGAAGTTTGAAGAGAAAAATAGAAAAAGGGATTTTCTGGAATTATTTTCTAAAGGAAAAGAATTTATGGCGTCGGCATTCGTCGACCGAGGATTTTCATTTCAGCGAAATATTTTCAACGGAAATTCGGGTTTAATGCGTCATCATGGCGTCGGCTGAGGATAAATCCGGCGGGTGGGCCACGGGTCCATGGGCCGAGTCCATAGAGGAAAGGGGTGGTGAGTGGCATGGGTGGCGGGACGGTGGCGTGGCATCTACGGGCGAGTGGGCGATGTGGCGCCGGCGTGGTGCCGACACGGCGCCACACCACCGCCACGCGAACGCAGGTGGCGGGGCGGCCAGGCGCAGGAGGTGGCGAGCTCGCGGCGCTCGGCGGCGGCGACCAGGGGCGCAGGCGCGAGAGGAGAGGCGTGCGGGGTCTCGAAGTGCGGTCTCACCGTGGGCAACCGGAGCACGCCGGCGGCGGAGAGCGGTGGCAGCTCCGGGCTCGGCGGCGGGGTTCGATGGCGGAGGCGCGGCCAGGCGGGGCTCTTCGCGCAGCGCGGAGGCCGAGGAGGTGGCGGCGGGCACGAGGCGCGGAGGCGGCCGCAATCCTCGCCAGTAGCTCGCGCTCGGAAGCTTAGGCGCCACGGCTCGAGGCGCTGCGGTGCCGGGAGGAGAAGGAGGCGGAGGAGGTGGTGTGGAGAGGAGGCGGGGCGGCTTTATAGAAGTCGGGGAGAGGAGCGGCGAGATTCCTCGCCGGAGATGGTGGCGGAAAGGAAAGAGAGGGGAAGGAGGAAAGAGGGGCGCGAAGGAAGGCGGGGTGCGGGATTAGGGACAAATTGGGCTGGCGGCGGTGGGTGCCAATCCAGGAGAGGCGGTGGCGAGGAGATGCTGCAGCGGATTCGTCGGCGGAACAAAGAAGGAAAGGGGGAAGGAGGAAAAGGAAGGCGCGCGAGAAGAAAACGCGCCCGACAGATGGGCCGGCGGTCGGCGAGAGCGGGAGAGGGAGCTGCCGGGTGGGGTCGTGAGGCGAGAGAGGCGGAGGAGGAGGAGGCGCCGGCAGGTGGGCGGCGTGCGAGAGAGAGAGCGGGCGGCGTCGTCGGATGGAGATCCGCGGTAGGGGATGGAGTGGGCGGATGGCGGATGGGCGAGGCGGCGTGGCGGATCGAGCACACACGTGGCGAGCGGAGGCGAAGCGAAGGCGGGATGGAGGCGACGACGTGGGCGGCAATCTGGCCGTCCACGTGGCGGCCGGAGGAGAGAGGAGGGGGGTTTTATTTTCTAATTTTGTTTTCAGGTTTTCAGAAATTGCCAGAAAATTCGATAAAGCTCAGAAAAAATGAAATAAATTCCAAAAATTCCAGAAAAATTCACAGAAGCTTCTGAGATTATTTGGAACCCAAATAAAATATTGCCAACACATCATTGCATTGAAATTTAGTTTTTGACTTTCCTTTTTAAAATACTTTTAACCTTTAAATAATTTTTAAAATTCCAAAGAAAATTTGGGATGTTACAAACCTACCCATAATGAATCTCGACCTCGAGATTGAGCAGCTAGCGTGAAGAGATGGGGATGGTTGGCTTTCAGATCCTCTTCTCTTTCCCAAGTGGCTTCATCCTCGGTATGATTACTCCATTGCACTCATGTAAAGCAGAATTGACTTCCTTCTGGTTTGGCGCTCTGATGTCTCAAGGATCTTGATAGGATGCTCTCTATAGGTGAGGTCTTCTTGTAGATCAAGAGTTTCGAGTTCTGCCTGCTCTGTGGGTACTCGAAGGCACTTCTTGAGTTGCGAGACATGAAAGACGTTGTGTACCCCTGACAAGGTTGATGGCAATTCCAACTGGTAAGCAACTTCTCCTTTACGCTCCAAAATCTTGAATGGCCCCACAAACCTTGGTGCTAACTTTCCTTTGGTTTGAAACCTTTTTACTCCACGAAGCGGGGACACTCTTAGATAGACTAAATCGCCTACCTCAAAGGCCAAATCACGCCGTCGGTTGTCGACATAGCTCTTTTGCGGGACTGGGCTATTGAGTCGTTCCTTAATTTTCTCACCTTTTCCTCCGAGTCTTGGAGTAGGCTTGGGGTAGGGTCTTAGGTTTCTTGGGTTGTTCCCACGACGGGGTTCGGCACTTTCTTCCATCTGATTGCTTCAAGCGGCGCCATTTGTAGGCTAGACTGATAACTGTTGTTGTAAGAGAACTCGGCGTAAGGCGGTGTGATCGGCTAGTGCCAAGTCCAACGCACAAGCTCTCGGCATATCCTCCAATATCGATTAACTCGTTAAATACGGCCGTCGATGCGGGGTGATAGGTTTGTCTTTGAAATTAAGTCGGCTACCAAGTTCCTCATGCGGCTTGCTGCAGAACCTAGAGGTGAACGGCTTCCTCGATCGACACAATCCTCTTGGGAACTCCATGCGGACATACGATTCTAGCCATATATATTTCGCTAACTTACTTCGAATAGGTAGTCTTGACCGGTATGAAATGTGCTACTTTGGTTAATCGGTCTATGATGACCCGGATGGAGTCGTGGCGGGACGGTGTTAGGTAGTCGATAATGAAGTCCATGCCTATATCTTCCCACTTCCAATGCGGAATCGGCAAAGGTTGCAACAATCCTGCGGTTTACGATGATCGCCTTGACCTTCGGCGGTGTCACGAGCTTCTATGAACTCGGCAATCTCCTTTTCATGCTAACCCACCAATACCTTTCTCTAAGATCTTGATACATTTTTGTGCGCCCGGGTGAATGGGTAAGGGGTCTCGTGGGCTTCTCGTAGAATCATCTCTTTGATTTGTTGATTCTTTGGGTACGAATCGGTTTTCATACCAAACCGTTCCACGTTCATCCTCACTTGAATCCTATGGCTTTACCGTCTCATGTTCTTCCGATTTCTTGGATATCTTCGTCTACTTTTTGTGCTTCATGAATTTGGTCTGCCAAGGTTGGTTGGACTTCTAGGACAGAAAGTATGCTTCTTGAGGCTGGGTTTAAATTTAGACGGGCCACTTCTTCCTGAAGTTGAGTTTGGACTTCATCGGCAATGGATAGGCCTTCTGCTTAACGCATCGCTCGACGTTAGCCTTGCGGGTGATAATGTATCCCGATATTATAGTCTTTGATCAACTCCATCCATCGGCGTTGCCTTAGGTTGAGCTCTGCTGGTGAAAATGTATTTTAGGCTTTTATGGTGCGTATAGATCTCTACAAGTTACCTAAGAGATAGTGTCGCCAAATCTTCAAGGCATGGACCACAGTGCCAATTCTAAATCATGGGTAGGATAATTGCACTCGTGTGGCCTTAGTGGCGAGACGCATAGGCTACCACTTTGCCTTCTTGCATCAAGACACATCCTAGTCCTTGCCGGAGGCGTCACAAAATACCTCAAAGTCCTTGCGGATGTCGGGCAAAACAAATCTGGGTAGACACCAATCTCTTCTTGAGGTCTGAAAACTTTGTTCACAAGCTTTTGTCCATTCGAACTTCTTATCTTTCTTGGGAGTGGGTCATAGGCTTGGCTATTTATTTGAATCCTGCTATGAAACAGCGATAATATCCAGTAGTCAGAAAACTTCTAACTTCATCACCGAGGTAGGTTGCTTCCAATCTACTACGCCTCAATTTTGAAGGATCTCACGCAACTCCTTGTGGATATTACGTGTCCTAAAAGGCTACTTCACTTAGCCAAAATTCGCACTTCTGAACTTGGCGTAGAGTTGATGTTCTCTCAATTTTCTAGAACCATTCGGAGATGTTCCTCATGCTCTTTCTCATCCTTAGAGTATATGAGAATGTCATCAATAAAGACTACTACAATTTATCCAAAATTCCATGAACACCTTATTCATTAAACTCATGAAGTAGCAGTGCATTCGTCAATCCAAAGGACATGTTGTGAATTCATATTGGCCATAACGAGTGGAGAAAGCGGTCTTGGGTATATCCTCCTCCTAATCTTTAGTGATGATATCTCGATCTGAGGTCTATCTTAGAAAACACCTTGGCTCCTTTCAAGCGATCGAGCAATTCGTCGATTCTAGGCAAAGGATATTTGTTTTTGATGGTGGCTTCATTGAGTGCTCGATAGTCGACACACATCCTCATCTGCCATCTTTCTTCTTGACAAAAGAACGGTGCTCCCAAGGGGATGAACTTGGCGAACATAGCCTTTATCCTCTAGCTCTTGTATTTGCTTTTCGGTTCGGCTAGCTCGTTAGCGGGCATCCTATATGGTCTCTTGGAAATAGGTGCAGTGCAGGACTAAGTCAATCACGGAACTCAATGTCCTGTCGGGAGGCATTCCCGAAAGGTCTTCTGGAAATACATCGGGTATTCGCTAACAATGGTCTGCCTCTACTCCTGAAGTTGGTTAAGTGTACACTCCTCAACTCTTGGAGCGTTGCGGTGAAAGTTACTTCTACTCCTTGTCCATTGGTAAGGGTGATGGATCGGGTGGCACATTCAATATGCCCTTTATTTGCGAAAGCCGTTCATTCCAAGAATAATATCCAGCCCTTGGGATTCTAAAATTATCAGTCGGCGATGAATGGTATTCCCTCTATGAACAGGTTCACCTTTGGGCATAAGGTTTTAGCTTTCATCTCAGCTCCAGGGGATTGAACTAGCATGGGAAAACTAAGAGGAACCGAACCCATCCCATTCTTCTCTACAAAGGCTTTAGAAATGAAGGAATGCGATGCTCGGAATCAAATAAAGCGAAGCTGGATGCTGAGTTAGCCAAAAGCGTACCCAAAGCGGCGTCCGGTGCGTTGGCGGCTTCCTCGGCCGTGATGTGATTCACACGTCCCTTCACGAAAGTGCAGGGCTTTTGGAGACTTGCCCGAGTTTTGTCCTCCGTGTTGGCCATGGCTTGCAACTTCTTGGGGCGAGCCCTAGCGAAGTGTCGGCTTCCTTGCGGTAGAAACAAGTCACTCCATCGCGATTGTAGAATTCTTGGTTACTTGACCTCCGGTAGGTGTCCCACGAGGAAGCGGTGGGGTAGGCGGTTGATTTCTTTGCGGCGCCACGATTCATCGAGTCCTGAAGTTACTTGGTGGGGTGGAGTGTTGCGGGCCTTGGGAAACCACGAGATTAATCCTTTGAGCAGCCATTTTCCTTTTACGCTTTCCATCTCCACTTGCTTGCCCTCGGACGGATAGCCTTGCGACAAGGTGGTGGAAATCGGTGTAGTCATGGGAGATCAAGCGCACGACTATGGTGTCATTGAGGCCTTGAGAAACCTTTCTGCTTTGCCTCGCCGGTGGCCACATCCTCGAGGCGTCTGGGCCAGCTGGTTGAATTTCTGTAAATACTCGTTCACGGTCGTCCTCCTTGACGAGTGCCACGAACTCCTTCTTCTTAAGGGTGATGGTGCGGTTGGGATATGAGCCTTGCGGAAGTGCGCTCAAACTCCTCCCAAGTAATAGCACATGCGTTACCATGGCGGTGGTGAAAGTATCCACCACTCCGAAGCATGCCCATTCAATTGATGAGAGGCGAGCGAACTTCGTTCCCTATCGCTGCTTGAAGGATGTCTAGCTTCTTCGCGATAGCTCGCATGACCAGTCATCCGCGTCAATGGGTGGCGCGCTCATCGAAAGTTGGAGGACGCATTCTCATAAACTCCAAAGGGAGTGCGGTGATTGAATGTTTGCGGCGGGGTTTGATGGAGCGAGGGTTATTTATGGTCGGACCAAACCGGTGAATGAGTTGATTTTGATTTGCCATCATCGGCCCAATCAGTCCGTTGGTGGGAGGAGGCGGGGAAGTTCGTTGTTTTGAGCACCATTGCCGTTGTTAGGGTGTTAACCATCCGCTTGATACTTTAGGAGAGTTAGGGATAGATTTTCTAAGAGGGTTTGTATGCCCATCCCAAAACAACCAAAGAACACCACAAAGATAACGATAAACAAAAGCAACTCGAATATTATTATTAAGCAACTTGAGTAGCGATAGACTAAGGTTGGGTGACGACATAGGATTCGCGGCTCACCAACAACGCCAATTTATTACAATATTATTATAACTCTAAGGCATCCTAGGGGCTGGCTGAAATCGGGCTAAGTACTTTGTCTTGTCCGGTGCGGCGCTTCTTGGGTGGGGTCTCAAAATTGGATCCGGTGGTTGAAGAGCCCTCATCACTCGCTTCGTAGTGCTGACTAATTGCGCCTCGGCTCATTGGAGTTTGAATGTGGTGTAGCTTAGTTCATCCAAAGCGGCTTGATAGGCGTAGTCCAAAGATCGCGTCAACTCCACTTGTTGCTTGAGCGAGGATTATCTTCCATCTCCATGGATGCAAAGATCTTGGTGTGGCTTGCGGGGTATCTCCGGGGTATACCGAACTCGGTATTCAAGTTCTCGGCGTAGAGCTCCCTTAGGTGACGAATGGCCTCGCGTGCAGCATCTTGAATACTGGTGAAGAAGGTATCCGTCTCTGGAGCATCGAAGATGTGGAAGCGGCCGTGTCTCCGATCTGGCGTGATCCGAACTTCTACTCTCCAAGACTCTTGTTCCCGATGTTATGTAGGTAACCATGGTAAGCCCAGGCGTGCCTCGAATCCTAGCTTTTGCATAAGGTTCCAAAGCGATTGACCAAGTACCCGCTTGGGTGCCAAAGGTGGAGTGGGTAGGGTCTCGGCCATCTACAATTTTGAAGAAGGCGAAAGTTAGAAAAACACTTTTGAAGAAAATAACGAAATAAGTTAAGAAATTACGAGCTTTTGAAAATTAAATTTGTAAAAATAGTTCCTTAGGATGATTCAGTTCTATTCTATCTACGGTCACGTCTTGGGGTCATTAGGGCTCGATACCATCTTTGTCGGAACCGGAGCATCAACTCGAGGATCCTCTGTAAATCGCACTAGTCGAGGATCAGCTAGTGCACACATGGATAACAGAGATAAATATCAAGCAATATGACAATATTATTCCAACTAAAGAGTATGGCCTTATGGCGGCGTTTATCATCGCCCATTGGCAAACATTATTCAAAGCAAAAGAAGCTGCGGAAGCAAGTCGGAAAAAGCGGCCCAAGTCCGCCTACGAGGCAAGCGGCGGCAAGGCGTGTCCTACTCGTCACGATCCTCACCGTAGTCGGCGTAGTCCTCCTCGTGATGAGGCGGCAAGAATGAGTACAAACTTGTACTCCATAAGCCACACGGGAAAAATGCAATATAATGCTTAAGGCCACAAAGGAAGGCATATAGGGTTAATTGTGCAGAAAACAGCATTTAAGAAATACAATAGATAGATTGAAGTTGCTGAATTTAATACAATAAGTAAAACAATAACTGCAATTAAAATTAATACCGTTAGTGCGAGCTCAGGCCAAACACTAACCTATTCTCGGGCATCCCACCCGGTCCAATTTTCCAAAGCTTTCACGTGGCTCAGACCACAAGGTTTTATAAATCATTTTAGAAACCAAAGTCTAATCCATGAAAAACTTTACTCAAGCATGCCCATGGCCGTAGGCACGGCTATCGAGATAGATTATACACTCGCAGAGGTTATGCGGCTTTACCCACAAGACACGATCATCCCGTTTACCACTAGATTACACACTTCCTTAGGTGTGCGGTTAGGAGTCGTGACAAGGCCTTTACAATGCAAAGTCGTCAACCCGACCATGCCAACTCTAAGGTTTCACCCGGTAAGGACTCCACGGCCAGGACCCCTCTTGAGCCGAGTGAGACTTCTCATGGCCTACGCCACGCTCACTTTCATCCCACGGCATGGCCCGGTGGGACACGCAAATTATTCAGCAGGCTGTCCCATACCAGCCTTGTGGTAGTACGCTAGGGCTTTGCAACAAGAGCTGAGGCCGGTCCTTAATTGACTTAGGCTCACCACATATCCCTCGTGGCACGACAATCAACACTGTGTCTCGAACAACAAGTGCATGCGCACCCACCACCTAACCATTAGCCTAAGTCTAAACCAGATTTTATATTTTATTTTGAAATGTTTCATAAACCTTCTTGACTCACGAAGTCAAGAATACAGTTCAAAAGCTTATCATTTTATGTGAAAGATCATCCCAAACCAAAAATTATATCTAGGCAAGTCTAAGCATTTGATTTAAAATTCTCTAGCCAATACTAGTGTACTTAACTAGAGTTTGATTCTAAGGTGACAAGGTGTAAGGAATTGCAATGTCAAAGGAGGTAATAACAAATGTATTAACTAAAGTTAAAGTGAATTGAAATATGTTGAATAAAATTATGCATGCAATATAATTTAAATCAACATAATTTTATTTGCAATCTGGGATCAACATGATCAAGGAGTGTGACTTGCCTTGCTCCTCAAGTGGGTGTGAATCGTCGTCGAAGAATTCTCGAGAATAATCGCGATCTACACGTGAAAATAACTCAAATAAAATCCAAATAAATTCAAATAAATTCAAAAAAATTTGAATTGAGGCCAGAAATGGATAGAGGGGAATTTTGATGAATTTAGAAATTTGAATGGGCCAAAGCGGAGTTAAAGCGAGGAGAACAGGCTCGGGAAGTTTGAAGAGAAAAATAGAAAAAGGGATTTTTCGGAATTATTTTCTAAAGGAAAAGAATTTATGGCGTCGACATTCGTCAGCCAGGATTTTCATTTCCAGCGAAATATTTTTCAACGGAAATTCGGGTTTAATGCGTCATCATGGCGTCCACCGATAAATCCGTGGCATGGTGGGCCACAGGTCCATGGACCGAGTCCATAGAGGAAAGGGGTGGTGAGGTGGCATGGGTGGCGGGACGGTGGCGTGGCATCTACGGGCGAGGTGGGCGATGTGGCGCCGACGCAGTGCCGACACGGCGCACACACCACCACGCCACGCGAGCACGGGTGGCGGCGGCCGGCGTCTGGTGGCGAGCTCGCCGGCGCTCCGGCGGCAGCGACAGCCGGCGAGGCGCGGGAGGAGAGGCGTCGGCGGGGTCTCGAAGTGCGGTCTCACCGTGGCAAGCGAGGCACGCGCGGCGGCGAGAAGCGGTGGCTTGCTCGGGCCACGGCGGCGGCGGGGTTCAGTGGCGGAGGCGCGACCGGGGCGGGGCTCTTCGCACGAGCGCGGGAGGCCGAGGAGGTGGCGGCGGGCACGAGGACGCCGGAGGCGGCCGCAATCCTCGCCAGTAGCCCGCGCTCGGAGCTGGGCGCACGGCCGAGGCGCTGCGGTGCCGGGGAGGAGAAGGAGCGGAGGAGGTGGTGTGGAGAGGAGGCCGGGAGCGGCTTTATAGGGTCGGGAGAGGAGCGGCGAGATTTCTCGCGGAGATGGTGGCGGCGGAAAGGAAAGAGAGGGGAAGGAGGAAAGAGGGGGCGAGAAGGAAGGCGGGGTGCGGGATTAGGGACAAATTGGCGCGCGGCGGTGGAGTGCCAACCGAGAGGAGGCGTGAGGCGAGGCCGCATGCTGCGGATTCGCGGCGAGCAAAGAAGGAAAGGGGAAGGGAGGAAAAGGAAGGCGGCGCGGAAGAAGACGCGCCGCAGATGGGCCGGCGGTCGGCGAGAGCGGGAGAGGGAGGCCGGGTGGGGTCATGGCGAGAGAGGCGGAGGAGGAGGAGGGCGCGGCAGTGGGCCGGCGTGAGAGAGAGAGAGAGCGAGCGGCGTCGTCGGATGGAGATCCGGCGGTAGGGGATGGGAGTGAGGCGGATGGCCGATGGGCCGAGGCGACGTGGCGGATCGAGCCCGTACCGCGTGGCGAACGGGAGGCGATGAAGGCGGGATGGAGGCGACGGCGTGGCGGCAATCGGCCGCCCACGTGGGCCGGAGGAGAGAGAGAGGGGGTTTTATTTTCTAATTTTGTTTTCAGGTTTTGAAATTGCGAGAAAATTCGATAAAGCTCGAAAAAATGAAATAAATTCCAAAATTCCAGAAAAATTCACGAAGCTTCGAGATTATTTGGAACCCAAATAAAATATTTCCAACACATCATTGCATTGAAATTTAGTTTTGACTTTCCTTTTTAAAATACTTTTAACCTTTAAATAATTTTTAAAATTCCAAAGAAAATTTGGGATGTTACAGTTTACTTCTATGTTGGACTGATAAATTCAATTTTTTTGTAGGATGGCGCAATTCCACCGCTAGGCGCACTACGAGGAGAACCACCGAGGACGGCTCACGCGGAGGGGATGGCATCGCTTCATCACTTCTTGTACAATTAATTATTTATGTTGATGCATTAACAAAAAATTGTTCTATTCTATCTGAGCTGTCCATCCTTCGTCCTCGAACCCATGACGGGTTCTGGACATGCGATACTGACGAGAGGTACACCCTTCCCCGGAGAGGGTGGCCTAGACGCCATCTCTTACTGAGTTCGCCGTGGGTTGCCCACCTTCAACCCCCCCATCACCACCTTGATTGACAGGTATTCTCCTAAACCATTGCTCCACTTGCATGTTCATTGTTGGTCGGCTATGTGCGCCTCAAATTCTCTGACATGTACTCCTCTTTTTTGTATCGTGTAGGTGGAGGCCGGAGACTCACGGCTTCCACCTCCCTTCGGTGAGATGACTATTACGCTCGGGACACTCGAAGATACTTGGTGTCGCCATTCACGGCCGACCGGTGATCGGACCGTGCGTGCTCTTGGTTGGAGAGCCCGAGTAGAGGCCTTCCTCGGGGCGAGCTTCTGCGAGGCGATCCATCGCACTGAATTCGATCACATGGCTCGGCAGATTTCGCGAGTGTCTCGCACACGCGGGCGAGCATCTGATTGCCTACTCTGCGGTAGGGGTGGATATCGAGCCAACTCGTCGTCTAATCGAGCTTTTGCTAAAATTGACATAGTTTTATTTAATATCATTTTACATGTAATTGCGGGGCATGGATATCGCACTTGTTTGTCTGCGTTCTCTTCCCGACGGCACGGGGACAAGCGTCGTGGATGTACATCCACCGCCTCACCGGCCGGGACACGGCGGCGATGCAGGTGGCTTCCGCGTGTTGGCGTTCCTTTACGCCACCTCTGCGAGGCATGTCGTCGGAGTTCGCCGAACTTCGGCAAGAGGTGGTTGCCTCTACCTCCTCGGTTTGTGGATGTGGTGTCGTCTACGGTTGGTCGTCCCACGATTTTGCCTCCTCATCCGTGGTTCGCAGAGGTTCCTCCTCGTCGACGTCCGACACTTGCATATCTTTGGGACCAGTCTCGATGCCCTACGCCGGACGAAGAGGGCCTACCTAGAGTACACGAACGAGCTAGATGCGCTCACGGCCTCGGTGTAAGTTAATTCCATTTGGTATCGTGATTTTCATTTGTTAGTATATGACATTTAACGTTAAATTGTTTCAATGCGAGTTAAGTGGGAGCCGACGCGAGCAAGAGGTGGAGGCCATTCGATTCAGCGCCTTGTGCAAAGCATAGGCGAGGCCCTCTACGGGAAGAGGTGCCTCTTATCTGCTTTCTATCTTTGTTGAGTATCACCGCCACATAGAGTTGCACGCCGATTTGGTATGAGGCGGTGTGGCGATGAGCGCGATTCTCCACGTCGTGGCCTTACACAAGTAAGTGGCATGCAATTTCAATTCTACCCTTGGATTCCAATTGCACGAGCTTTTTCTATTTTTAACGTTTGGTTTACGTGACATGCGATTTGATCGTCGTGCGAGAAGAAGGTCACAGACTTGGCAGCACCACCGTGCACGTTGAGGAGTGGGGACACTTTCGGGACCACGTGGGCGACAACGGCGAGCCGCATAGCAACGAGAACTTCCGGCGGTACCAAGTTTGGTACGGCGTGCGGCGCGGATCAAAGCTTAAGGGCCAATGGACTCGGGATGACTACGCCGACATTGCGTCCTCGGCGACAAAGACACGCCGTGACGACGATCGACTCGCCTTGGGACGCAGTGGAGACGGCACGATCTGGGCGTGTGGTAATGTTCAATCTCATTGCTTATTTTCCAATAGATATAAATATCACTACATATAGCAAATTATCCATTCTTTTGCTTGTTTGCGAGGCAACACACAAGCGATCCGTGCAGGACATAGAGCATTTCTCGGGGCGATCGGTGGCGCGGACGCTTACCTTCCTAGAGGTAAGCTTCGACAAAGCCACTTACAAAATTAATACGTAATATCTTCGTATCTTGTTGGTTAACAAAATGTTGGATGACAGAGGCTAGCGGTCGGCACGTCGTGCGGCTAGTCGTTGTGGTTGCGGCACCGCGCGCGGAGGGGCGTAAGCGTGCCTCACGACACGACTTGCGCACCGACGGCGCGAGGGTCTTACACGCACGAGCTCATCCCCACGGCGACACTTTCCACGACGAGGGGTGAGGGCGGCGATGAGATGGAGCGGCGGACTTACGATGAGATAGGCCGTCTCGGCTCGTGGCGCTCTCGAGACTCGGCCTTCACGGCTGCACCACGCAGACGCCGCGCGAGCCTAGCCGTTACCTGTGCACCGACGCCCTTGGTAAGGGTAAGGGTAAGGCTAGGAGCGATGATATTTATGTGTAGGCTTGTGGGTCGTGTTGTAATGAGCTACTTGTTTGTATGTATGTGTATATGTTATATTCATGTGATATTTGTGTACGAATCCGTAGTCTGTACTTTGTTGTTCTATAATTCCTGCAATAAATTTATGTTTCTGCAAGCATTTGCAAATGATACGAACTATGAATTTTTGCTTATGAATTTATGCTTCCTGAAAAAGCGTACGAACTGTTTCCTGCAATCGGCTGAAAAGGCTACGACCTATGAGTTTAAGGAGGATGTTAGAAGTATATATATTTACTACATGCTTATGTCTTGTACATGCTTATAGTAGCGTTTTGGCGCCTTGACTTTGCTTTTTTTCTTGAAGCAAAGTACATCAACCAAACTACATCAACCAAACTACGAACGAGATCCAAAAGAGTACATAAAACATTACCAACGAAACAACACATAAAACAGCTTTACCCAGTCACAACACGAAACAACACATAGATTGCACATACATAAAATATAGCAAGTACTACAACCATCAACACATATGGTACTCTGACCATCAACACACCAACAACCATCAACCAAGTACTCTGACCATCAACACACCAACGAACACAACAACTAAAACACAACACAACCATACACTTTCTTACCTACATGCCAAATGAGCATCGTGGCACCCACATGGAGAAATGTCGAGGGTCGCCTCGGGCGTGGTTGTCCATCGTGGTAGTGGCATGCACATATGCGGCTTCGGGTTGCGCAGCAACATGTGGGATCATAAGAGCTTCCTATATTCACAACCTCCTCGTTGCCCCTCTCGCGTTGCATCATTCGCGGAGGTCGTTGTTCTCTTGGTGAGACTCTCCATTCGGTACTCCAAGTCCCATATTCGAGCCCATAATGTATCCACATAACGATCAACATACCGTTCGTGAGGAGGGTCGATCCGATGGGAGAAGTTGCATTTGGCCATCTGCACAAAAATGACGGTAAACTTCGAGGGTCCATAAGCAATACAAAATGTAACATTACTAATTTGTACCCAGGCGTGAGCATCGGAAGAAACGTCGCGCCATCGTTCGGGGAATCCAAGATCCGACGACCGCGTACTCATTGTATACGCATTTCGCCACGGTGGTTGAGCACGCCGGCTTGGTATCAATCGCATCTTGCGGATCGAACATATCCCTCGTTTCTAAGGGAATGTCATCCTTGGTGACCCAAATCTCTTCGCCCCTCGACTTGGACATGGTATGTTTCACCACGAAAGAGAGGGTACTACTTTGTTCGATTCACAATGTCATGGGACCCCAACCACACTACTTATAGCAAAGCGGGGCAGCTTAATGCAGTGACCACCAAAAAGAGGCTTTTGCTCGGGGACATGACAACACGCCCGGCTTTGCTCGGGGACATGACACAAGAGGTCGACTTTTGCTCGTGAGATGACAAAAGAGGCAGCTTTGCTCGATGACATGAGAAAGCGGGGCATCATATGCCGACTTTGTGATGTGGAGTAGGCATTTAGCCTGTACACATATAGGGCGTAGGTCTTTAGCCTTTACGAGGAGTAGGCACAGTAGGCTGTACACATATAGGGCGTAGGTGCAGAGGCTGTACACATATAGGGGCGTAGGTCTTTAGCCTTCTAGGCTTTGAATGGTCCAATCTCTGAAAAGGCTACAAACTATGAATTTATTACGAGACTATAGTCTCTGAAAAGCCTACATAGGGCCATTTATTGCTACACTAGAATCCAGGAAAGCGAAAAGATCCTCTCCATGGACTATGCCCTTGCACTGGATAACTGCCTACATAAAGGCCTCCCTCCTATGTCTTCCATACCACATCTCCTCCTCAAGGCATCACAATACTACTACACAACAATGTCTTCTGGAGGTCAGGCCCATTTGGAGTCTTAGGAGTGGCATGAGCGCGAAGTGCCATTGCAACTTTAGGG
Source organism: Dendrocalamus sinicus (assembly GCA_036346575.1). Lineage (NCBI taxonomy): Eukaryota > Viridiplantae > Streptophyta > Magnoliopsida > Poales > Poaceae > Dendrocalamus > Dendrocalamus sinicus. The sequence continues at coordinate 340,077 of JAYEVI010000219.1, forward strand.
CGATGTTAGAGTGCGGATCGATCGAGTACAACGAGCCAAATACGGCCGTAGGTTCTTCAAATGTCGACACGGATGGCGACCGTGGTAACGACCACAACTAAATCATTTGTTTTCGTTATCTTTTTCAACTTGATCGATGACATCTACCACGCCACACATAGGCTTGCGAGTTCATCGAATGGGTGGATCGGGTGTCGCCGGCATGGCGGATAACCGGCGGTGGAGGTGGAAAACAAAGCACAATACTTTGTCAAGATGACTCGGGCTCGCGAGGTGGAGCAGCGGTGCGGCTTGAGCAAGAGCGCCGCGTGAGGGTGGACCAAATCCGTCCGAAGGGCAAGGAGGATGAGCCGCAAAGGAGGCGGGGCGATTAAGTCTGCGTGAAGTCGCCATCAAGCGTCAAGAGGAGGAGCTTCAAGCTCGGAGGCGCTCTCAAGACCAAGAGTGACGGGAAGAAGGATGCAGTGAAACCATCTTGAGCGTGACAAAAGGAAACAACCACGCTACACCCAGTAGACAAAATGTAATAGACCCGGCAAGTTATTTTCCTAAGGCATGCATGTTAGGACTAGTGGTGGAATTCGAACATTAGAAGTGCGAGTTGCACATATGCCACATGCTGCCATGTCAAAATATCACTAACCTTGAAATATCACTTACCACTATATGCATCGATATTTCTCGCTCAATCCTTCACAAAAAATTTAGCATAATTTGGTTTGCATGTCCAACTTGCAATGAACATAAACTTTTATTACGACTTCATCAGTTCGTTCCCATATTACAACTACAAAATTACCAAACCTTGCAAAACCACGGGAATTGCAAACCCTTAAAACATACCAAACCTTAAAAGTCACTTACCATTTTATATATCGACCGTTCTACGCACAATCGTTCCTAAAAAAATTACCATATTTTTTATGCATCTAACGAGCCAATCAACATAAACTTGTTTTACAATTTTATTAGATTGTTTTGTAATTCACAACTACAAAATTAACAAAACTTATAATCATTACAGTTCTTGCACTCATTCCCACGTGTTTAATATCACTTTCGTTCATTTCGTCTAATTGTTCATATCACATTTGTGCTCAAAAAAATTTTCATTAAATTGTACTTCACATCAAAATTTTATGTTTCAAAAACCATTACCAACGTACCATAATATTTTAAAAAAATCTACAACAAATTTCCTACATGTATCATCTGCAACATAACGAATTTTCAAAACATATGTCGTATTTTTTTCTCTATAAATAAATAAATATATTACATAATATTACTAAAATTAAATAAATATATTACATAATATTACTATAATTAAATAATCAAAATAAAAATACAACTAGTAATTCTTTTGCGACAACGTAAAGCTGATCGGTGCAAACCCTAGACGCCGAGTGTCTCCGGACGTGGCGAGGAGCTCGGCGCCACATGGCGGCGGCTCGGCGCCACGACCACGACTCGAGCTCGGAGCCACGATCCACGGCGCCGAGGTCCTGCCACGTCGGCGCCACGCAGGCCGGCTGCTGTTGGCGCGGGCTCAGCACCTCGAGCCGTGGTCCACGGCGCCACCCCGGGTCCAAAAGCGGAATTAAAACCACCAGGGGTCTAAATGTGAATATTTTTCAAAAAAAGAGCTTAAATAGAAAAAATTCGGGCTCTATGCGTCTGTTCTGAAAATTGCCAATTTATCTTTACGACATGGGACAATGGCAGGCAAAACCAACTGAATTTGTCGACAATGGCAGGCAAAACCAACTGAATTTGTCACTAGCGCGCAACCTCCGTTTGTCGGGTGCTAGCTGCGCATGCACTGCATGGTCCATTATCATCTTAGCTTTTCTTTGTTTCTCCCTTGGAAGGAGTGATCATGCAAGCTAATTTTGTAAGAAAAATTAATTAAGCACAAACAATGACCAAATATAATAAGAACGAGAGAGGATCAATTACACAAGGAGACGAGGTGAGGCTTGGTGCTCCCTCTTGATCACATTCGTTATCCTTGCTGTTAAGGCTTACCAACCGAGAGATCACATGATCAAATTCTAGAAAACCCATGATAAATCCATCTAGCATGTAGTTAACCACATTCTAACCGTGGCCACTAGCCATGATACAGCGAAACCATACGTAGGTACGTGCGTTGATGGATGACGCCAGCAATGTCAAGCGCCGCGTGATGCCATGCCACGATGTTTGCACACACTTGCATGGAAGAAAATACAGTGAGAAGGGCTTCACGCGAGGTTTTTAGGCTCTGCTTATTTCAGTTTTAGATTCTTATTTATTTTTTTTACTATTTCTAAATTTTATCTTTTTTTTATTTTTTGAGTTTTTTTACCGGTTCTTTTCTCCTTATTCGTTTTACTAAATAAGTCACCATCAGGTACAATGTAATTTTAGCTAGTTACAGTAAAATTTTAGTCATAAATAACTTTTTTCAACTCAAATAAGCGGCACCTTAATCTGTCATTGGATCGAGATGATTAGCTTGATTTAACAGCTGATAGGCTCGTAGAATTCCTTTCCCACTTGCACTACTTATATTTTTGTTTTTTCGGAGGCCGCGCGCTTGCACTACTTGAATCTCATGTCTCGATCACCTAATTACATATCTAGAATAGAAAAAAGAGAAAAGATGTTTTTGTGAGACAGGGCGAGACAAGACAGTTTACGAAAATACATCACCTATTTTTTTTGTTCATTTTGCTAACTTCGTTTTGTAAGTTCATGGAGGGTAATGTTACTACGCTTTTTCCAGGCCGTTGGAGCTCTATTAGCATGTACAGGCACTGAAGCACTGCTTGAAAAAAAGAAAACAAAAGAAAATTGTTTTTTTGGGGTCAGCTTAGCCTTTTTATGCTTGCAAAGCACAAGAGACAAGTCACGGCCAGCACATAACTAGGGTTGTAAAAAAAAACTCGAGGCTCGCGAACTGCTCAAGCTTAGCTCGCTCTAGACTCGATTCGAGCTTGGCTCGAGCTCCAAACGAGCCGAATTCGAACTTCATCATAAGCTCGCGAGCTTTAACGAGCCGAGCTCGAATAGATCGCGAGCTTAGGATTTTTTTACCCCTCCCTAATTCCCCCCATGGTCCCACCCCTCCCTCCCGCCTCTCCTATCAAATTCACCCCAGCCCCCGCCGCCACGCCCACGCCTCTCCCACCCGTGGGCCCCGCTGCCCCGCCCGCGCCCCGCCCCCCGCCTGCCGCCGCCGCCCCTGCCCGTCCCCTCGTCGCTTCCCTCCTCTCCCACTGCCGTCGCCTCCTCGCCTCGGCCTCCGCGCCGACCCCTCTCCCGCCCCGTCCCCTTCCTCTCCCGCCGCCGCCTCCCCGTCCCCTCCCTCCTCTCCCCGCCGCCCTCCTCCCAGACCCTTTCCTCTCCCCGCCGCCCCGTCCCCTCTCCCGCCCCGTCCCCTTCCTCTCCCCGCCGCCCCCGGTCCCCCTCCTCGCCCCGCCGCCTCGTCCCCGGCGCCCCTCCTCTCCCCTGCGCCCGCCTCCTCTCCCACCGCCGCGCCTCTCCTCCTCCCTGGTGCCCATCTTCCGCTGGCCGCGCCTCCTCGGCAGGGATCCGCCACGCAGTACGCACCGAGCCTACATGGCGAGCTCGAGCCGAGCTTAAAGTTCGATGTTGATCTTAGGCTCGCTCGAGCTCGGTTCGAGTTTCTACCGAGCTCGAGCTTGCTAGGTCAAGCTCGCTCGAGCTCGGCTCGTTTACAGCCCTACACATAACATAACCATATACGCCTGTTACCGTTAGTGAAGAGAATAAAATTCATGCACAGAGAAGATTTTTTGTTGAGTGAGGTGTCTTCTCAGCTGGAAGAATAAACGCACAAATCTTTTTTTCATAGAACAGCAACAAGTTTTTTCTCAACTTTGAGCTTGATCCACCCTTTTATCAAGTCCGTTTACTTGGATTGATTAAAAAAGCGATGTCTTACTGATTGGACTACAAACTAGAGGCATAAAACCGAGGTAATATGCTTTGTTTAGAACTCGCTTCAAATGACGATGGCTTTTGACTTCTGATTTTTATAAGATAAAAGTCGTTTGAAATATGTTGGCCTTTTAATTTATTTATGTTTCTTTTTTCTTTGTATTATTCGTGAAGGTATAACGGTATTGTTCTTTATTTTTTAATTGAATACTTAAAAAAGATAACTCCTGTTATAACGTAGACCTTAAACCAACTGTTCAATTCTCATATCGGAAATTGAAATTTCAAACTATTTGGTACGGAGAATTGTTTCTAACACGCATGATGGATTCTACGTTCTTTCTTCCAATATTGCCCGATAGAACGTGCAGAGATTGACTGAGCTGTCACGATTTAATAATTTCTGTACAGCGATTCTTTTCCAAGGATCACTATCAAATCCTTTATTTCGTTAATTCCCACGCGCGCCAAAACGCAATCTTCTTGATTAAGGCTTCGATCAACTCGGCTTCGGCTTCTGACTTCTAGCTTATTTTTCATTATTTATAAGTTTCGTCTTTTTCTGAACTTTTAGCTTTTTGTTGAGCTTTTTTGCTGGTTCTTTTTTTCCCGTATTTGTTTGTATTATTATACGTAATGGGCTAACATATTTTTTTATTTTTAAATTTTTAAATTTAATTATGCTAAATAAGCCTCTATCATTCTGGTAGCTTTTTCAACCAGCTACAGTGTTTTCAGCCATAAACCACGAACTTTTCAGCCGAACCGATCACCACCTAAATCTATCTTCTAGATTTTCTTGATTAACGTTGATGGATCGTTACAAATCGATTCCCAAATGACACCATGGTGCTCACCAGCGCCGTCCCATCAAGATCAGGCGAACGGGACGCTGCCACGTGACCCATCGCCTTGCCCAGGCGAGATACGAGTAGCAAAGCGTGCTGAGCCAGCATCCTGCATCAGGCCATACTTGTTAATACCGTATCAGGCACCATACCACTTTTGCTTTTAAAATAGTACATTTTGTTGTACCGATTCATACCAATGTACCATTCCAAATTTAACATAATATATAGAAATATATATATGTTTAATTATATGAACATCAAATTTTACTTGTAATATTATTCTAAATATATAGCAGTATCACATATAACACATAGTTTAATTAGATTTGTTCTTTTTAGCTTATGACTTTTTGCTTTTCTACAGTAGGTAACTTCCAAATGGAGTATCTTATCAAAGCGGGGTCAACAAATCGATTGTAGTAGACACTATAGCGACTTCATCTAGATCGGCCAAAATCGTACACGGCAACCCAAAAGACAAAAATTTCAGCAAAAAACTGTAACCCAAAAGAACAGGTCCAAAGATTCAATAGCCGTTATTATCGATTCCGTCGATATGATCGGTATCAAAACCGGTATAGCTAATATTGACCAATATCAAAAATTAGTACGACACGTACGGCTACTTTGTACTATTTAAGTGGTGAAAATGGTACGTTATGGCCATATCGGTCGTACCGAGTTTGACGTACTTTGCACCCATTTCTTATCTGCGGGTGGGCGCAGCTAATTAGGGACCCATGGACATGTCATGGGGCCAACATGGCGTGCACCCATTGGGTGACCGCCGTAGGTACTTGTCCGCTGCCTTCGGATGGTAGTACTTGTTATTTTTGCCCTCCTGTGACAGAGAAATTCTCTCTTTGGCCCCTCACGTGACTGCCGACCGTATAAAGCATGTGGTGCGGCCCTCAAGCGCGCCACCCCTACTCGGAGGTGTCTCCCTCTCGACTGTTTTGACTATGACATTTTGACCACGGTGTTTTGATCATGATACTTCAACTATAGTATTTTAATTGTAACTAGATAGACACCTCGCATAGTCAGGTGCCACGCCAAGCGCTCACGTGATAGGGGACTATGCTAACAGGGTGACGTGCTCGGGGGCGCACCACGTACTTTGTGCGGTCGTTGGCTGCACGAGAAGGCTAAAAGAGGGAATTACGTGAGAGAGAAGCCAAAGAAAGAATTTGGGAGCGATCAACATGGCTTCTATAAGCTGGCTGCAGCTTTTTTGTCACTATTCATAAGTTTTGTCTTTTTCTGAATTTTTGACTTTTTGTTGAACTTTTTTGCCGGTTCTTTTTTTTCCGTATTTGTTTGTATTATACGTAATGGGCTAACATATTTTTTTATTTTTAAATTTTTTTAAATTTAATTGTGCTAAATAAACCTCATCATTCTGATCTTTTTCAACCAAATTCTGATGTTTTCAGCCATAAGCATGAGCTTTTCAGCCGAACCTTCATCCCCTTTATCTATCATGGGAGGTCAAAAACGACCGTTCTCCATATACCGTCGGCGTCTTACGTGGCACGGCATTAAGGCAAAAGATGGGCATACTTATTCTTTAATACCACACACTTTTACGCCCGTTGTAGTTTCCTTAATTACATCACTATCCCCAGGAGGGGGTCTTATTTTAATTTAAGCTTAACTTTTGTCGCATCAAATTCTCCTGTACCTGGAATTTTGGTTTGTAATAAAGTAAGGGGCTGGAATGTAAAACTAACATGTAAATATCTCGTGAGTCCAGTGCACCGCGCCCCCGAGAGTCCTCCCCGCGGTGGGCCTCGAGCTCCAGTGTCAGTGTCCAGGTGCACCGGGTCCACCTGGGATTAAAACCCCTCGCGCTCTCCGCCCTAGACCCGTGTTGTGCTGCCTGCGTCGTGTCGTTTAACTCGAGCCAACTCTCTCGTCCTCGTCTCTGTGCGCCATGGCGATCCGTGGAAAGGTCTGGATCTCGCTGCTGCTCGCGTTCGCCGTCGCGCTGTCCGCGCCGGCGGCGAGGGCGGAGGAGGCCACCCAGGCGGAGGGGGACGAGGCAGCGGCGGCGGCGGCGGCGGAGGGGGAGGCCGTGCTGACCCTCGGCGCGGACAACTTCGACGAGGCCGTCGCCAAGCACCCGTTCATGGTCGTCGAGTTCTACGCCCCATGGTGAGTCTGCGCGCTTTCTGTTTGCGGTGAGTGGTAGGGTTTTGGGGGTGGATCTGAGGGGTTTTGGTTGGGTTTAGATCGTGGGGTTCGACTTCGAGGGGGTCTCAGGTGCGGGATTTGCGGGGGATGGTGGTGCGCCTGTGGATCTGGTCTTGGTGGTTCGACGCGTCCGGGGTCGCTGTTCTGGTGGGGTTTGAGGTGGGTTTGGGGTGTTCTCGAGGGTTTTAAGGTTGTTGGATCGGGGTTCCTGTTGGGATTTTCCGGGGTTGGTGGTGTTGAACTGTTGATCCTCTTCTGGGAAGGCCTTCTCTGGGGTTTAAAGGTGTGTATTCACTTCCAACTGTCAATCGTGTGCTGCTGATTTGTTGTTGCGTGATTATTGTTGGTATGCGTAGATGATCTCAGTTGGTTTGGCCCGAATTTTGTTTCGAGCTGTAGCTAATTTGATGAAATTAAATTCGCAGGTGTGGGCACTGCAAGAAGCTCGCTCCAGAGGTAATGCCTCTATATCCCGGGATCACTTCTGCACTAGCAGAGTTGTATATTGAATGGTGTAATCTCATTCGTTAAATTTCCATGTGTGCCCTGTTTCAGTATGAGAAGGCAGCCCAATCGCTGAGCAAGCACGATCCACCGATTGTTCTTGCTAAGGTTGATGCCAACGACGACAAGAACAGGCCGCTTGCGACAATCACGATATCCAGGGCTTCCCGACCCTTAAGATCTTCAGGAACCAGGGAAGAACATCCAGGAGTACAAGGGCCCTAGGGAGGCTGAGGAATTGTTGAATACCTGAAGAAGCAGGTTGGCCCTGCTTCCAAGGAGATCAAGTCGCCGGAAGATGCAACAAACCTTGTTGATGATAAGAAGATCTACATTGTAAGCTCCCAATTCAACTTGATTTCATTTTTTCCCAATTTTTTCATAGAGCAATTATATCTTTAGTCACTGCTTGGTTGCTGCTCAGAAACTGCCGCTATGTGCTGACTAGAAGTAACAATTGCAATTGTGTAGGTTGGTATCTTCACAGAATTCAGTGGCACCGAGTTTACAAACTTCATGGAGGTTGCTGAGAAGCTCCGGTCTGATTATGACTTTGGCCACACTTTGCATGCCAACCACCTCCCACGTGGTGATGCTGCAGTCGAGAGGCCTTTGGTTAGGCTGTTCAAGCCATTTGATGAGCTCGTGGTTGACAGCAAGGTTATTCTACTTCGAAAACTAACCTTTATTTTGTTTACTCATTTTTTGTTGGACGCCCATATGTTTCGTGCAGATTATTAAACATACCGCATTTGGAACTGTTATGTGTAATTGTCGGTAATGACACCTTGCTGCCACATTATGCAGGATTTTGATGTTACTGCTTTGGAGAAGTTTATTGATGCTAGCAGCACCCCGAAAGTTGTTACTTTGACAAGAACCCTGTTAACCACCCCTACCTCTTGAAATTTTTCCAAAGCTCATCTGCCAAGGTAATCATTTGATACCATTATACTAATAGCTTTCTAAAAAGCTTTATTACTATTTCTATAAGCCATTGATGGTTACATTTGATAATTGTATGAAACTTTGATAGATGGTTCTGTATGTCTGGTCAATTTTCAGGTTCTCTCCAAATCTGCAGCCAACTAGCTTTTATTCTGTCATGTACTTCTGTTGTTCAATCTTCCTGTATAATACTTAAACTGTTAAACATTGCAGGATTAATTTTAGCTGGGAATTTGAAGCATATATTTCTAGGATTGGGCTATTACTCTATTTAGTTTCGATAGTCTGACAAACTTTTTGGTTTTGTTATATGGTCACCCATGATTTTATACATGGGAGAGATACTTGGGAGCCACAAATGTATTGAAAATAGTTCTAGTGCAATGCTTCCTAGCATGTTGAAACTTTGCATTGCTCTTGAACATCAAAAGTGCTGAAATATATGTTTCAAGTGTTAAAAACTGGTTAGACTGGAATATTTCATGCCCTTTTTCCTTTTTTTTTCCCTTCAAAATTGCCTGTTGTGGCCATTAAACCATTGTGACTCAGAAAAAGCTCTTTGATTTTTTTAATGGGAAAAAAGCTCTTAGATATTGCTGGATTGGTGGATTTTAGTTGTTGATTACTGATTATTTTCACTTTTCTCTTACATCAAATGATGTGCAGGCTATGCTATTTTTGAACTTCTCCACTGGACCATTTGAGTCGTTCAAGTCTGCTTATTATGGCGCTGCAGACGAGTTCAAGGACAAGGAGATCAAGTTCCTTATCGGTGACATTGAAGCCAGCCAAGGTGCCTTCCAGGTTTGTTTCTTACTTTCCCTTCTCTTCATCCAAACAATTAATGCATAACTATGTCTTGGTGCTAATGATAAATTTGTTGAAATATAGTACTTTGGGCTAAAAGAGGATCAGGCACCCCTTATTCTCATTCAAGATGGTGATTCAAGAAGTTTTGAAGTCACATATTGAGTCTGACCAAATTGTTTCTTGGTTGAAGGAGTACTTTGTAATTGCTCTTATACTTAAATATGTTTTGCATTTTTTTGTTTCTATTTGTATGGTTTTAGATTATATGTTTAACCTACACACTATCTCATAATTCTTTTATATTTGTAGGATGGGAAACTGTCACCATTCAGGAAATCTGAGCCTATTCCTGATGTCAACAACCAGCCTGTTAAGGTGGTTGTTGCTGATAACCTCAACGATGTGGTCTTCAAATCTAGCAAACATGGTATTCATCTTCATCCTCATTAATCATTTTTTTCCTGCGAATTAGGCTTTAGTTCTTATAGCAATAGTATCAGTGACTGTGATTCCTTAACTGAAACCAATTTGATGGAAATGTCTAGTATATAGTCTTTGTTCTGGTCATTTACCACTGTGATAAAGTCTCACTGATTTACCGATTCATATTGCAGTTCTTATTGAATTCTATGCGCCCTGGTGTGGACACTGCAAGAAGCTGGCACCTATCTTGGATGAGGCAGCAACCACGCTTCAAAGTGATGAGGATGTCATCATCGCTAAGATGGTAATTCTTTCCGTCCATGTTTACAATCAACCTAAGTAGAGTCACCCATCTGTTGGTGTCTGTTCTTTCCTATCATAAGCGCAGTTTATCTAACTCTTCTATTTTTCCAATCGTGCTTGCAGGATGCCACTGCAAACGATGTGCCTAGCGAATTTGACGTCAAAGGTTACCCCACCTTGTACTTTGTCACTCCCAGTGGGAAGACGGTTTCCTACGACAGCGGCAGGACAGCCGATGAGATTGTCGACTTCATCAAGAAGAACAAGGAGACAGCCGGTCAGGCAACTGAGAAGGTGGCGGATACGGCTGCTACCGAGTCTCTCAAGGACGAGCTCTGATCAAGGTTTGCGCCTCGATTTTTTTGTGTTGCCCTTCACCGCAAGAATCTGTGTGTATATTTTTAGTCATTTGATCTGCGGTTTCTTGATGTGTTGTGTTGATAAGCGTCCCTTGTTTGGTGCGCAGTGTCAAGAGCCGTGGATGCTTGTGGCTGTAGACATGGAGAGGAGACTGGCGCTAACATGTTGGCAGCTCCAACGCCAGATTTTGCGAGATGGGAGGACAAGAGGGGGATTGTTGATGTATTGGCTCCGGCATGTCTGTATCCCATTGAGAAATATTGTACAATCAATCAGTGGTATTTACTTGGTTACAAAAAGTGACAGTATAAAGTATTTGCGGAGAAGCTGAATAAATGGCGCCTGTGCTGCCTCGTCGCATCATGCATATGTGAAGCACTCTTTGATCCAATAATGGCGCGTTTTAGGTCTTCGCGTGTATGCATTTTCTGATGATTTGATCGGATAGTGGCATTGAACATGAACATGATAGTGCGCCTCTGACCTTGCCAGCATTACCTGCCGGTGGTTGTGTCGGGAGTCGTCTAACGCCATGCATCTTCCTGCCTAGCCGTCTGCTGCAACGAAAACAATGCCCGCCCTCATGCTCTGCAGGCGTTTAGATCGGCCGGGTGGCGTCGGCCGCGAATACCCCGTGGAGAAGTGCCGGGAGATGGGGAGAGGCGGCCACGGGAGGTTTAAGTGAAGGTGGCAGTGTGCGAAAAGGTGCCAAAAATCTGATCTACACCCTTGATAGTTGGATATCGCGTGCAATCCTAGTGTACTTCTGCCCGATCCCCTCGCAGTTTAACAGATGTTGTCTCACGTTTCAGCTTATGTCTTTTCCTGAATGGGACAGCTTCTTCACCGTTTTTTCAAAACAGTTTATTGGAACAGTATTTTTAAAGTGATTTATCAGTTTATCGGCACTCGATTCGTTTGCACAAATGTTCATATTAAAACTAAAAACTATCAGCGATAGCCGAAAGAACCATCGGTTAAATCAAAAACCAATGTTTCATTCAGACCCCTAGGGAAGACTTGCACCCAACGAAGAAGCTTGGATGGCTGTTTCTACGACCGAACGGCAAAAGAGGAGGCTGAATGGTGCCATCTAAAATTTTTTACTAAGTATTCTTGATTCTATTATCCAATAGTTATAGAGTTACTAAGAATTGAATCCATAGTCATGATCCCAAATCAAATGACCAAGAAAACGAACTTAATAAAATCCAATACTTAGATTTCTAACATCTAGCCAGGGGACGGTTCGACCTCTAACCGCTATAAATAGTAAAATCAGGCAAGTGAACATCGCATGATCGGACATTGCTATAATAATTTTAGGATAAACAACAATATTGATTCTATTGCTATTTCTGGAAGAAAGTTTTACGACCACTGCACCTTAGAGGACAGAGAGCATTCCAAGTACTTAACTCTCAAACATTAACTCTAAAACAGAGAACCTAAGAGAGGAAGGTTGGATGTTTAACTACAAATCTCCATTCCAACTCCTTAAATAGAAGGGCTAACTAGCCACATTTAATTTTTAGTGGATATTATCCACTTAGCACAACGGAGAAAACCTGATAACCCCATACATATGGGTTTTAACTCACATATCACACTTATGCATTTTTTTTAAAGCGCATAAGCCCAAAACTCGCTAAGTTCTAAGCTTTGATTCATCTTAATCGTACCAGCCTCTCTATGACCTAAGCTACCTTCCCAAGTGCCGCTCGCTTGCTACAATTTTCTTCCAAAGCCATTGCTGATTATTTGGTAAAACTACCCAAATATCATTCCTTGACCCGATCATTTCTGTTCATTGCAAGCAATCGTCATGCTCGCCACATGTAGGTGCACCACTGATTTGCCACACGTCAACAAGTCTCTCCCACTCCGATTCCACCAGACCACACCTCACTTGGACTAACCAAGCCACATGGTGTAATTCCGCCGTTCAAACTTTTCTTTGACATTTTTCGTCTTTCTTGTGCTATACTTGAGCTCAATGTCTCACCCAGCATGATCGATCGTTCTAGACCTCAACTTCTTCATAAGTATAATCACGATCCTCATCGTTGATCACGATTGACTCTAAGCGACCTTGCACACTCAAAGACAAAGAAATTATTTTCGGTTACAAGTTCTTCACAACTTGATCCACGTTAACGATAATATGTGTCATTGCAACATATAAATTCAGACTTTGATCACCAAAACCCATTCTGTGACTCAAAAATCAAAGATAAAAATCTAGTAAAAAATCCCAAGTAAGCCGGTTTGACTAGCAGCCAAAACGCACTGGTCAAACCGGAGTTCACTGCCATGCGAGCAAACATTCTACTAATAAAATAATTGATGCTGACTCAAGTCAACGCACACACACGACAAGGTAATATAAGCTGCTTGATTAAATAATCTTGAGATAATTGATTCTATGCCACTAAATAGTATCTATTTTTACAAAATATCACTGAAAAATACTCTCTATTATATGCCATGGAATTGCACCAATTTTTTTATATGCCACTGAATTGCACCGAAAATTTATTATATGCCACTGCTGTTAGTTGAGCGTTAGGGGAGGCTGTTATCTTTTAAAAAGACCAAAATACCCCTCTAAAAGACCGAAGACCCAATTTATTTAAAATAGCAAACAATCTCTAAAAATTATAAAACTTGACAGAAGTCTTTTTCAACATGTCAGTAAGCTAGGAAAAGTATTTTAATGCACTGTTCAAAGAAAATTTTTAGATTTTTAATTTAAATTCTAATAAAAGGCTGCTATTTAAAAACAAAGACTAATGAGGTCTAAAGATTTTAGAAAAATTCTCACATGCTTCTAATATGTCACATAACTCCAAAAAATTATTATTTTGCATTTTTATATAGTGAATTTGCCACAATTTATAAAATAGCTCAAATAGCTTTGATTTTGGATTTGAATCTCAAAAATAAAACAAATGGAAGGGTCAGTTCATGACATGTTATATTTTAGTTGTACATTACCCTATGATCCACCAAAATTTTTAGCATTTTGTCTAACCAATTTGCCATATATCTAATTTTTATCATAGGGATAGATTTTGAACTAAGGGCAAAATCGTATTTTTCCAAGGCCAAATAGACACTGACTGAGAATAATGGTATATAATAGAATTTCGATGTAATTCAGTGGTATATAATAGAGATATTATTTTTTAATAGTATTTTATAGAAATTGACACTATTCAGTAGCGTAGAATCAATTATCTCAGTAATCTTGAAACTATGCAAGACGTTGGAAATTAATGTATTCTGTGGAGACCTCAACAGTTCAACTCAACTACATGGCATCCCACGCACCGCGGACAGAAATCAGTAGACAGAAATAGCAAACAAGTACATGCATGCATATCATTAATTTTTTGATAACATAGAAATTCAAAATTTTAACTCTTCCTTCGCTATTGCCTGCACCCTTTGCACGATTAACTCACTGCAGCTCTCGTCAAACAAGTACATGCATGCACTCTTGTTAAAAACTCTTTGCAACGCAGGAGGGTCATGGGTTCAATAATTTCGATCGGGCTATTACACGAATAACCCGCCTAGCCTGTGGTTGGTGTGATATATTAGAAGCATGTGAGATTTTTTCTAAAATTCTACGCTACTGAAGTTGCAATTTTGGCTGGTACAGATGTTGGGTTTTTAACGTGTAAATCGTTTAACTTGTAGACCCTGTCTTGAGAAAATACTTCGTTTGAAAGTTACATACTGTAGTAAAAATAAAAAATCACCAGTTTTTAACTTAAAGAACAGACCCTGAAACTAGCTTCAGACGGAAATTCGAGCAGGTTGCCCATCGTTTAGCTACCAATGGTTAGCATGGTTACTAACATCCTTGTGTTGCGACGGACGTGCATGCACGCGAGTAGGATTCAACAACTGCGACACAGTCGAATTGCATGTTTTGATTAATCTTCCAAAAAAATCTATTAGCGATTTGGATTTGTTTAATTAGAACATCGTTAAAATGATTACACAAATGGCAACATATCCTAACCAAAAAAATCTTTGGATCTGTTTAATTAGAACATTGTTAAAATGACTACATAATAGCAATATATCCTAAGCACTGAAGCTTAGAGTACACTCATGATGTACCCTAACCAAGGTTAGAAATCCCGGGATTGGTGTTAGGTCGAGGAGGCCGACTAGAGGGGAGGTGAATATACGGTCTAAAAAAAATCTTCTTTTAACTAGTTATCAATTTTTATTTGGTTAAACCAAGCAAATAATACAGGAGCTTAACTCAAAAAGATTTAGCACAAATAACATCTAAAACAACTGGATTCACCTAAGTGCACCAACGAGATAAACCTATGTCAAAGTTTGTAATATAAGATGACAAGCAAACAATTTAATTCGATGAATGTAAATTACTTGAATGTAAATTGAGCACAAGAAAACAAACCACAATTGACGCGGTAGTTCCGTGATTATAATCTTGATAGTTCCGACTAGCGGTAGTACTGAGAATACACTGTGGTAGTTCCGATTTCCCTGAGAAGTACACATACTTTAATAGATTTTGCAAAACACATTTGCAAACTACAGTATCATGCACACAAGAATTATCCATGATTCCTGACAAGTTGCAAAACATATTTGCATACTTTTAGAATTATGACACAAGGATTATATATATGAGCTTCAATTATTTGCAAAATACATTTGCAAATATAAGCCTGATACAACAAAGAATAAAAATATAGACTTCAAATACTTGTAAAACACATTCTCAATGTATAGTCTCATGTTACAAGGATTTAACACATGAGCTTCAACTATTTGCAGAACACATTCATAAATATAAGCCTCATGCCAAAGATAGCTAAGAACAAGTGAGGTTGAGCTATCAACACATGATGAGACTCAAGCTACTAGACATGACCCATCTTAATAGTGCGGCAATCTATGCTAGCAACCTGGTTTTCCAACCAAACACCAAGATCGGTAAAAGACTATGAACACATTCTTAACCCTAACTAGCCATACCTTTGCCTTGAGTCATAGCCTTGACATGCATCAACTCATGATGCATCCATTACTTCAACTCCATCAACACATGATGGATCTTCACTTGACTTAATGATCAACATATGATCATTTCTTTTCGGACATGCATCAACTTATGGTGCATCTTCTTCTTGACTTGATGATCTTCAACACATGAAGTCATCTCAAGTCTTCCTCATTTGTGGAACCTAATATATTCATCCAACTCATAGAAAATATTAGTTCATAAAATAATTGCCATCAATTATCAAATGTCACCATTAACACATAATGGAGGGCTAGATTCTACATTATTTCCTTTTGGTAATTCATGACAATATCAACAAATAATGAGATAAAAATTGAATTGCGAGTATACAATATGTACACAACACTTTATACTATAAGGTAAACTTTTAAAGTAAAGTTTACTTATCCGGTTGTCATTAATCATCTAACAATTAACACATAATGGAAGAACTAGATGACAACCGATTATGAGTGTATATGAACTACACAAGGGATATGTTTCAAAGTAAAGATCCTTAATATGTGAAAATAGAACATGGATCAATACTAATGAAACTACAAAACATAGGGTGAACTATCTCTAAATGTGTGCATACAAGAATGTATTGTGAAAACATATGCACATATTCAAGTTTGATTTATTTGGTGAAATTCATTCTATATATCGGATCAGAAATGCAATACGATAAGAATGTGATATTGAATACATACCTCTTATGTTTTTCACCTTTTCATCCAAATAAGACTAAGCAATATTATAATCACTAAATATATTAGTCTCATAATTGTATTTGTCATCATCACTAAAACCAACTTAATTGAGCTTGAACTTACAACCGGGGGAATACTGCCCAATGGCTAGTAAATAGGGAAACCGGCCAAAAATCAGTTGAAGTTTGAATCTAAATTTTTAATTTGGGATGTATTCAAAACCAGTAACCATTCCGTTACCGCCCAAAAACGGGAGAAACCGCTAAAAAACCAAAAAACCCGCTAAAAACAGGAAAAAACACAAACAATTTTGAATTTGGGTGTTTCAAAGCCTATTTAGCTCATACAGTATGTAATCCAGTACAAGAAAGGCCTAAACCTACCTAGAAGGTGCATCATGCAGTCACAAATTTAAATGTAGATCTGAAAAACTTGACCAGTTTTTTATTTCCCAGTACTCACCAGAAAATCCTAAGTAAAAGTCACAAAACAAATCTAAGAAAATTTCTACATGTATTCCATGGTTTACTTCACTTATGTATGAAATAATAAATCCAAATTCATTCTATGCAAAGAGCAACAAAAAAAAAATAAAAAAATCCGATAAATTTGAACTCTTCACAGTTGTTAGATTTTTCTCTTTTTTATTACCGCTAACATATAATGAGTGTCTTTTCAAGATGTGGCCTACTAATTAATTATAATACATACTGTACCAACTTTATTTATATCGGTAAAAATAGTACGTGAGTTTCTATCACTCTGTAATATCTCGTACAAACAGCCTAAAAGCCATAACCCTTAGCCAAAAAGAATAGGCCCAAAGTAAGTTTATAGGTACATGTAGAAATTTTCTCAGAATTTTATGTGAATTTTTTAGCAGTGCATCCCAAGTTTGAATGTATAGAATATGTTGTCTACATAAATAGTCTATTTAGAGACCCTGCTAAAAGTCATTAATAATATTTCTTTGGGTAAGTTGTTTAGGGGCACGCCTGCACAACATAAATGTTTCAGCTTTAGCTTCTAGCTTCTGACTTTTGATTCACTATTCCTGTATTTCATTTTTTTTTGACTTTTTAGAGCTTTTTGCATTTTCTTTTTTCTCTGTATTCTTTTGCATTTGTTCGTAATGGGCTAACCTTTTTTTTCTCTATTTTTAATTATTTTTAAATTTAATTACATTAAATAAGTCCCCATCAGCTACAATAACAAATAAAACAACTATAATTAAAAAAATTGTAAACTATCGTCAAACCGAGTGCCCCCATTTCTGGCTTTTGACTTTTGATTCGCTATTCCTTTATTTTATCTTTTTTTATTTTTAAGAACTTTTTTGCATTTTCTTTTTTCCCGTATTCTTTTGCATTTGTCTATGATGGGCTAATATGTTTTTTTTTCTATTTTTTAATTATTTTTAAATTTAATTACGTTAAATAAGCCACCATCAGTTATAATAAAAAATAAATCAGTTATAGTTAAAAAAAATTATAAAACTATGGTCAAACCGAGTGCCCCCATTTAACTTAGCCGAGTTGAGCAAGCTTAGGCAGGGCATTTGGACGAGAGAAACGAGAGAAGCACAAAATTACTTGGCGATTAGTTATCGCTTAAGAGGAACTTTTGGATACATGTAATAAGATATGTTAAATCTCATTTGAAACAAGAGAAATTTTCTAGATCCTTCTGCGAATTGAAGTGTTTTCTACGAATTTTCTGCGCAGTGTATTTTGCTTTCTTTCGCCCTTGTGTCATGGCCTACCAATGGAAAAAATACCAGCAGCAAATCGAAACAGAAGAGGTAAATTGTATGACACAAGAGGGAAAAAAATCCTAGCTCAAATATAGAAGTGTTCATTTTCAGTTTAGTCACCGAAGTTGAACGCAAACATTTTATGTCTAAAATACGTTTTGGAGGCCATTCCCACAAGGGGCCACGGAGGGAGAGTCTAGTCAAATTTACAGATTCCAGATTAAAAGTGAGATAGATGTGCACAATGATGGAGCCAGAATTTTTCTAAAACCGGACACATCACCCACGCCTATGCGCTCATTAGGGGTGGCAAACGGTAAATGATAATTCATTTTATCTAATATTCGTATATGAGAAAACACGAATATGATAAGCAAAATCAGTATTCGAGAATGTTCATATCCATATTTGAGGATGTTCATATTCATATTTGTATTTGAGAATATTCATATTCGAGACTATTTGATTTGTATTCAATCCATTTCCATCCCTAGCGACCTCCCTAGGGATAATTGTATAAAGTAATTTTCTGATGAACCAAGATTCACAAGGAATAAGTAAAAATTACTTTGAATAATTTTCAACTCTATGCGCTATACTGCTAACTCGTGTAGACGTGTAGTTATATTACATAAATTTATTTTACCAAGATTTGTTACAAAAGTTTTAGGATATTTGCATTCAACCGAATTAAGTACATATTCGATTCGAAGTCGTATTCGTTACGACATTCGGTTCGTATTCGAGAATGTTTGAATTTGTATCTGTGTTTGTTTTAAAAATATTAATTCGTATTCGTATCTGTATTCATTTTAAAAATATGGATCCTTATTTGTATTTGAGACTATTTGATTCATATTCAATCCGTTTCCATACCTAGCGTCCACGCGACGCCCATCTCTCTGGCTCATGTGACGACGCTGGTTAGCCAGGAGTAGGCTGTGGCGTGGAGGTGGTTGTGGACAAGGACACAATTGCAGCTAGGGTAGACGCAGCTGTTGGCTCGCCAGTCTTCCTGGTCGAAGCACGACGTCGAACACCTAGTAGGTGTCGTAGTGCCGAGGCTGCTTGTGACAACAACGACGAGGGTGCTGCTCCTCAAAGGCATTTCCTCAAACGCCTTGTGTGCGCAACCCTGCTACTCCTCGACTTCAACAAGCGAAGTAACCTCGGTAGGGTCAGCGACGAGTAGGGTGGCTAAGGACGGGAAAGTAGCTGCTGCGGGGTCTCTAGCTCATGCGCTGGTTGACTCTCTAGTTGACGTCCACACGCCCACACGAAACCCACGCACCCACGCAACTCCTGGCTCTCCGCTCATGCGAAGTCCATGGCTCGTCGCCGACTAGCCCGGACAGCCGCCTAGGCTTGCCAGGCGATGGCTCCGGCCCTAGATATGCATTACAAAGAATGATGAATTACCACCCAATCACATGATTTTCTCTCAAGTTTTGGTCAGTACTAAAACCTCTATGCATATTGCCACAAATTAAAAGTGCATCCCATGCATGCATGGGTTCCTTTTTAATAAGAGTGCACTACTAAAAGGACCCCATGCATACCTTAGGCCCCGCTCGGTTGGGCTGAAAAATAGTGGCTTATGACTGAAATTACACTGTAGCTGACTGAAATTACACTGTAGCCGAAGGTGGCTTATTTGACGTAATTAAATTAAAAAAATTTAAAACTAGAAAAAATATGTTAGCTCATCACGGACAACGCAAACGTATACGGAAAAAAGAACCGCAAAAAGCTCAAAAACCAAAAATTTAGAAAAAGACGAAATTAATAAATAGTGAAAAATAAGCCAGAAGTCAGAAGCCGAAATAAGTGGGGTATAATTCCCTTGTGGCCAAGGCATCCTAGGCCCCCATCTATCCTTACAAGTCAACCAATAACTTAACAGTTGCTGCTACATCCAAATCAAGACCTGGCCAAAGCCCAACACGAAGGTTGTTGGTTGGTGAGTGTTCCCAAACCCCAAACAACCAACCTTATCTTGACAACCATGCATGCCAAATCAAAAGGACCAAATTAAAGAACAATGGTAAGTAAAGCAAGGTAGCTAGGTGCGTGCATAGATAGGATAGTACACCAATTGTCTTGCTTCACTCTTCCCCTTGCTCCCCTCTCCTTCCTTTGAAAAATCTTCCCTACTCCTGCAAGAAACCTTCCATGCAAACATGGCGAATTGCACTTGCACGCACCTTGTGTACACAACACTTGCACATAAACAACGACCCATAGCTTGAGTGATTCTCATGCATGCATGACGATGAGATGCCTCAGGCCTAGCAGTCGCCGGCAATGCCCCCTCCTCGGCGCCGACGCGGCCGCCTTCTGCTCCTCGCTCGTCGAGGGGCTCGCGCACCTCGAGAGCACGCTGTCCGCCGACGGCGGCGGAGGTGGGTCGGTGTCCATGAGGTGGTGCGCCGACGCCATGCGGCTGGTGAAGCGGATGCAGCGGGAGCTGCTGGCCATCTTCAAGAAGGCTGACGTGCCGGTGACCGTCGGTTCCTACGGCGCCGGCGGCGATTGGTTCGAGCACTACATGCAGGAGACCGCCGCGCTGCTGGACTTCTGCAACGCGTTCAA
This sequence comes from Dendrocalamus sinicus, assembly GCA_036346575.1. Lineage (NCBI taxonomy): Eukaryota > Viridiplantae > Streptophyta > Magnoliopsida > Poales > Poaceae > Dendrocalamus > Dendrocalamus sinicus. The sequence goes on from JAYEVI010000219.1 coordinate 360,534, forward strand.
GTCGGCCGTGTCGCGGTTGCACCGCTACTGCATGGTCGTCGAGTTCGCCGCGCGGGTGGGCTGCGCTGCCGGTGGCGGCGCAGCCGTATCGCTCGTCGCGGAGAGCGCCGCGCTCTGCGGCGTGTGGCCCGAGGAGCTGGAGGCCTCGTCGTCAGCCGTCCGCGACAAGCTGTCGGATGTGAAGGTGGTGGTGAGCGAGGCGGAGCGGCTAGGGAGGAAGATCGTGTCCACCGGGGACGCCGGCGGCGAGGGCGGTATGGTCGTCGTCATGCTCGTCGCCAAGATCACGATGACAGTCGTGTCCATGTTCGTTCTCCAGGCGCTGGCCTCACCTGCCCCTGTCGACGTCGGTGGCCGGTGCACGCTCGGCTGCGCCGCCGTCCCAGTCCCGGAGCTGCGTCCGTGGTGCGAGTCGCTGTCGGTGATCAACGACCGGTTCCCCAGAAGGGCGGGCGTCGCGGAGCACGAGAAGGTGGCCATGGCGGTGAGGGACATGATCAATGCCAAGACGGGAGGCGAGGAGGAGAGGAACGGACAAGAGCAACAAGAGATGGTGGAGCTGCTGAGGACAAGGTCAGGTGAGCTCAGGGAGGGAGTGGAGATGTTTGATTGTGTTCTGGACGAAGTCTTTGATGAGGTGATCAAGGGCAGGAATGAGATGCTGGGGATCGTCAGGGACAAGGCTCTAATCTAATTAACATTGGGGTGAATTTTAGCCATAGCCTCCGGATTAACTAACCTTGTAGTCTTGTACTACAACCTGGAAATCTTCAATTTGTGATTATTGGATGGGTGCTAATTGATTGATCAATTGGATTTGTTTTGTCAAGGGTGTAGTCGTGTAGAAGTTCTTGTAATTAATGTGTGTTGCCGTGCGTATGTGTTTGCGAGGTAATTCTGTTTTCATTTACTTGGTTTGTAACTGGTATTGACAGTGTGATGTACTGATCCATAAAGCACTTTGACATTCAGCTGTTTCATTTCACATATGGGAAAGCGTTGCAACCAGCTATTGATACATCATCTATTTTGCATTTGATAAAGAAGGATGTTCAGTTTTGAGTGAGATGAGGTTCAGATCAACAGAGACGGATGATCAGTTGATAAGTTCTTCATTCATGTTTAATTTGGTACATCACAGAAAGTCTGAAGATTCCAAAATTCAGGCCAAAAATCGCTAATTTTCTATCCTCAAGGAAATCACAGAATGCACCTGTTATAGTATTACATTTCAGTAAGGCCATTGAGGATTACGTGAGAATCATATCCTCCTTTACTCCACAGTACTTCGACAACCATATAAGATAATACACCGCGCATGGCCGGTTCTGGGAATCCATGTATAGCCATGACTTGCCCCAGATCATATCCAAAAGAACGAACAAAACTTCTATGGAGAGCAACAAGAACTTAGGAAAATCAAACAGCTAACATTTCCTAATCCGCATTTGACAAAATGAAAGGCGGGAACTGGCCTGCCGGATCACCAAGTACTATATAACCATGCCAAAAATAAAAGAAAAAAAAAGAAGAAGCATTACATAACAGTGCTCCCATCAACTCCATCGATCCTACAACTTTTTCATGAGATGGCACGATTGTCCTTTTTTTTCTTGAAAGGATCTCTAGCTTTTTCATGAGATGGCACGATTATCCTTTTTCTTGAACGGATCCCTAGCAATTAACCCTGAGAATTAAATCAAGTATTTTTAATTGAAACCTCACAGTTTATATGCTGCTACACATCTTTCAGCAATTATTACCGCTAAAACATCTCATTTATGACACTGCAGGATCTTCCTAGACCATTCTATTCACGGCTAGTAATTAATTTTGAGCTCTTTTACCGTATCCTGGAATAAATATGAGCCATTCATTTTTCTGATCCAATGAATCAGATTAGTTATGATTTAGTTCTACTACCTACAGTAGTACCAGCAGTAGAATCCTA